>ML779322.1:1163289-1268535 GCA_009831015.1 Picea engelmannii
AACCTGCGGAAAGTCCGCACCCTGTCTATATAGCAACCTGCGGAAATTGGTCATTTCCGCACCCTGCCTATATAGCAACCTGCGTACATTTCTTTTTATAAGGTTTTTACATAGAAAAAAGCAACTTCTTTTCTCAGGAAAAGATCTTCTTCCTTCTCTCTTCAGGAACTCAGGCAACTGTGACCCCTCTAAAGGCAATAGATAGGTTTACATCATTAACGATCATAGGGATGACGAAAATAATGTGTAACAATGATTTTACCCCTTATGGTGTCTCTTTTGAAGAAGCACTACAAAACCTTGAGAAAGTACTTAAACGATGTATACAATCCCACCTCTCCTTAAGCACAGAAAAATGTCATATGATGATGAGTGAAGGAGTAGTACTTGGACATTTTATTTCACCTCAAGGAATTCAGGTAGATCCATCCAAGATATAAGTCATTAAAGACATTCCTATTCCCAAAACCCAAATAGATGTGAGAAGTTTCTTAGGACATGATGGATACTATAGAATATTTATCAATTTTTTTTCCAAAATAGCTTCTCCTTTGTTTGTGTTACTTATGAAAAATATTGAATTCAAGTGGACTAATCTTTTCCAGGAAGCATTTGATACACTAAAACATCAGTTATCTACAACTCCTATTCTAAGAGGACCTGATTAGACACTTCCCTTTCATATATCCTCTGATGCTTCAGATATTTCAATAGGAGCTGTCTTGGGACAAGAAGAAAATCATCTCCCTTATGCTATTTACTTTATTAGCAAGAATATGAGTCCTGCTGAACTTAACTATACAGTTACCAAAAATGAATTTTTAGTAGTTATCTATGCTATTAATAAATTTCGACATTACATCATTGGCTATTCTACTTTTGTCCATACTGATCACTCAGCTATCAAATATTTAATGAACAAATCTTTCACAAATGCTCGAGTCACCAGATGGTTACTATTATTACAAGAATTTGATATTACAATTGTAGATAGACCAGGAAAAGAAAATGTAGTTGCTGATTTCCTTTCTCGGTTAACACCTAATGATAATACTCCAGTAGATGATTCCTTTCCTGATGAATATCTATTTGCAGTATCTTCTCACTCACCATGGTATGCAGACATCGCTAACTACTTGGTTGCAGGGAAGTTACCACCACACCTATCCCACCGAGAGAAAAAAAGAATCATTCAACAAAGTGCTCAGTATAGATGGATAAGTGGGTGTCTTTTCCATACAGGACTTGATCAAGAAATCCGAAGATGCATTAAAGAAGATGAGTTTTATGATTTACTAAAATCTTGTCACGATGGCCCTTGTGGAGGGAATTTTGCTGACAAAAGAACAACACATAAAATTCTCAGGATGGGTTATTATTGGCCCTCACTTTTTAAATATGAAAAGAAATATGTTCGGGCCTATGATAGCTATCAAAGAATGGGTCAACCTAATCATAGAGATGAAATGCCATTAAATCCCCAGGTAGTACTCGAACCATTTGAAATATGGGCCTTAGACTTTGTAGGACCCATTAACCCTCCATCCAATCAAAAAGTTTATATAGTGGTCTTCACATATTATATGACCAAATGGGTGGAGGCTAAAGCACTCCATAGAGCTACTGAAAAAGTTGTTCTAGATTTTTTATTTGAATATATCTTTATCAAATTTGGAGTGCCTAGAGAATTAGTCACAGATGGGGGACCTCCTTTCACTTCTCATGGTTTTAAAGCCATCCTTAAAAAATATCATATTCATCATAGAATGACTACACCATACCACCCCCAAGCCAATGGACAGGTGGAAATCACAAATAAAGTAATAGAAGCCATTCTCACAAAAACAGTGAAGGAAAACATAAAGGATTGGTCTCAAAGGCTCCCTTAAGCATTATGGGCTTACATAACTACCTAGAGAAATACTATAGGATTCTCCCCCTATGAATTAGTTTATGGAAAAAGTGTTGTCTTTCCTATGGAATTTGAAATCAAAACCTTAAGGACTGCTTTAGCTGTTAACCTTGATTTGACTGATGCACAAATAGCCAGGTTGCAGGAGCTTAATGAATTGGATGAAAAAAAGACTAGATGCCATTCATCAGACAACTATGATTCAACAAAAAAGAACAAATTGGCATGATAAAACCATCAAGCATAAGAAATTACAAAAAGGTAATTGGGCTTTACTGTATGATTCTCAGTTTAAAGAATTTCAAGGGAAACTATGTACAAGATGGCTAGGACTTTACGAAGTTTTCCCCAATGGAACAGTAAGGCTCCCCACAATTGATGACTCTAAAACACCGTTATTAGTGAATGGTCATTGGCTCCGTCTATACCATGCCCCATTTCCAAAGAATATTTTAAGGCCACATGTGTGGAAGATTCACATTATCTCTTTTTAGAGGAGCCTCTTGCCCCTCATTGCAATTAATTTTTCTGAATTTAATTTCTTTAGTATTAGATTAAATTTATTTTACTAATAATCCATGTCAAGGAATGGCATGTTACAATTGATTCTTTTGCAGATTCCCAGGCCTACCAAGAAAGGACAATCTTACTACAAGCAGATCCAAGCTTCATTTTGTGAAGCGTTTCTCCCTCTTTCATCAATCCATTAATCCTCACTTCCCATTCAACATCCCCATCATTCATCCTTCTTTATTTTATTTCCTTTCCATTCCCTTTCCCCACTTTCCCCCATTGCTGAAACACCACTGTTCAACAATATTTTCCTCATTTTTCCCATTTTCCCCAGTGCTGAAACACCACTGATCAACAACATTTTCCCCATTTTTCCCATTGCTCAAACACCACTCTTCAACAACATTTTCCTCATTTTTCCCATTTTTCCCATTGCTGAAACACCATTGTTCAACAACATTTCACCCTTTTTCCCATTGGTGAAACACCACTCTTCAACAACATTTTCCTCATTTTCCCCATTTTTTTTCCCATTGCTGAAACACCACTGTTCAACAATATTTCGCCCTTTTTCCCATTGCTGAAACACCACTCTTTAGCAACATTTTCCTCATTTTTCTCATCTTTCCCATTGTTGAAACACCACTAATCAACAACATTTTTCCCCATTTTTCCCCACTGCTGAAACACCATTTCTTCAACAGTATTTTCCATTGTTAAAACATCACTCTTCAACAAACATTTTTCCATTCTTTTCCTATTGCTGAAACACCACTTTCTCAGCATTTTCTGTCAATAAAAATATCTTCTTCAACTCTTTCTCTCTCACTTCTCCTATTTTCATACCACATTCTCTCCTTTCACGACATTCTCTCATGATTAAACAAACCCTTGATACAATTTCTCTAATAAATCCAAAGTCTCTCCCATGGTTACTGTAGATCTATTATGGACAGACACTATATTTTATGAAGTACAAATCAAAGGTAAAGATGAGGTATGTAAACTTTATATGTAAATACAATTGAACTATGGCTGATGAGAAGATCCCGATTCATTACTATCATTCACTTAAAGTCACTATTTTAGCTGTAGTTGGGGGGGGGGGATATCGAAATTTTATGCCATCATTTCACACGAACCGACTACCGTCACTTCTTTTTACCCATCATTTTTTTTTCACCATCATTTGCATGCCTTCATCTGCAAAACTTACTCTGTTAGGAAGCGGTTACTTGACTCTCTGACTATGCATTCTATTGAGTTGTTAGCTATGGGAGGTCCTGTTATATGATACAAACATGCCACAATAACCCTGCTAGAATTGTTTCCAGAAGTCTACCAAATATTTCAGCAGGTAGGTTGGCTATGTTATTTTTAGAGGCTCCAGGGATTTGATCAACAACAGGTTCTTCAATTTGCTCAGAATCTTCAACAAGACCATTCTATTGTTCAAGGGGTTTGGATTCCAGTCACAGAGGATGATATCGCATAGGTCTCGGGTCTTCCCATCACTGGCATTCACTGGTTCAGCCACAAACACATTATCCTTAATGCCCGATAGGATTTTCTCTTGCCAAGAGAATAAGTTGAGCCTACAGGCCGGGGTGTTCGACTTAGCTCATTGCCTCCCTCTTAGCCAAAAGTTACAGAGTTTGTCAAGCACTATCTAACCTGTGAAGGCCGATACCAGGTAGTTTACTAGTACAATTTTGTCTTGTTATCTCATTTACGACATGCTATACTGGTCAATATTCCTTACTATCTACTCGGATGTCTTAGAAACATGTTGCATTATTGTAAATAGGCTAAAAATCCCACCCTTTCCCTCACCCATCACCGTCTCAGTCAAATACTCATCCAAAAGGGTTTTACCCAACAAAACCCTCCCCTAAACAATCCACCCATAAACCCTTAGGAAGCTGTTGAACATCCTGAAAACCCTCATGAAGAGCAACCACAAAACTTTCTTGACCCTCCAGAAATACCTATTAATCTGCCTACAGATCCAATTGATCCAATTCCTTCCACCACACCAAGTTCACCCCACAATTTACCAGAATCATCTACCCCCATTGTTCATATCCTTAGTGATGATTCTGAAGTAGATAAACTTGATAACCCTCCCTGCCCCATCACTGAGGAAAAACCCACATGCAAAAGAAAGAAGCAAATTCCTACTTTTCCTTCCTTTTTACCAAAAAAACGAATGAGGGCTTCAACAAGAGAAACCACTATTGCCACTGCCCTAAAACCCCATCCCATTTTGTTAAAAACCCATACACCTCTACCCTCGCAAACCTCAGAATTTTTACCTATTCAACCCATGGGCACTGAAACACAAGAATCAGAAGCCCAAGATGCTGCAACATCATTTTCTTTACATCAAGTAGCTAAAACACAAGAACCTGCTACTCATTTAGTAGCTGAAACACAAGAACCAGCTATAGCTATTACACAAGAACCAGCTACAATTGAAACACAAGAACTAGTTGCTAACTTCATTCCCGAAACACAAGAATCAGATGCGCAGGATCCTGCAACAGTAGCTGTTACACAAGAACCAACTACCGAGGCTGTGACCGCTACACAAAAAACAGTCACCCCTCTTGACACACCGATAACAGATCAACAACCAGAACCAACAATGGCTTCTCTCTTACAAGAGAATGAGTTTCTAAAATCAGAATTGGAAGCTTACAAAAAAGAGCTGGTAATGGAAAAGGAATCTTATGATAGGGAACTTAATTTGTATACCTTAGCTTGCATAGCGGCCATGGTAGAGAAAAACACAAAAGATGATCAATGTAGAGAGTATATGTGTAGCTAATGTGGGGATATTTATTATCAAGCAGGCTACAAAGTGGTTCAAATTCCAATGCCTGGAGCTTCCCCTGCACCTACAACTTTTGCAGTTAAAGAAGAAGAACACATTACTGTTACACAAGAACCAATAGGACCTTCCAAAATTCAAAAAAATGAACCTTGGCCTACAACAACTGCTACATCTGAAGCCCCTGTTTTTATTAATAAAGTTGTACAAACACTGCCTGTTGATGAATCTGCCCCTCCTAGTAAGATTAATACCCCTACTCTTGTGGAACAAGACACTCAGACCCTACCTCAACCTACCACTTGCGATGCTGAAACACAAACTCAACCATGGAATGAGCAGACAATAATGGAAAAATGGAAAAAGGAGTCTGCTATTACACAGGACAAAAGTCTGTAGGAGCACAGACTACTTTGGCTGAACCACATCTATTCAAACTAGGAATCTTTGGAACAAACACTCCAAGAATCTCGTGCCCATAAGAAGCAGAATGAAGAGTTAAACGACAAATTGCTCCTGATGTTTGATTTGGTACAAAAACTCTTGTCTTCTAGGAAACCATCCTCAAATTACTCTCTTTTCCTTATAGAACGACTTACACTTTTTTAGATTAAATCAATCAAAGAAGGAAGACCCTATGCAGTGCTCAAACCAAAATATTTTGTTAAAACCTTTGGAAAAGCCTCTACTATTGATCAAAATCTATTATGTGAGGTATATCTTCATAATGAAGCTATTCCCGAGAACAGACAGCTTAATCTCAACCCTCTTGTTGGTGATATCCAGATTCAGACACTTGTCTCCTTCCTTACTAACCAGATTACGTGGCAGAATGATTTTCCAGCTACTAAGCACAATGAAGATAACCGTCTCCTCTGGATACGGCCAAAACCATAGAATGCTGCCACCTTTGTTGTAGAATATTACAAATTTTTGAAGAAACTAGGGAAGACTCAATACATAAGGCAACTACAGGCAATAGTACTTCAGGATTTCCAACAATTTATTAAATCCACAGAGACTGTTTCCCTAGAAGAAAATAACACGTTTTGGCAATGATCTTATGAGAAAAGGCAGGAGCACAATCCCTTTAGTCCTACCAATCTTGAGACAACAATCTTTTGGGTACCGAGTTACATCAAATGTGTCCAACAATGTGCTGAAAATTGGATAGGTTATCAGTTCCATTTTCCCATTCTGTGGATTCCAGTAGAGAAGTATCAAGTTCATCATAATTTGCCCAATAAGGTTGAAGCAACAACCTAGCAAAGGCTACAAAGTGTTCAATGATTCAGAGCTCCAATAGACAGTACTTTCCACAACTACTGCTTAAGTAATTTGCACGCTCAAAGTTGGTATCCGGATTTTGATTCAGATTGAAGTTGCATGAGGACATGCAACCTTTTTAGTTGGGGGGGATGTTAGGACCCTATAATGTACCTTTTTACTCATACTTTTTGCTATCATTACATCCTTTTCCCACTCATATTTAAACCTACATTATCACCTTAACCTATTTCTCCAAAGGTATATAACGTTTCTTCTCTTTGCTCTATGTTTAATTTGTTTTACATGTAATTTTACATTACTGTCATACTTAGCCATTAATCAAAAATATATAGTTGCGGAAACAGTTTGAACTGCAGTTAATTACTGTTGTTGCTTGAAGATCATGTTGCTGAAACAATGAACAGTACACAAATCCTGTTGCTGAAACAATCCGTGATTTGCGATGCTGAAACAACATTTCACATACAACAGTAACAAGAAGGAGTTGTTACACTGGCCGCAACAACCAACACCATTACAACCATCGCTGCTGCTTGAGACCACGATTACTGAAACAACATTTCACATACAACAGTAACAAGAAGGAGTTGTTACATTGGCCGCAACAGCTGGCACCATTACAACCATCGCTGTTGCTTGAGACCACATTGCTAAAACAGTCAAAGAGGATGCAAATCTCGTTGCTGAAACAATCCATGATTTACGATGCTGAAACAGTATTTTACAAACAACAGTAACAAGAAAAGATAAATAAAGAAGTTGTTACACTGGCCGCAACAACTGTACCTCAAGCCAACACCATTCCAATGACTGTAACAACATTTTGCTATGGGAGATCAGAATATCCTAAGAATAGGATTTGTATGAACACATGTAATTTTATGCTTAATTGTATTAAGAGGATTCTCCTCTTTAAATAGGGGAGAAATCAACATTAGAAGGGGATTACGAAAGACTTAGCTAGAGAGGAATTATAGAGAAGGAGCGTGATTCACTTTGGATATTGTAACTTGACACAATTTACAGATGAATAAACGATTATTCTGAGCATTTCTTCTTAGTTCCTTTCATTTTTGGGGAATCTTGTGAGAAGGAGAGGGCCCACCTTCTTCACAAGATTCACCCATTAGTTCTGTAGTGTGTTAGTATTGTTTTTATTCATATCTTGTTAAAACTCTGTTTTGCTGAAACTCTGTTTCCACTGATTGTTACATTGTTTTCATACAATTCATTCCTAGGTAATTGTTAATCATTTTGATTGGTAATTTTGTTTGCAGAACGAGTTTATGAAAGTGTGATAATTAGAGACAGGTGCTGAAGATTCCTACTTTGGGGAATAGGGTCATGTTATCTATTACAGATTAGTTAGCCTTCAATACTTGTTAATCATTTTTTATTGGTAATTCTGTTTATGAAAGTGTGATAGCCAGAGACAGGTGCTGAAGATTTCTGCTTTGGGGAATAGGGTCTTGTTCTCTATCACAGAATAGTTAGCCTTCTTTGTAGTGTGCTGAAAGGTTCCTTTTTCCTAGGTTGTTGTTTCTTAATGTAATCCAGGATTCTTCTGATAATTCTTTTCCTTTGAATCTTAAATCCTGCAATAGATAGATTGCTTTTACTATAATTTAAAGTAGAACTTCAGTCTGTTCAGAGCAAGGTGTGATTAGTGTACTTTTACTACAACTCTAGATTGCTTTTGAGGTTGAGCATATATAGTGTGTGATTTCCTTTGAAATAAACAATCTTCCCTGGGTTGACAATTTATGTAACACTTGATTGTTTAATTAATAAGCAATTATAGTGACCAACAACAGGATATTACTTAAATAGTAGATCGCATGTTCGACGCCGTCATCATCCTCTTGTACTAACACCATAGCAATGGTGGAAGTAGAGGAATCCAAATAAAGGATGTAATGTTTTGCATAGTTGGGTGGATGTAAAAGCGATATATTCATTAAAGATGATTGAGATCATGAAATGATCATTAAGCAGTTTCATCCTAGATGAAAGGGGCATCTTTCTGCAACAGTCTCATGAATCCTTTAGTATTTTCAGCTTAATTTCATATAAAGCGATGTATAAAGTTTTCCTCTCCTTGCAAAATTTGTATTTGGGTAAGATTGTTGGGAGGAGGTAAAGAGAGAATAAATTTGACTTTTAAGGGATCCACCCTAATCCCTTATGAATCTTTGGAGTCTCCCTGATTGAACAGTGAAAAATTAATTTATGGGGGTTCAAACGTATGTTGTAAAACCTACATCTAAGAAATAATTCCCTTATATGACCAATATGATGTTGTCGATGAGCCGAGTGATCTGGAAATTCATTGAGATAGGGTTCAACAATATGTTTGATGTCATGGAACGCATATGACATAGCCCACTAAAATGTGGCTCCATCATTTTTAAGGCCAAAAGGTAACTTCTGATAGGTGAAAGTCCCCCATGGGAAGATGAATGCTATTTTTTGTTGATCAGTAGGTAAAATATTGATCTGGTTATATCCAGAAAATCCATCCATAAAAGAGAAAATGACACTTTCAGCGTAATTATCGATGATCTGGTCAATAAAGGGTGTAGTTTAATTATCCTTTAGACAAGCCTTATTTAGATCCCTATAATTGACACAAACATGAATCGTCCCTTGTTTCTTGGAGATCAAAATGATGTTTGAAACCCATTCGGTCAGAGGTATGGGATAAATAAAACCAAACTTTAGTAATTTTTCAACTTTTGCCTTGATTGTTGTAGTTTTCTTGGGATGAACCAGGCAAAGTTTTTGTCTCACAGGTTTGACTCCAAGGTAAGTTTTAATTTCATGAACAATGATCGAAGTATCGATCCTTTAATTTTTTTCATATCTCCAAGCAAATATGTCGTGGAATTCTTTAAACAAAGTGGTGTAATTTTCAATCTCTTCAGTTGAACAATTGACACCTAGTTGTATGTTTTCCACAATACCTTATTTTGTGGATATGTCAACATTGATTGTCTGAGATATTTTTCCCAAATTTTCCTCAGAGATTGTATCCTGAGTGAGTATCGAATATTGGGGAGTGTCGACAATGTTGATGGGAAATATAGATAAAATATCTTTCTCAATTTCATTCATACTAGGAAGAAAGGATGAACGATGGTAGTTTTCATCCCATGGTGCTTCCTCAATACTAATCATTTCCATAATGGATTAATCAGATGGAAAAATCCATAGGATGTAATCAAAAGTGGAGGATAGAGAATATAACTAAGACGGTAATGAATAGGAATTAGATGCTAGAAGATGTTGGTCATCCAGTGAAGGAGAGGTAGATTGAATGGCATCGTACTCAACCTCTGTAGGACTAAGTGGCATAGTGTCACCTAGTGAATCAAATTATAAGGGACTAGGTATGATCCATGGATCATATGATTTTAGGGATTGGTGTACCATAGTCAAAATCATATTAATTATTGTCATATGGTGTGTAGTTGGAGTAAGAGGTTTTGGGAAGTGCCCATGAGTGAAGAATCTTTTAGTATACCTACCCCTACACTTTCATAAATAATATTTGAATCCCCCCAAAATGGAATATTGTTGGTTGTTTGAGTGTGAGCATCATGGGTACAATAATCTAACTAATAAATGGTCACAATTTTACCTTGACGAGGAAATTGGATGCATCGAAAGACCGATGAAGTGACAACAGTCATAGTGTAGAACCAACTTCTTCCTAGAAACAAGTTATAATCGAGGGGAGTGTTGACTACTTCTACATTGATAGAAACATTGTTTCCCCCCAGTTGAACGACTAAGGATTGTATAAATCCATGAGGTTGGAAACCTCTTCCATCAAATTCTTTTAACATGGTGGGAGATTGATTAAGACCATGTGATTTAAGGCCCTTCCATAAAGATAAGTACATGACACATGTTGATGCTCCCTCATCCATGATCGTCCGATGAATATTTTGATTATGGAAAACAACATAGATATGGAAAGTAATTTGGTGAGAGCGTCGTGATTTAAAATTATCCAAATTGAACATGATATTATTTGATGACTCAGGTTCTATAGCTCCGATGGATTCCAAGAGAGTTCGATGTTGTCTAGGGCAGTGTTGTAGAACTTTGAGAGATGACATGGCACATGGTGCTTGGGCCAAATCTTCAACAATGTTGTAGTTTTGGGAAGCATGAGAGTTAGGATTAAATGTCGACTTTCTGATTGTGCTCTTGGGTGGACGTAAGATAGAGTCAAAATTTTGTTTCTAAACCTGGAGAGGTCCAGATGGAGGAGTAAATGAATTGGAAGGTGGATAAGGCATAGTTCCATTAGTTACATTTTCCTTACCAGGTTTACGTGGTGGTGTGTCATATGTCATTGTGTGAGTGGTAAAATATACACCATTAAACATATAAATGTGTGCACTTGATGAAGCATCCTTGTTATAAGGATGACCTAGGTTTCCTCCTTATGAAGGTGCAGGATTTTTAGAAACCAGTGATTATTTTTGTGGAAAAGAATGTATCAATACATCGGGTTGAGAATTTCCTTTAAATAGTTTAGCAACTTCTTCCCGATGGGGACCGTCTCATGTGCAGTGATCTTCACACAATTGAGACATGGATATTTTGGTTTGTGTTGTGGTTGATTTTTAGTAGTAGGTGGTTGTGCTTGTGTTTTTGTATTTTCAGTTTGATTATTATTTTTCTTATCTTTATTCTTATTTCTATTTCCCCCTTGATTGTTGTCATGAAGCATATTGGACTGCATTCACTTCGGATACTTGAGTAGGGATGGAGTTTGATGAGAGTGGATTATGCATGGTAACTGAGGCAGTTATTGAATGATTGGTTGTGCTAGTCGATTATGAATCAAACTGGGTTTTGATGGAACCGATAATCTATTTGAATGAGTGGTGGAGGATGGTTTTGATGGATCAATTGATGTGAAGGGAGCATTTAGGATCAGTTCATACAAAGTACTAGATTAGGAATAAAACAAATCCAAATATTGGTCATGAGAAATGGCTTCCTCTTATTTGACTACACCACCCATGGCTACATCACAAGCAATAAGAGGTAATAGAGATTTGTTGAACCATTCATCCAACAAATGGTCAAGAATGGTTGCTTTGATCAATCATTGTCATCATCTCCATTCATGAATATTATTAGATTAGGAATAAAACAAATCCAAATATTGGTCATGAGAAATGGCTTCCTCTTATTTGACTACACCACCCATGGCTACATCGCGAGCAATAGGAGGTAATAAATATTTTTTGAACCATTCATCCAACAAATGGTCGAGAATGGTTGCTTTGATCAATCATTGTCATCATCTCCATTCATGAATATTATTAGAAATATGTATCGATTTAGTCTGATGAAGGGAGGTCAAGAGTTCCATGCTAGTTTTGTATTTGATGGGTAATTGGAAGTGGGTGAGGAATCCATGGAAAGTGTATTAAAATATTGAAAATTTCCATGTTGTAGCTCAATGTACCATTTAGCCATTGAACACATAAGTGTTCGCTGAAAAATACGTAAATGGATAGAGTCATCCATCAACGATTTTGATGAAAACCACAAATGAAACGTCATGATGTGATTATTAGCGTATTCTCTATGTTTTCATCAAATTTTGGAATATCAGGAGGTAATTTGGTTGGAATGACAGGCCAAAAAGGGGACTGTGATATGGGATCATTTGTTAATATCGATAGATCCATTAGATCTAAAGTGGATAAGAATGATAATTGTTGATTGTCTTGAGGATGATACTGGTGTGGCACAAGAACACCAATAAGATCATAAACTGGTTGTGGTGGATAGTTGTATCTAATAGGTCTTCCCATATGTTGTTGTTGTTGATTTTGACCAGCAAAAGTGGGATTCATTTGTTGAGGAATTTTCATAAAACGAGAAGGAAAACCCATTCGTCCCTAGGGAGGATAAACAATGTAACCCCAAGGGAGGATAGTTAGCTTGACCTTGAGGCATGTAACCAGGTTTCCACTAAGGAGGGTAACTAGGTTGACCCTGAGGATGGTAAGTGATTTTCCATTGGGGAGGAAAGGATGGTTGGCCTTGAGGACCACAAGTGGGATTGGGGACACCTGGGAAGGTTTGTCCAAAATATAGTCCAGAAGGATTGGGATTTATGGTTCCTCCCTATGGGTTGGTATTTGAAGATACTCCCTAATGTGGTTGATGAAACGGTCCTCCCTGGGATGGTCCCCATGACTATTATGGGTTTCCAGTAAATGAAGTTTGAAATTTCCCCCTGCTATAGGTTGGGTAACAAATGGGATTTTTCTAGTGAAAATGGGTTGCCCCCTAGTCGATATTTTTCCACTAAAAGAAGGTTTCACCCCAGTTGGGATTTATCCATAGAATGAAGGTTTCCCCCCAGTTGATATTTGTCCACTAAACGAGGGTTTCCCCCAGTCGGGATTTTTCCACTAAAAGAGGATTTCCCCCCAATATGGATTTGTCCCATGGTCGGGTTTTTTTTTGTGGTAGGGTTTTGCATTATTTTATGTGAAGGTGTCCCAAAGAGATTTTGTGTCATGTATGAGGTTGCTACTTGAAGAGGGATGGTAGGTGTAACCATCACTGTACTTTGCAAATGACTATGTAATACAACGCTTGTTTCACTCGTTACTTTTCCTGAAGTGGTAGCAATATTGATATTTTTTCAAGCAGGATGGTCAACAGGATGACCTAATGGTCTTTCATCCTCATTGGTGGTGGCAGATGTATGTGGAGGGTAAAAAGTGGTCAGTTAGAATAGTTTTTTTTATAATATCTCGACTCAATGGAGTTATCCATATAGGATGAACATGAGTTTGTTGTGGATCTACCAGTTGAGTAGAGTGGACAGGCGTAGTGTGTTCTTCATTGAAATTTGGTTGTCGTGGTTCAATGTCTAGTTGATTGTATGGCCTTGATGGTAGTCTAGGATGATATTCAACTGTGATGTTTCCTAAGGAGTATACTCAAATAAGGAGTGGATCATGAGGGATTGTCAAAGCTAGTGTTGTAGGAGGGGTAGGACCTTTCTAAACTATTGCTAAATCTCCCTCAATATTTTTTATCAAAGGAGTAGTGGCACTCCCAGTGTCCGAATAGTTTTTGACTTCTTCATGGTAAGTTTCTTTAGGTGAGTTAGGAGGTATGGGTTCATAGCCATCTTGAGGAAATCATTTCATCATACGCGATCTATGAAGACATTTATCAGCCAAAATACCAATTTTAAGGACAAGTAAAGTAAAGAAACAAAATCACTAAAAAATATAGAAATCCAACAAGAAAAACAATAACTTCTCTCAATGAACACACTAGTTGGTGATGAAATCCAACATCGCATGAACAAAGTGAGAAGGGGAAAAAATTTGTGTGGGTGGATCACTTATGTTGGTGGCCTTATTAACAGACCTATGCCTTGGTGCAATTTCCCTCATGGTTTTACTTGTGGCTTACCCTCCAAGGAGCTCGAGTGAGTTTGACCAACTTATGTTCTAGGTACAAGGAAGACTTCCCTTCACCGTGACCTCATGTAAAGACCCTAAATATTGTGTCTAATAAGGATAATAACTCGTAGATATCCTCTGGGCAGGTACAATCAAAACTCAGGTCTAAATGTATGGGCAGGATATCAAGTCTGAAATTTTTCAAGAGAATTAAGTACAAATGGACCGGTAAAATCCAGAGGACACCGAACAGATTCAGAATTCATGAAGCTCTGAGACCAAATGAAAAAAGTTGATTATGAAGAGGAACTCCCAATATATGATTGTACCACTACGATTGGTTAAGACTCAGAGGGATAATCTTTATTTCTCTCCTGCACGTGACCTCGTGTTTTACCACTGTGTGAGAAGGGGATCCTAGTTGTGCTTATATGAAGGTTGGATTTTCTCTCCCTATCACAATATTCTAAGATTGTCTTGAATTATTTGGAGAGTTATTCTCACATCCTATTCCAAATCTCTAGTCCTAGTCTATTGTTGGTGTAAGGATCTTAAAAAATAAAAGTTTCTAGTTCAATTTTAATTAGCACTTATTTTTGTGGTTGTATGTTACACAAGGGTGTATGATAGTGAAACTGATGATGTTTGAGAATCGACTCCACAATAAGGTAAAATGAATGATATGAAAAGTTTATTTTCAATGAAATTATAGTTATCAGAAGGAGAGGAGTTTATTTTCTTTTTCGTCACTAACAAACACTCAAGAATGAAAATTTTTATGTTATTTTGTTCCCAAACAAGAATTCACACAATTGCCAAATTACAAAACAAAAACTTTTTAATATCCAAAACCAATGCATATGAATACTTCTTTGTTTCATTGTCGATGCAAATTATGATGTTTTCTAATGCTTCATTCCTTCACTAATAATGACAAAGTTCACTATGATGATTGGAAAGAGTAAGTAGAAAAACATACAAACAAATATACTATTAGCAATAAACAAGAGACCGAAATAAATCTTTGTTTTTTTACTATGTTATGCAACAAATCCTTAAAAACAAAAAAATCCTTAATAGATGGACTTTGAGCCTATAGATGCCTCCATAGGTGAAAATATCATATTTCCTTGAACACTTGAAGCTTGCAAAAAGTAATCATCACAAAAAATGGATCTTTCATACTTCTCCACTTACTTTCTCAATATGGCACTTCTCCTGGTTGTAGGAGAAATTCCCTCTGTCACAAAAACATCTCTTTATTTTGTGGGGAACTCCTCTCTACTCCAGGGGAATTTATTTCTATTACAAATTGTTCTAGAACATTTAAGTTCCTTTGGGCTAGATCATTCTTGAAGGGATGCAATTCTTCTTTGGGATTTCTATTTTGGGACTGAATGCTTCTATTTTTCCTGTACAAAGTCTTAAGTTGCCTATGGATCAACAATAATATTTTTGATTCAAACCTTTCCAAATAAAGGGTTTCATTGTACATGTCCATGAGCTCCTTCATCTTCCTTCTCTCAATCAAACTTTCTTCCATCAAACGAGAAACTTCTTTTCTAGCATCCCTGATTTGTATAATCAATCTCTTGAAAGTGGGATTATCAGGGGGAGTGATGATGTTGATAACTTCAATAGGATTCTCAATGGCTTCACCCTTACCTTTGTCTTTCTTCTGAAAAAATACTTTGGTCATGACCTTAATAGGCTTCCCAATAGTGTCACTCTTACTTTTAACTTTCTTTGGGATTGAATCCTTGGTTATGAATTATGTTTCAAAAAATTCCTTGTGGGATGATGATCTAGTAAATGGCCTCCTGACTCTGGTCTTAGCTGCTGCAACAAGTTAAGGAAAATGCAATTTTCTCCCCTTCTTGTTTGTGGTTTTGGTTGATGAAGGAATTTCTTCCAGTTCAGGTGCAGGATGAGGTGAAAATTCTCTTTGTGGGGAGTGATGGACCTCCCTCTCTTCTTCTTTAATTTCCATAGGGGATTCTTTGTCTTGGGTAGTAGGATTTCTCTTTCTCTTCTTACTTGTTTCTTCTTGGGAAACACTACTAGTTGACAAAGGGATATGCATCCTGGATTGAGGGGTAGAGGCTATATATAGCTACATATTAGCAAATACAATGAACTATTCCCAAGAAAGGTTTATTTTATTCAACTCTTCCATAACTAGCATCCTGATCAACCCAGAGTGGAAAACACTAGTGTCCACAACCTTGGACTTGTCTTGGACCCTATCAACCATCTTTCCCATACTGCTTAACAGATAAAAAGGGATATTCATTAAATACTTACCAGTGAAATGTAGCAAGAGTCTAATATGATATCAATATATCATGTTAAATATTCCCTCACATGTAAAATATCTCTGGATAATATTCAACATTTTATCATAACCCTCAACCATGTGGCTCCTAGGCACTCACTTAGACAAATTGTCTTTATGATAGTCTGGGTTGAGGAAATCCTTGGAAAAGGATGCATTGAGAATCATGGATTTGAACCACCTCTCACCAGTGTTGGGTATCTCAGTGGCTACTAAAATAGTGGCCCTAGATACCTCCAACTCAACGGTTCCTACCTTGGTCTTAGTGCCATCAATGTTTAAGGAAAATTGCCTTGCTACTTCAGGGTGTCCCCTCTACATGTTTTGAGAGAAATATAGGCAACCAACCCTTTGGAAAACCTCCCTGATCATAGGCTCAACATCAAATAGGTGCATGTCATAAGTCTTAGTCCTGAACACACTCCCACCCTTGTGAGATTCATTTTTTGATGTGTATCCATGGATAGAAGCAGGAGATAAAAAATTGTAATGCTATGAGAGGTAAGCAAACCAAAAAAAGGAAAAGGTATTTTAAGATTTGAAGGTGATCCTTAATTGGTCTTTCAGGGATTTCCTCCAATTCAGTTATGAATTAACAAGAGACTGGTCTAATGGATTAAAATGGGGAAAAGATACTCTGAGAAATGATATGTAGGGAAACTGCATTGTTTAGGTTTTATACTATCATCAAGACACCATACAAGGTCATCAAAGATTTAAAAATGCAAGGGATCCTAACTCCTCACTGCATGTATTCTTGTGAGATGAAATTATAATATGACATAGTGAAAAATGAGAGTTAATGCTGGAGCTATGAGCATAGAATATAGCAATGGTTTGACAGGGAATTTGAAGCGCTGAAATAGGGGATCTGTAGCATAGTCTAGCAGTAGTTTCTATAGCGCAATGTGGACAATGTGAGCCAAGAATGGGCATTCAAAATCTGAAGCAAATTTTCATAGTTTTAGTGGAGGGAAAAGTCAACATGCAAATGGCTATGGAGTGTGTGGAAAAAGAGGTAAAGAAGCTGGTAGGTGGGAGAAGCTGTAGCTTGCAGTGCCATGCGCTACCGAAAGATAAGACAAAAACACCTTAACAATCTTCAATGTAGATGGAATGGATCATGAAGTACCTCAACGTTGTATATGATAATGGAATATCTACAAGAAGTCTGGATTTGTTACATCCACCTCAGCCTCCAATTCACCTCAGACAATTAATTCCGTAGTGCAATCTACAACTCTGTCTGGACTAGTAGTTTCAACAATGCCAAGCATAGGAGGAGGATTTCAAATTTGCTAAACAGTTAGAACTTCATAAATGACAAAATCATAATATTCCTTTTTAAGACAAGGGTGTTGAAAACAATAAAATACATGACATTAGCTTGATGATGGGGAATGATGGTAAAGGGGTAGATTGTACAAAGATGTACTATGAAAATGCTTAGTGAGTTGGAAGTGCCCTTTACAAAGTTTTATTTGACTCCTTAATGGGAAAAGGGATAGAGTGGAGAGGATCAAGTATATGAGTGGATGGAATGACTTTTTAGGTTTGTAGAGTCATGGGGTCAATAGTGCTAGCTGTCAAGTCAAGTGATGATTTAAGGATATAAACCACAAAATGAACCGATGGTATAAACCATAGGTGTGGGTCAAAATGTGAACCAAATCCCAAGCCTTTATCTATTGAGACTAACCTAATAAAATCATAAATATAAAATTAAAATAAACTTAAAATACTAAAGGGTAAAAATAAAAAATTAAGGAGAAAATTGACCAATGACAACTTCATGTGATAACATTGGCTCCATAGGGGATGGCATGCTCCCCATGAGCTTCCAAGAACAAGCAACTTCAATGTCTTATCCTAGGGCTATGGGGTCATTTATTCAAATATAAATAAAAAGGAAAAAGTGATATTTACAATGAATGCAAAGCTAATCATGGCTTAAGAAAAATATTTCTTCAGAAAGTGCCCATTGACAGGGCCACCAAAAAATTTAGAATCTTCCAAGTTCTGCAATTTATAAGTGTTATTTTAAATTACATCAGGAATCTTGAAAGGACCAATCCACAAGACTTCGAATTTACCATGTTTTACTTTGTCTTCCTTGGGTTCATCCCACTTGAGCACTAGATATCCCATCTAGAAATATTCTTTGCTTACCTTATTTTCAAAGGATTTCTTGATATTTTTTTGATGGTCGTGTTCTTTTTCAAGTAGATTCTCCCTAGTATATTGTACTTCTACCAGTTGTTGTATCCTCTTGACCATGTCATCAGGTTCTCCTTGGTAGTCCTGGAGAAATTTTCCCACAAGCAAGGCAAGTTGAGTAGGAAAGATATCCTCAACCCAATAAACAAGATGAAAAGGGGAAACACCAAATGACCTCTTTGTTGTAACTCAATCATCCCATAAGGAAAATTTCATCTTTGAGTCCCATGCTTTCTTGTTGTCTTTTAACAATTTCTTGATGATCTTTATGAGGCTCTTGTTAGAGGACTCTACCAAACCATTTCCATGGGGGTAGTAAGGAGTAGAATGGACTAATGTAATCCCATACTGTTCACAGAACTTGATCAATGATTCAACTTTGAAGGAGGAAACATTGTTAGTCACAATCTTGCTTGGACAACCAAATCTTGACATGATATTATCAAGAAAACTAATGATTACCTTGTGGGATGCACTCCTTGTAGTAATGGATTCTATCCACTTGGTGAAATAATCAATGGTAGTCAAAATACACCTATGTTTACCACTTGAAGCTGGATGGATTTCCCCAATGAAGTCAAGACCCCACTGCCGAAATGGTCCCGAAACCACCACTGGCTTCAAATACAAATATTTGAGCTGTTGATTTCCAGAAAACTTTTGGAATTTGAAACAAGCTCTAATCTTTGCACAAACATCAGTAAAAAGGCTACGCAAAAAATACCCATCTTTAAGGATATTATAGGCTGTGGTTATCCAAAAATGATGGCCCACACATAGGTTATCATGAAAATCAGTCATGGCCTTTTGGGCCTTCTGTGGATCTAGACATCTCAAAAGAACTCTTAGAGGATCTTTCCAATATAAGACATGATCAATAAGACAATATATGATTGCTTTAAGCTTAAAATCTCTCACCTTGTTATTTTCCAAACCATCAAGAGGCTGTAAATTTTGCAGAAAATATATGATGTCTTTATACCAAGTGTATTCTGCCAAATTTGGGTTAATATGAGAGATTTTATCAAAAAAATCAGCTTTCTGGTTTTCTAATTTTATGTTCATGAAATTGACCCTTAAATCTTTGCAATTCGATTCATATATAAACCTAACTAAACCTTGGCATTTCACAATTTTAGTGGGCTTCATTTCAAGGTCAAATTCTAGAATTTTGGAAATCCATTTTCTCGTCTTCCCATCTATGTCAGGCTGGATAAGTATCTCTTTCATTGATGTTAAGGGAACATAGGAAACAATATTTGAATGCAGAATGCATACTCTGAAATCCTTGAGGGCTTTGACCAAAGCATAAGCCTTCTTTTCCATGATATCATATCTTATTTCTGCATCCCTCAATGCTCTACTAAAAAATGAAATAGGCTGCTCTAACCCCTCTGTATTTTTTTGTGGTAAGACAACAACCAATGTGTCGAATGAGGCAAAGGAAAATATCATAAATTCATTAGAATAGTCAGGGTTGATGAGAACAGGTGCTTCATTCAAATCCTTTTTGATTTGTTCAAAAGAATCTCGAGCTTCAGCAGTCCATTTCACCTCATTTCCTTTCCTAAGCATGGATGTAATGTGTTTAACCAATTCAGAAAAGTTAGAGATGAACCTTCTTAGAAAATTGATTTTCCCTAAGAAAGAGTGAACTTATTTCTTGGACCTAGGGAGAGATAAATTCTGGATGGCATTTGCTCTACTTGAATCAATTCTCACCCCTTCTGCTAATACAATGTGTCCCAATAACTTACCTTCCTTCATAGAAAACATAGATTTCTTGGTATTGAGAGAAAGACAAAACTTTATGAACTTCAGGAAGAGCTTTTTCAAATGATGATAATGCTCTTTATCATATTTAGATAACACTCTAATTACATCTAGGTATATGACCATAAATTTGTCCTTCTCCCCAATAAAGGGAATATCCATTGCTCGTTGAAAGGTTTCTCCTGCATTCATTAATCCAAAGGGAACTTTAGCATACATGAATGTGCCCCAAGGAGTAGTGAAGGTTGTCTTCTCTCTATCTTCAGGCAAGACATAGATCTGATTGTAGCCTGAAAAACCATCAATCATAGAAATCATAGATGAACCAGTCACTCTCTGCAAAATGTGATCCATCTTTGGAAAGGGGTAATTATATTTCTTGGAACTTCTATTCAAATTATTGAAATCAACACATAATCTGATTTCCCCATTCTTCTTCCTCACGGGGACCAGGTTAGCCACCCAATTAGAGTATCTCAAAGGAATGATTATCTTGGCATCCAACGACTTCTTCACTTCCTTTTCCATAATAGGAAACAACATGGGATTTATCTGTCTGAGTTTCTGCCTAAAAGGATTGGTATCCTCTTTCAAAGGGATCTTATGTTCAATGATGATTGTGTCATATGTTCACAAATATTCATATTTCCAGGCAAACACATAAGAAAACTCCTTTAAAATCTTAACATACTCATCCCTTTGTTCCTTTGACAAGCTTCTAGATAGTTTGACATACTTTGGATCCTCCTATGTACCTAAATTGCATTCAATCACATCATCATTTCTAGTTGAACCTTTAACCTTTACAACCACATCATTTCTATCAAACAATCTCTCCAAGGGGACTATTCCTTTTGGAATATGATTACCAGGAATTGAACAATATGATGGTCAACTATTTTATTCAGAAAAATATCAACATGAGGGATTTTTTCATAATCATGATCTTGATCAATATGTAAGGAATAAAACTAATCCATAGTTTCAAGAAATATTTTTATCTCAAGATCATCCTCAAAGACCTTCCAAGGTTTGGCATTGTCAAGTATAGAGGGTCTATACTTCACTTCCAAATCATATTTGAGTTTAGGGGGCAAAGGAACTTTGAAATTACTTTCCGAGACAGCCAATGAATCTTCCATAGTGTTCTCCTCTATTGGAACAAATGAGATAATAAAAGCTAACAAGAAAATATCAAAAAGATCCCAAAATTCATTTATGTAAGTCCTTAACTTAGGGTGTTTAGATTGATACATATTTTTTATTTGATGAACAATCAATTCAACATCTCCAACATTGTTATCTCTTCAATCTTCATGTCTTTAGCAACCCTCAAACCCAAAATAAGAGCCTCATATGATTCAACATTTTTTGTAGTTTCAAATTCAAGCTTGTAATACAAAGATATGATCTCTTGGGTAGGGGAAATAAAGACTACCCCAACACCAACACCTTCCTTAAAAAAGGCTCCATCAAAAAACATATTCCAAATAGAGGTATTAGGAGAAAGATCTTAACAAGAGGTAATGGGTTGTCTTCTGATTTCAATAGATGATTGAGGAGCATCAGTGAGCTGTAATATACTGGATCCTAAATCAATATCGACTGCAAAAATAGGGTGGTTGGTAGGATTTGATTCATCACTGATGATGTAGGCTAGTTTTTCCTCCCTATAAATCCCTCTATGTTCTCCCTCAAATACAGGAATGGTGCCATATGAAAGGTCCATTTGCAAAGTTCCCCTTAGTATTTTGATCCAAGATCTTGACAAGAGCTATAATGTACCCAACCACCCATAGTCCGGGCTATGCCACTTAAACAGGCTGCAACACACCCAACCACCAACAGGTGGGGCATGTTGTAGTCCCAAGACTCAGTTCTCTGAATGGATCTCTAATTCTAAGAACATTTAATCCAAAAACAAGCATGAAATAACCACATGCATTAATCAAGATCCATGCCATGACATAAAAGAGATAAACAACATGTCATGCACAAAGAATAGCCAGTAAACATGCACATTAGAATACATATCTTAGAGATAATCAAATACATAGTGGAATACCATTAATTAGAAAACAAAGAGAGCACTTATCTTTCAAATGAATATTCACCAACTGGCTGGAGACCAAGGTTGTTCCTCCCAACCATAGACACGGTTGTTCTTTTACTGTCAACAACAGGTCATCCCCAAGCCAGGGCTATGATTCCATAAGGATAGGTCCTAGGACAAATCTAGAAACACACCATAGTTGGATAACCAACTCTCCATTTTCCCAACCACACAACAAATCCTAATTTCTAGCTCTCTTTCCCCTTCATCATGCACAACTCAAAGAAATGAACACCTTTCTTTGCCATGAAGTCCTCGAGGCTGTTCCATTTCTTTCCAGGGATCTAATGCTAATGGTCATGAAATATCCCTACTGTAAACTCCAAGGACTCTCATTTGTGGATAGTTCTATCCAAGCTTCCATCAAGCTCATGCACACGGGCATCCATTCCCTCCTGGAATGATCAATAAAATTATTACAACCATTTGACAATGGCTCTCCTCTTCCTGCCATTCATTCCCATGCTCATCCCAAGAGAACATGAAATAGCCAGAGAGAGTGAAGAGGAAGAAAACAAAGGAACAAGGGGAAGAAGATGGACCAGGGGAATAAGATGGAATAGAGGAATAAATATCCCCTAACTTCACCCCAATCCACCCTCACACAACCATTCATACCCATTCTCAAAACAATAGCATAAAAATGCAGCAAGAGTGAGCCCCCCCCAAAAATGAAGAGTGGTAAAGGTGTAACAATGAATGGATAAGAATAAGTGAACCCCCACCCAAACCAAATATGGGTTTATATAATTACTTGGAAATCAAGAACCACATGGCCTCCCCCAAGAATCTCATGTAACCCCTTTTTTCCATAAAATCAATTATTGGTAAATAAAATAATAAGAAAAAGACTTTACCTCTCAAGCCCCCTCTCTCGTTGAATCAAATCCCCCTATATCTTTTGTCCTTTTCCATCTTGCATCCAACGATGTATTTTTATTAATATATATGAAGTATTACATTTCCCAGGCACTCTGGCCCATTTTTTACTTTATCGGCTCACCATCCTAAGTCAAAATTACATAATACATTATAGTTCATAAGGGTTAAAATTGGGATGTTACATCCCCCTCCCCTTATTTGGCACTATACTCAGTGCACAACACCATTCCAATGTTATTAACATTACAAATCTAGGCCCTTTGGCCTTAATCCACACTGGCAATCCATCCCAATCTTATATACATAGTCACTATGGCCTAAAATTAAACATGTACACATAGGCATTCCGACCCAAAACATGTATAATGGTATTAAGAATTTATATTTATGGTAGTAGTTCTAACCAACAAGATCTCCTTCCCTCTCAACCCTGCACAACCCAAAGAAATGAACCTCTTTCTCTGCCATGCAATCCCTCAGGTTGTTCCACTTCTCTCCAGGGCTTCAGTGCACCTGACTAAGAAGTTTCAGAGTTGTGGCTTCCAGAACTCCAGCGGCAACAAGTCCATTGGAATTTCTTCATTCTATGCCCTTGTCATCCAATTGCTCAACCATCACCTTCTTCTTTTCACTCATAGTTTGGTACTTTTCTAGATTCTCAACATTCATCATTTTCCTACAACATTTCAAAGCAGTGGGCATGTCAATCCAAAATTTATGCATATTTATTTATTTCTGTTCCTAATCTAAGAGTAAATTTTCATAATCCAGTACAACACATATCTGTGTAGTTCGTGGATATGCATCCATAACGTTGTCTCGTTAACTCATCTCATTGTTTTCCTTCACATACTGATTGTGTGCATGATCCCAATCAATAGTTTACAAGAACTATCAAAGTCTCCTCTTCCTTGTGGTCACTCACTTTCCAGGCCCAGGATGAAGCATCCCCTTCTCTACTATACAATCTCTCAAGTGATCCATCTTGCATGACCAAGGCTTTTTTTTGCACAAGAATATTTCTAGGGACACAGGGTTCTCATGTCACAATAGTAATCCCTTTCCATGCTTTCTAGCTAGCATATCCAACATCTCATTTGTATTATACACATACAGTCATCATGAAATATAATTATAACCATTTTCAATCATAAATGTCAAATTTGTTTTATATAGGAAAACAAAATTTTGCAAGCATGAGCTTTCTACTCATAATGTTTGGCTCTGTAGTTGTAGATATGTGTCTTCCTTATGGGCTTACATCCCTTCCATATTCAAGACCATCCTACCTGCAATTTTCTTGATTTACATTTAACCAAAACAATTTGTCAGTAATTATTAAATTATAATTCCCAAAACTATTTTATATATGAAAAATAAAATTTCCATACATGAGCTTCTGCTCATAATAATTTGGCTCTTGTAGAAATAGGCATTGGTATTCTTTATGGCCTTACAACATCGCCATATCCAATACCCTTTCTTCCTACAATTTCAACATTCCTTAGCCAAACCAATTGTCAATGTCTCATGTACAAGCTATAATATCCCTCGGTTGAACCTAATTGTAAATGTAATATAAGTGTAATTAAGTTGGTGAGTTGTTTTGACATCATTTTGTAATACACCTTTCATGGCATAGTGCACACATGCACTGTGCAGTAAAAACATGTAGTGTACACATTCCTGGATACTGCACACAATAACTAAAGTGAGTGCAGTGTGGAGGACAACGATCCTCATGTATATGATATGTGTTATTGGCTAGTGAGCCAGTTATTATAAGTTGGGATGCTTATGTTTTGGTATTAGGCGGGAGCACCTAGATGTTAAAGGTTGGTGTTCCTACTTTTTACGTCTCATGATTAATATAAAATACATCATTGTGTGCAGACTGACCACAATAAAAGATATGGGGGACTGAACTTCACTAGATAGGGAAAGGGAGGGCCAAAAGTTAAGGGAAAGGGCTAAGCTAGAGAGCTTAAGCCAAAAAGGAATATTATACCAATATTTCCTAAAACATAAACTAGGGATAATTATTTTATCCTAGGTTCTAAATTTGGGGACAAGTGAACCAAAGTAACTTCCGATATCGTGGGGGGCTTATCTTTTTTGGTCACTTTTCCATGGGGATTCTTACCAGCAACTTGACCATCATTCTCACCATCACTTTTCACAATCAGTTTCACGGTGATTCCTTCCATCACTCAGTTATCCAGTCAATGATTCCATGACCATTTTACACTCACAAAATCAATTATCTTTGAGACATCCATTTCACCATATATGAGCCTGTTTCCATAACCTTTACCTGGTTGGTGTACCTGTTTAGCTTGGAGAAGGATTGAAGAAGCGTGTGCTCAGGACCGTGAGAAATTCTCCGAGTGAGAGAATTGTTGGGGATTGATTCCAAAAGGTGATAAACTAGAGATACATTTCTCTGAGACTTCCGGTCCGACCTGTTGCTGAAGCCCTGGAAGGGAAGTGGGGCAGCCGAGGGACTGTTGAGCAGAGAAGGGGCACACTTCCTTGGGTGGGACAGGCATGTGGGGAATGAGAGGCTGTAGGTTGTTAGTTGATTGAGCTCTTGAGACAGATTCTTTCCTGTTGTCCATGAGCCTTAGCCTGGTTAGGAACTCCTTTACCTGGGTGGAGTTCAGTCCCAACTCAGGAGTGACTCACTGTTGAGAGTGATGAACAATGTAGTCTAAGGCTGGGAGGTTCGTTGATGGTCTGTACACAATTGGTGATAATATTTCCAAGATAAGTATCAATTGTATGATAAAATTATATGTTGCATTGTTATTTATGTGCTTATGTTATGGTTTATCATATATGTGATTATAATTGCCTGTATGTTTATGGGTATTTCCCTGTATATGATGCATATATGTGGTTACTATTATTTCAGTATGAAATCGTATATTACAGAATGTATCTATTTGTTTACATTTATATGTAATTCTTTTGCAAAGAGTGTTGTATGTATATGTTTAAGTTGCATGCAGTTTGAAGAGAAAATTTATGTGGCATAGCTCAGTTGAATACTGGGTATGTTAGCGTATGTTCCACAGTAAGAGAATGATAGTGTTCCCTAGAGTAGAATGGCTGGTCTAGTTAAGGTTGGAGATGATACCAACTGGTATCAGAGCATGAGAGATTACTCTGGAGTGGCATTTCCCTAGCCAATGGGTGGTCGGGGGAACATTACAAATTGGTATTAGAGCTTCGGTTTCAACACTAAGCCTGGATGGCCCAAAGAGGTTCAGTGAAGTGAATATTCATAGAAGAGTAACTTTGAAGTGACCAAAAAAAAATTCAAGTCACAGAGCGTCCATGGAAAATGTTGGCGTGCTAGCGCACGGGGTAAATTTTGACACCACACGAAAAACGTTGGTGTGCAAGTGCACGTGGTAAATTGTGGCACCGTGCAAAAGGATAGTGTGTGTGGATGCACGCACTGAATTTAGCCTTGCACGGTGAGCACACACATAGTAATGTGCACATGGAGTATGCAAGTATTGCATAACACAAAGGAGTTTTCTGGTACGCCCATAGTATGAGTATAAGTTGTCTCGTGACAGTGTGTTCAATGGTGCGCGCAGATTATTGTGCATGATGTAACATGTTGAACCTTGACATGGTGCAATGCATAGGGAGAAATGCATGTGGAGTATCAGTGTGCGATACCCAAAACTGTGTGTAGTGGATATTGGCGCATGTTGAGCCTCTAAATTGACATCCCCACTACCCTATTATACCCATCATCTATACCTTTTTGGCTTACCTAAGCTTGGGTGAATGACAAAGAACACTACCATTAGCCATTGATAAGGTCATAAGGTAAAGTATAATTAATTCATGCATTTTTGTGGTTTATTGAGCTAGGATATTAAATGTTTCATGCACTAAGGCTTCAATTTTCCATGTATAATCTTTGACCTCTAGATAAGTCCAACCTTCTTGTACCATATCACCTATCTGGTACTTATGCGCTAGAATTGCCACTCTTTGAATCTGGTACCAAGCGCACCTTCTATTCATATCTGGTACTGAATCTCACTTGTCGCGATCTGGTACCAATGGCTGTAGACTATCGTGATCTGGTACCAACAATTTGTGCACTATTCGGATCCAGTACCATCTACCTGTCATGATCCGGTACCAATACAGGAAGCCAAATGTACGAAGATTATCTCCAGATCGTGCCCAAGAAAATTGTTGGATGTTTATTGAATCATAAATGTTTTAGCAAGGCTATGTTAGGATAGTTTTTTGTTGCTTCATCCTCATGCACTTTGTGTCATGAGGATGAAGCTTAAAATATGCAACTGAATAATTAAATTTAACAATTGATTGATTTGCAAATGATTTCACCTCCTTGTGTTTCACGACTAAGATTGTTTAAATAGTCATTGCAAGGATGGTGGAGGTAGTAGAGAGTTAGCATAATATAGCATGTGAAGTAGCGTTACATATTGCAAAACATATTATGGGTGAATATTAATAGAAGGATGTCATTTATCTCCATGTCTTGATCGTCTATGATTGAATGTGAGTTGAGTTGTTAACATAGTTTGATTCTATGTTTTGAAGTTTGAGTAAGAGTAATGTGTGGATTGAAAGAAAGCTTACTGTAGACTCTAGTCACTGACTTGTTGAAGCGGCAAGGGCCCACCGCCCAACAAAGGTCAGCATCTTCATAGATTAGTATTAGCATTTGATTTCAATAGTGTAAATGTTAGATTAGATGAAGCTTTAATTCTTTCAGATGATAACAGTATAGTTTAGACTAGGATTTCAATTATATGATTGCTTAGAGATCTTTACTCACTCTGTTTTTGCATATGCCTTGATTTTATGAATTTGATTTTGTTTCATGGACATGAATGTTGGCAGCAGTAGTCAGACATATTTGAAGGAGAACTAGTGAAGTTCACAACAACACATTGTGAACCACAACATACTCAGTATATTGACTATTGAACTACCTATCCTATGTCTTGATGACTGATGTGTGATTTCCCTTTCAGAAGTGTGGTTG
The DNA here is from genome assembly GCA_009831015.1 of Picea engelmannii. Taxonomy (NCBI): domain Eukaryota; kingdom Viridiplantae; phylum Streptophyta; class Pinopsida; order Pinales; family Pinaceae; genus Picea; species Picea engelmannii. The sequence goes on from ML779322.1 coordinate 1,191,665, forward strand.
CATAGTTAGTTTTCTGGGTCAGATAACAGAGTTGATCTGTCAAAATAACTCCATCTTATACTTGCATGTGCCATAATGGAGTAGATAGCCTCTCTGTGAAAGACAACCAAAGTGTGTTTCAGTTTGCTAGTTTGTTTTGTTTCCAGCATACATAATCTAGAATAGTTCTATACTCACAACATTAGAATTACCTTTCTTACTGGTGTCTTGTAACTCTGTTGATTACGAATCCCAGATTGATAATTAATGAGTGCATTATACTAAACATATAAGCAACACAACATTTTGGCACCGTTGTCGGGGAGTTGCAAATGGTAGGAAGTGATTTTTAGCTTAGATTGTTTGCATAAATTTTGAATGATTTTAAAGGCTGCTTGAGGGAGGAGGATAAAAAATTTAAGACGTGAGTGAAGATCCACGCGGCCACTAGAGTGGGGTTCTCCGAAGCCAGGTTGCCTTCTTACCTTCTATATAGAATTAGGATTTCAATTCAGTTAAGAATCAAATTTCCATTTTATGCATAGATATAGAGATAACAAGGGCAGATTTGTAAGCTCTAAAGATTCAAAAACAACCCCCCCACTAATCCAACTAACACTAGTGCAGGAAAAATTCTACCGGGAGAAAATTCAAGGGGAGCCAGCGAGGCTCCAGAAGGAGAACCTAAAATGGAAGAATCAACATTGGGGCGGGAAGAACGTGAATCTGCTAAACATTTAGGAGACACAAAAAATCCATTTTTTGAACCATCTATCAGTGGAATGGCAGAAGAAGAAGGAAATGTAGCCACAGAGGCTGAGACTTTTGGGTTCCCAGTGTTGGATATTTCCAGAAATATTAGCATGAAAAATATCCCACTATCATCGTTACCCACTTTCAGAGGTATGTCAACTGAAGATCCATATTTATTTTTATTCGAGTTTGACATATTATGTAGAATCTATAACTACTCAGACGATGCCCAAAAACTTAATATCTTTATTGCTATAATGAAAGATTCAACCTTAAGATGGTTCATGAGCTTAGGAGAAAATACAATCCTCTCTTGGGATCAGATGAAAGACACATTTTTATGGAAATACCAAGACTATTGTAAGAATAATGCTAAAAATGAAATTTTTAAAATGCAACAAACAAAAGATGAAAGCCCTGAAGACTACTTAGAAAGGTTCTTATACAACTATCAGAAATCAAAACTATTCATCACAGACCCAGCTGTAGTAAGAAATCTATTCTTGAAAGGTCTTAGAGATGAATACGTAGAAGTTTTAAATTTGTTGAGTTCAGGAGATGTACACCAAAATCCTTTTGCAGAGATTGCAGATTATTGTAGAAGATACTCAAGAGGACAAGATAAAACATGCAAAGGACCAAGAGATTCTTTTAGCAAAAATACAAAACAAAGCTCAGGGACTGTCACCAGAACTGAGCTAGGAAACTTATTGGAGAAATTTAAAACAAACATCTTGAGCACAATTAGTAACCAGTTAGATACTCTAAAACTGAAAAATAAATAAGAAGAAGAGGCTGCTTTAGCAATATTTTGTCATAGATGTCGAAAGAAGCATAGTAAGAAGGAATTCCCATGAAATGTCATAGATATCTATGGCCTGTGTACACTAGAACACCCCACATATGAGTGTCTGACTTTGCTTGAGCTACAAACCATGTATAGGGGAGGAGGAGTCTCACAAGAACAACCATACCCTTCCATAAGACCTTGGAGAGCCCAAAACCCCAATATATTTTATGACCCTAATTCACAATATCAACAACAACAATGGGGTCCTTCCCCAATGACCTATCAACAATGGACACCTCAGCAAGCTCAAACTCAACCTTGGCAACAATGTTGGAGGGGACCTGTGTATGGAAATTCCTCTTACCCTACATATCCACAGTACCCTGCAAACATTTCCCAATTACTACCTAGATTCAACCCACCACAGATGCAAGATTTACTCCCACCTCCGATACAACAATAATTTACAACCCCCTTGAACCCTAACCAACAACAACAACCACCTATAAATGCCAATCAACAACAAAACCAAGCTACCCACAACCCTCTGAAACCAACAGCAATCCCTGCCCAGCCAATTCCTAACCCCAATAATTGAACCACCCACTCGGTGCAAAATATAGAAGTTGAAACCTTTCCCACCTATGAAATTCAACTACGACTGAGGAAATTTGTAAACCAATCAAATCCTGCAATAATAATTCAGGAAGAAAATGATAATAATTCTAAGGAAGAAAACACTCAAATCACCCCTATAGAAGAAGAGACCTCCCCTCCTATTCCAATCACTTCTCAGTCTATATGAGTACCTCAACAAGTTAATCTCCCACCCTACCCCGAAAGACTATTAGTGAAGAAACCTGACCCACCCTTGGACATAGATATAGAGGATGAATTACAAAATGTATGTATAAAAATACCTCTACTGCAAGCCATTAAGGATATCCCCATATATGCCAAAATCACAGGGTATCTTTGCATTAACAAACCAGGAAGGAAGAAGAAGGAACCTCCCCATGTTCAGGTGGTGGGACAATTATCTGAATTTATTTCTGAAATGCCATACAAATATAATGACCCTGGAAACCCAATAGTCACTGTTGAAATTAATGGTATTTCTCTACCAAACACACTCATTGATTTGGGTGCATCAATTAATGTAATTACTTTTGACTCTATGCAAAAGCTCCAAATCAACCAGTTAAGACCAACCCAAACCATGATAGAGTTGGCAGATAAGTCAGTCATTAGCCCGGCAGGAAGTCTAGATGATGTCACAGTCACTCTAGCTTCTTGGGAATATCTAGTAGACGTTTTAGTCATCTATTCTAAATCATCCTCCAAACCAGGACACCCTATGGTTCTTGGCCACCCTTGGCTGGCCACAACAGATGCCTTTATCAGCTGTCGATCTGGTGAGATGACTATATCCAATGGCACACATAGAAAAAAACTTGTTCTCTTCCCTCTTGCCCAACCAACATAGAAAATACCTGTTTGGTTAGAAAAACCTTATGGAGAGGAATATTGCATTAGACCCCTATTAACACTTGAACAAGTAAGAGGAATGCAAGAACAATCATATGAACAAGTCTTAGGTTTATTTTTGGCTGATACAAATTGCATTGAATACCCGAGGTCTTTTGCAAAATTGTCACACATTTTCAGTTCTGAATTTCAACAAACTTGGCACCCTAATATCACTCAATTATATACTTTATCACTAGCTTCCTCAAAAAAGGAAGAAACTAATGAACTTGTTGAGATTAGCCCAGGAAAACCTTTGTATATCAACTCTAGTTTAGAACCAGAACAAAAGACACAAGTAATTGAAATGCTCCAAAGACAATTTGATGCCTTTGCATGGGATTATGTAGACATGAAAGGCATTCACCCTGACACATGCACACATCATATCTACACTAATGACCAAATCAGACCAGTTAGATAGCCTCAGCGAAGGATGAATCCAACCCTTAAAGATATTGTAAAAGAGGAATTGAAAAAACTCCTGCAAGCCAATCTCATATACCCCATTTCATATAGTCAATGGGTATCTCCACTTGTCATAGTTCCCAAGAAAAATGGTAAGTGGAAAATATGTGTAGACTTCTGGGAGTTGAACAAAGCCACCCATAGGGATTATTTTACCTTACCATTTATTGATCAGCTGTTGGATACCTTGTCCAAAAATAAGTATTTTTCATTCCTGGATGGGTTTAGTGGTTATAACCAAATACAAATAGAACCCGAAGACCAGTAGAATACCACTTTCACCTGCCCATGGGGTACCTATGCTTATAGGGTGCTCCCTTTTGGACTTTGCAATTCCCCAACCACTTTTCAAAGGGCTGTCCTAGCCATTTTCTCTGACTTGACCAATGATTGCATGGAAGTCTACATGGATGACTTTGCAGTCCATGGACAAGACTTCCAGGAAGCTTTGACCAGTCCAGAAAAAGTCTTGATTAGGTGTAAGGAAACTAATCTTTCCTTAAGTAATGAAATGTCAAAAATGATGCTCACTGAAGGTATTGTTTTGGGACATCACATCTCTGGTTCTAGAATGAGAGTTGATCCAACAAATATTTATATTATCACACAAATCAGAATACCTTCCTCACAAAAAGAAGTTCACAGCTTTTTAGGGCATGCTGGATACTATAGAAGATTCATTCCGAATTTTACAAGCCTAGCTACCCCTTTATTCAAGTTATTATCTAAAGAAGATGAATTTAAGTGGGATGATGAATGCCAAATATATTTTGAAATTCTAAAACATAAATTGTTAACTACCCCTGTATTAAGAGGACCAAATTGGTCCCTTCCTTTTCATATCTGTACCGATGCCTCAGACATAGCCCTTGGGGCAGTTCTTGGACAAAGGGAAAATCAAATGCCCTATTCTATTTACTTTTCCAGTGAAAATCTATCTCCAGCTAAGTTTAATTATACAATCACAGAAAAAGAATTGCTAGTTGTAGTCCATGCTATCAATAAATTTATACACTATATTACAGGATATCAAGCTTTTGTACACACTGATCATTCAACCATCAAATTATTAATGAAAAAACCTGTAACAAATCCTAGAGTTACAAGATGGCTCTTATTATTACAAGAGTTTAATATCAACATTATTGATAGACCTGGTAAGGATAATCTTGTGGATGATTTCTTATCTAGACTGATTCATCTGGGAGATAATGCACCAGTAGAAGATAACTTTCCTGATGAAAATTTGTTTTCTATTTCTACATTCACTCCTTGGTATGCAAATGTAGCTAACTATATTGTGACAGGGAATATGCCTTAGAAATTGTCTCCTAGAGAAAAATAGAAAGTAATTCAGCTAAGTGCAAACTACATGTGGCACGATGATTGCCTCTACAAAACAGGACCAGATTTGGTAATCAGGAGATGTGTAAGGGAAGATGAAATTCATGATATTCTGCAAGCCTGCCATGATGGTCCTTGTGGAGGACACTTTGCAGACAAGAGGACCACTTACAAAGTTCTGCAATCTAGTTACTACTAGCCTCATATTTTCAGAGATGCTAAAACCTATGTATCCAATTGTGATGAATGCCAACGAATGGGTAAGCCTACTGCACGAGACCAAATGCCACTTCAATCCCAAGTAGTTATTGAGACCTTCGAGAAATGGGCATTAGATTTTGTAGGGCCCATCAACCCTGTATCTAAAAAGAAAAAGTATATACTTGTATGCACTGACTATGTGACTAACTGGGTTGAAGCAAAATCTTTACCAACTGCAAGTGAACAATCAGTGGTAGATTTCCTTTTTAATGAGATCTTTACTAGATTTGGTGTACCTCAAGAAATTGTGACTGATCAGGGAACTCAATTCACCTCTCATCTAGTCAAAGATGTTACAAAACAATACCAAATCAAACAAAGGAAATCTACACCCTACCATCCACAGGAAAATGGACAAGTAGAATCTACCAACAAAGTTATTGAGTCCATTCTTACCAAAATAGTACAACTACACCACAAGGATTGGGATGACAGATTATTAGAAGCCTTATGGGCTTATAGAATCACCTGGAGGAATACAATAGGACATACACCCTACGAGTTGGTGTATGGGAAGCAGGTGCTTCTTCCCATAGAATTCCATATCAAAAACTTCAGGACTGCAGTACAAGTTGACATGAACTTGGATGAATCCCAACAACAAAGACTCTTGCAGCTTAATGAGTTGGACGAAATCAGGTAGGAATCACTTCAAAGAACCACCTTCATTCAAGAGAAGAGAAAAAATGGCATGACAAGTATCTCAAAAAGAACAAATTTCAACAAGGAGATTGGGCCCTATTGTATGAAAGCAGATTCAAGAAATTCAAAGGTAAGTTAACTACTCGTTGTATGGGACCTTACGAAATTGACACTGTCTATGATAATGGTTCAATCAGGATAAATAAAATTGACGAACAACAAACACCACTACTTGTGAATGGTCACCGGTTGAGAATTTATAACAAACCCCTGTCAAAAGAGGAATTTTTGACTCGTATACTACAAAATTCAGATATGCAGGTGATCAGTAAGGAAAGAGACCCTCCTACTAATCCACATTGATTGATTGGTTTATTAGAAACTTTTCTACATAGGTGTGGGTCGAGTTTTGTTAATAAGATGAAGGTAACAAGAGATTCTTACCTCCTTTTGTTTTACTTTCGCAATTTTTTTGTAAGTAAATTTCTATAATTTATTTGATCCTTCACGAAATTTCTAAACATCAATTTGTAGGCATCAACAATACTTTGTTCTGATCTGGTACCAACAATATTGCTTCGATACCAGAAATCCTGTTCCGGTCTGGTACCAGTAGTCCTGTGCTGGTCCGGTACCAGAAGTCTGTCCTTATACGGTACTATCAGGACACATTCCCTAATTGACAAGGCATGCTATGCATATTTCAAAATCTTATGTCAATTAATATGAAGTATGAAGCCATGCAACAACCACTTAAGCTGGAACCAAGAAGTCGAATGCAACATCAAATGGAAGCCCTTGTGGAGCAAAAATTTCTTTTGGTTATGTTGCCAACTAAAAGGAAGTATCTTTAAATTATTTTGGTTCTGTTGCTAGCTAAAATGAAGTATTTTAATTTCTTTTGGTTCTGTTGCTTGAAAAAAAAAGGACACAATCTTTACCTATGATTGTTCAAAGAACCATAATCCGCTTCAAAGACTAGAAGTTGCCTTTATCCAGTATTTCAACATGATTAAAGGGGCAATATATATATATATATATATATATATATATATATTAGCCTACAAGTAATTATCTCACCCTAACTAGACTTCAATAGTATTCATTGGATTATCTTTACTAAAGAGTAACATATGAGTATATGAACACTCTCTATCATGGGAAAACTATGAAATTTTTTATGGAAGAGGATGTATCAGTACCCTAAGGAAAGTTTAGGTCATTCTCTTATGGACAACTCAGACAAAATTATACATCTGGATCACTCTAAAGAAACAATGTGCATAAAAAATTTATTTTTCCTTCAGACAAATCTTTAAAAGACATTCAAAGAAGAGCATATACCTTCCAACCCAATACCATCCCAGCCTATAAAAAGGTTTTCAAACGAGCCTCCCCTGTCACCATGCAAAGCACTCTTTAATAAAAACCAAAATAGGTGACTATGGACAAGAAGCCTCTGATGGAAAAAGGGTTTAAAAGACTAACTTGTCGAGATACTGAACAGGTCTGCTAGCAGCGGGTATCGGTCTGTGGTATGACTAGGCAAACCCATCAGGGTACTGAACATGCCTATTGGCAATGGGGCATTCTGCCTGGGGAAGGGATATCTCACTAATTATCACAACTACCCCACCAGAGTATTGAACAGGCTTGTTGCCAGTGGGTTCTGGTTGAGAAATGTCTCATCTATACTTGTCTGATTGAAAAATTCACTTTTGTCATCTAAAAAAAAGCAAAGGTCACTATTTCCATTTATGAGATACAAACTCCATATTAACAAGAAACATAATTACTACAAGAAAATTTCTATTTGAGAATTACCCTAAGTGAACTTATCGGTCTGGCATCAAAAGCCTACATTACCTAAGAAGGAAACTTCTTAAGAGTGGAGCCCTAACTAGGGAGTCTAATATACTTATACTGTGAAATTTATCTATAACATCTAATGATAGTAAATCTCTGAAGCAAGTTAGGTTGGATTTGTTCTTCTGGCAAACATATAAAAACCTCCCTGTTTTCACTGTTGAATGCTACCTTTGTCAATAAGTCATCAAAAGAAAAGAAATTTTAATTTTTAGGCATGTGATCATATGCTAGGTAATAAATGTACTTCTGGAATTTGATTTGGTTTCTTTTCTCTTATCATCTTTTCTCCATTATGATACAGAATGTTGAATCTTCTTGCATAAAGATATGCAACATCCTTGGCATGGGGGAAGGTCAAAGAGCTCCTTCAGAACTCTTTTTCAGACTCACATCTCACCTTCAAAAACCAGCATGATCACCCTACAACCCTACAGAACCAAATACAAAAGAAGATAAGCAGAGAATAAAGAAGTATAGGAAATTCCAGTACCAAGATTTCAAAAAACTCTAGCCTAAAAAGATGAATTCTGACAATCTACAAGCAGTCGCATATGCTATGGGTATTGATCATACAAAGGTAAAAGTAAAGGTAACATGGTATTTATTTTCCTCTACTCATAAAACTACAATATGTATGAAAATATATACTAGATATTATGACCTTAGTATTAAAACCATGCACATATCCTTCATACCCATATGCCTAAACTTAATCAATCCTCTCATAAGTGCTCGAAAATGGTTGAGGGCAAAATCACATCAAAGCATGAATATGAAGCATGTCTAGTAATGATAGGCCATGAATGTACTTCGTCCTTAAGCAAATCACGAACTTATCTTGTGTCATGAACCATGATCCAACATCAAATTCACCACTCCAAATTCCAATCACCTATCCCAAAATGATGCTTTGACACCCAACGCCTTTTCCTCATCATTACATTAATGGGTAGAAATGAAATGGCTTATCTGGGGGGTGAAGCTATCCAGATAAGCCTCATTTGGTCTTAAATTTTCCTTGCGACATCCTTACTTAAACTTACCATTCGCATTATCGATGCCATCACCATATTTCCCTTGTCGTTACCTTTCTCCAGTTCCGAGCCTACTCCTCTCTGTGCTCTCCAGTACCAAACCCTTACCCTCATCAGTTGACTAAATCCTTGTGCTACAACCTGATTCTTTTCTCACAATTTATAACGATGGTCGTAAGTAGACATGAACCAGTCTTCCAAATTTATAGAGAGACTGAGGAGTTCCAACTATGTCGAGAGAAGTATGCTAGATCAGGATGGATGCCATTTTTGGAGAAATTCACAGGCTGGCACGAGAAGATATCTCATGAATTTATTCAAGGTTACGATGGAGATATTGCGCATATAGGCAATCTACAACTAACAATCAATGAAGAAACCTTAAGGGAGGTCATGGGATTACCTAACACAGGAGCCAAATACTTCAAAGGTGTAGGAATCAACAAGGAAATGTGCCAATGATTTTTGAAATAAGACCATCAACACCCTGATTGGAAAAAGGGGATCCCTAGGAACTATATCAAGGAAGAGTATCATCCAATGATTGCTAGTCTTCAACGATTCCTCACTTGTGAGGGAAGGTATGTTGTGACCTTCATATATCATCTTAGGCTTCTATTACACTTTGAAGGAGGCTACGAAATTGATTTCCCATATTTTCTATGGATGAGTTTGAACAAAATGGTAAGAGGTGTCAAATCTCTATCCAAAACTGAAAAGACTAGCATTTACCATTAAGGTCTTATTAAGATGTTAGTTTTACATGAAATTAGGAAGCAAAGGATTAGTTGGAAAATCCTTATCACTCAACACCTTCCCATAGAAAACAAACCTATGGAGGAAACCCAATGTGCTCCAAAGAAAAATAAGGAACCTCAAAAGAAAAAGGGCAAGAAGGATAAGGCAAGTCCATCATCATCCAGGATAGTGAGCCAACACGAAAAATCTAGTAAACAAGCAGGGCCCTCTTCCACAGTCAATAAGACTTTTAAAAGTCAAGAATCAAAGGTAAAACCAAATTAGTAGAGGAGACTTCAACAGTAGCACTTGAGGAGAATGGCCATAAGACAAAAAATGTAAGGAAAGGAAAGAATAACTCAGAAAATAAAAGTGAATAGTCTATAGAACAATCCCCTGTAACCATTCCAAAAATAGAAAAGAAGAAAAGGAATCCCGTGAGCACCCCTGATCCAGTACCTCCTTGTAAAAGAACCACAACGAGCATGGAAAAAAGAGGAAAATCAGTTGTTAGTCCTCATACATAGGAAGATCCAATCGATCTTATCTCCCCTTCTGAAGACTTATCAGTCCAGGATGACATCCCTAATTTGACTAAGGAACAAGCCACTATTACTTTATGTGGGATGAGGGAGGAAGTGGAGGAAAGAGAATGCATCCATACAGTAATAGTGGAGTTAACAAGGACCTTAACAAAAGAACAGATGAAGAAAAAGATTGGGGAACTGCAAAAAAAAAATCAGGAACTCAAACAAGAAGTGAAGGAATACCAACTATTAGATAGGTATATCAAAAAGGAAAACGAGCAATTGAAAGCAACCAGCCATCAACTTCAAGATGACCATGAAGAGACTTCTAATAAGCTCAAGAAGGTACTATGACTCCTACAATAAATTAGGGTCATAAAAAGGGAGCTAAAAGAAGAGGCCTCAGTCGTCAACATCATTGATCCACAGAAGTAAAGAATGCAGTCTCAAGTTTTGAAACATTTTGGGTTTGTTTTCAGTTGCATGAGGACATGCAATGGTTTTGGCATGGGGGAATGTTGAGCCTCTAAATTGACATCACTACTACCCTATTATACCCCTCATCTATACCTTTTTGTCTTACCTAAGCTTGGGTGAATGACAAAGAATACTACCATTAGCCATTGATAAGGTCATAAGGTAAAGTATAATTAATTCATTCATTTTTGTGGTTTATTGAGATAGGAGATTAAATGTTTCATGTACTAATGCTTCAATTTTCCATGTATAATCTTTGACCTCTAGATAAGTCCAACCTTCCTGTACCAGCTCATCTATTTGGTACTTATGTGCTAGAATTTCCACTGTCCGAATACAGTACCAAGCGCACCTTCTATTCATATCCGGTACCGAATCTCACCTATCGCGATCTGGTACCAACAGCTGTAGACTATCGTGATCCGGTACCAACTATTTGTGCAATGTTTGGATTCGGTACCATCTACCTGTCATGATCCGATACCAATACAGGAAGCTGAATGTACCAAGTTTAGCTCCAAATCGTGCTCTAGACAATTGTTGGATGTTTATTGAATCATAAATGTTTTAGCAAGGCTATGTTAGGATAGTTTGTTGTTGCTTCATCCTCATGCACTTCGTGTCATGAGGATGAATCTTAAAATATGTAACTGAATAATTAAATTTAACAATTGACTGATTTGCAAATGATTTCACCTCCTTGTGTTTCATGACTAATACTGTTTAAATAGTCATGGCAAGGATGGTGGAGGTAGTAGAGAGTTAGCATAATATAGCATGTGAAGCAGTGTTACATATTGCAGAACATATTCTAGGTGAATATTAATAGAAGGACTTCATTTACCTCCATGTCTTGATTGTCTATGATTGAATGTGAGTTGAGTTGTTAGCATAGTTTGATTCTATGTTTTGAAGTTTGAGTAAGAGTAATGTGTGGGTTGAAAGCAAGCTTACTGTAGACTCCAGTTGCTGACCTGTTGAAGCGGCAAGGGCCCACCACCCAACAAAGGTCAGCATCTTCGTAGATTAGTATTAGCATTTGATTTCAATAGTGTAAATGTTAGATTAGTTGAAACTTTAATTCTTTCAGATGATAGCAGTATAGTTTAGACTAGGATTTCAATTATGTGATTGCTTAGAGATCTTTACTCACTCTGTTTTTGCATATGCTCTGTTTTTATGAATTTGATTTTGTTTCATGGACATGAATGTTGGCAGTAGTAGTCAGACATATTTGAAGGAGAACTAGTGAAGTTCACAACAACAGATTGTGATCCACAACATACTTAGTGTATTGACTATTGAACTACTCATGCTATGTCTTGATGATTGATGTGTGATTTCCCTTTCATAAGTGTGGTTGCATAGTTAGTTTTCTGGGTCAAATAGCAGAGTTGATCTGTCAAAATAACTCCATCTCATACTTGCATGTGCCATAATGGAGTAGATAGCCTCTCTGTGAAAGAAAACCAAAGTGTGTTTTAGTTTGCTAGTTTGTTTTGTTTCTAGCATACATAATCTAGAATAGTTCTATACTCATGACATTAGAATTACCTTTCTTACTGGTGTCTTGTAACTCTGTTGATTATGAATCCTAGATTGATAATTAATGAGTGCATTATACTAAACATATAAGAAGCACAAAAACGCACAATGAAAAAGTAGTGCGTGCAAGATTTCGGCGGGGTAGAGAAGAAATGCATAGTAGATATAGGTGCGCGGAAACGCGTTTTACCTTGTGGTGTTGCTATGCACAATAAATATAAATGTACATGTCAAAGTTTAGTGCGCATGAATTCGTTTGGAAGGCGATGAGTCTGAGTTTAATTTGCTTAATATTAGAAGAAAAAGAAACATACAACTGCATCGAAGCATTAATTAAAAGGAATTATGAGTGTTATATAACTCTGATTCAGACAAATGGGAGTGAAATATAAGCTTACAAGAAAAACATATTATAAAATAAAACAAGGCTCATAGCACCACCAGATAGAATTTTGTAATAAATAGTCTAAAATCTGCTTCTGTATTAATATAATCGTATTAATCCCAAAATTACAAAAAAAAAAGGATAGCATTTATCCTGCTGTAAAAAGGGTCGTTTAAGAATAGGCCTATCATCTCTAGTGCTCCTTACCTCCGCTACCAACTGTTCAAAATTCAGTGAAACATACTTAATTTTAGTGGAAGACTCACTTCATCTTATCGTTCTCCTCCCTTAAAGAATCTAACCAGACTAGTTGATTCTCTCCAACACTTTCGGCCATTTCAGCCGTGGATTCCTCCTTCTTTTGTTGCTTGCTCCTTTTCTTCTTAGCGGCTGGCCTGTTGATGACTAAATCCTTCATAGTGGATTCAACTTGACAACCAACTGTGATTCTATAGGCGGCTCTGTGTGGTATTTAGTCACTATAATGTGCACAAGTACCCTTTCCTCCTTATTCACAGGAAAGTCTAGCATGTTGCCCAAGTAACTAGTCTCACTGGAGTTAGCCTTTTCCATGTATCCTAGTTTGTGGATATCGAAATGATTTTGCAAAGAGAAGAAATTCAAGAAATTGGAGATTTGTTCATTTATGGATAAGCAGATACCTTCATACTTGAGGATTGGTAGTTATAAAATCCCAATTATGAAGCACAAATGGACTACGTACAAGAGTGTTGGGTTTCCATGCTCGGCTAATCCATTTCAAATGATTAAATTTCAAGTTCATTACATGGTGACATTCAACTGACGTCACATGGATGCAAAGTACCGAATGAGGGAAACAGGGTGATTTGACTAGCCATTGCTTGTTCCACGAGTGGTGGATTTGACATGTTGAAGCACGTGATACGACGTCTTGGCGAAAGTTGTTTCGGCAAACCACCTTCTTGCATAGATGTATCTCTGAAGGCACCGTGCATCTATGTTCTCAAGACTTGGGTATCATCTAGGATTGTCATGGTGATAATACTAGGAAATCAGGAGAGATAATTTTCATATATATATATTGAACCAAAATGGTTCATATTTTTCATGAATTGTTGAATTGTTAGCCTGATAAGTTTCAATGGTTGCACGTTTTGTAGAATTAACAACAACTAGATTAGTTTAGACCAATGCATATTCCATAGGAATGGAAGAGTCACAGGGGAATTACAGTCAACAAGATGAGAGCAGAGGGGTGGATGTCCTTTTGGGCATTGAGGGAACAAACTCCAATGGACATGGAGAAGAAATGAATGAAACCATGAATATGGCTGAGACCATTAAGAATTTGCATAAGGATGTCCAAATCCATAAGGATGATAATGAAAGTCTTATGAGAGCCAAAGAGCAGCAGGTTGACTTCAAAATGAAGTTATTGGAGGGCTTGAACATAATAGAAAAGAAATTGGTTAAGGAGAGTGGCTCAAGAAAATATGGAAGTCACAAGCCTTCGGATGAGAAAACAAAGGCAAGAAGTGTTAGTAGACAAAAACATAATTCCCCAAGTCATTCTAATAAGAGAGCAGGAAACAAATCAAGTCTATCCCCTGTTAGAAGGTATAAGAGGTATGGGGTGGATGAGATGCGAGGAGAAATGAACAAAATCAAACCTCCTACATTTGATGGTGAGCAAAAGAAGGATGAAGATGCAGAAACATGGTTGCTGGTCATGAGAAAGTATTTTCAATTGCATAATTATTCTTCTCATGTAAAAGGTAGAATTGCTATCTATCAACTCAAAGGAAAGGCCTCCATGTGGTGGGATCAACTTGTGCAGGGCAGCACATTAAAGAGAAAAGTGTTACTTGGAGGGAATTCAAGAAGTATTTTGAGAAGAAATACTTGACTAAGAGATACTATCACTAGAAAATGAAAGAGTTATTTGAACTCAAGATTGGAAGTATGACCATAGATGAATATGAGAGAAGGTTTCTAGAACTATTGAAGTATGTCTCATTCATCAAGGATGAAACAGTCAAAATTCAAAGGTATTTGAGTGGATTTCCATCATTCATCAGTGAAAAAATACAGTATGATGATCCCAAGACATTAGAAGATACCATAAGGCGAGCTGAATGCCTATATGATCGACAGAAAGCAAGGCCAACTTTTCAAAAGGCTTGGGAAGACAATAAGAAATTCAAGATGGATCAGAGGAAGAAGGGAGCTAAGCCACCATTCTTCAAAAATAACCCACAAGGATAGAAAACGTATAAATAAATCATAATGATTGACACAGGGAGTCAAGGGCCAAGGAAACCACTTATGCAATGTTGGGGTTGTAAAGGAGATCATAGATTCAGATATCATCCTCACAGAGGTGAAAAAGGTAGGGTTGTTCACAATGTACAACAATTTGAAACAGTGGAGGACACGGGTAGATATGTGCCAAGGATTTATGCAGCCCTGGACAACAAGCAAGAAGAGTATCAATCCCACATGATTGAAGTGGAAGGTATGATCAACAACCAAAACATTTCTATTTTAACTGATTCAGGAGCTAGTCATAGTTATATAGAATCTAAGATGGTGGAAATTTTGCAATTGCCAAGAACAAAGCATGGGAAATCCTGGTTGGTGCAGTTGGCTATAGGAGCTAGAAGAAAAGTTAATGAGATGGTTAATTCATGCCTCATAGACATTAATGGAATGAAAACCAAGGGAGATTTAAACATATTTCCTTTAGGTTCCTATGACTGTATAATTGGGATGGATTGGTTGGACCAACATCGCACTCTCTTAGACTGTCACAACAAAGAATTTACTTGCTTATATGAGGAAGGGAAACTAAGGAAAGTATAGGGAATTCCTAGAGCAGTAACCATTAGAGAAATTTCAGCATTGCAACTGAAGAAATGTTACAGAAAAGGATGTCAAATAATTGGAACTCATTTGGCGGAGACACCTAGAGATAAGGTGCCAAATTTGGAGGATTATGTAGTCCTGGAAGATTTTGAAGATGTGTTCAAGGAGGTACTCGGACTACCCCCAAGGAGAGACATTGATTTCTCTATAAATTTAATGCCTGGAGTAGTGCCAGTGTTAAAGACTCCTTACAGAATGAGTACACCAGAATTGAAGGAGTTGAAAATGCAACTTGAAGAAATTCTGAAGAAGGGGTATATATGCCCAAGTGTGTCACCTTGGGGTGCCCCAGTCTTGTTTGTGAGAAATAAAGATGGAACATTAATATTTTTCATTGACTTCAGAAATTTGAATAAGGTGACTGTTAAGAACAAGTATCCTCTGCCAAGGATTGATGACCCCTTTGATCAATTGAAGGATGAAAAGATATTTTCAAAGATAGATCTTAGATCAGGATACCATCAGCTAAGGATTAAAGAAGAAGATATCAACAAGACTGCCTTCAGGACAAGGTATGGTCATTATGAGTTCACAGTGGTGCCATTTGGGTTTTCAAATGCACCATTTGTCTTCATGTGCTTAATGAATGGTGTTTTCCAAGAATATTTGGACAAGTTTGTCATTGTCTTTTTGGATGACATTCTTATATATTCTAAGTCACAGGAAGAACAAGAACATAATTTTAGGATGGTGTTGCAAGTATTAAGATAGAATCAGTTGTATGCCAAATTGAGCAAGTGCTCATTTTATTAGAAACAAATTCATTATTGGGGCATATCATTTCACAGGATGGGATAGCAGTGGATCCTGAGAAGATAGAGGCCATTAGAGAATGTTCAACACTAAAGAATTTCACAGAGGTGAGATCATTCATGGGTCTTGCAATATAATACAAAAGTTTTATTGAAGGATTCTCAAATATTGCACACCCAATCACTTTGTTGCAAAGGAAGGGAGTGAATTTTCAGTGGACACTGGATTGCGAGAAGAGTTTCCAACACTTGAAACAATTATTGACAAGTTCTCCCATATTAAGGATCATAGATCCAGATGAATACTTCATTGTATGCATCAATGCATGTAATGAAGGACTTGTTGGAGTCCTCATTCAAAATGGGTTTGTCATATGTTATGAATCAAGGAAGATGAAGGAGCATGAAAGAAACTATGCCACTCATGATTTGAAGTTGGCATCCATAGTGCATGCCTTGAGGAAATGGAGACACTACCTCATGGGAAAGAGGTTTGATCTAAGAACATACCATAATGGTCTGAAATATTTATTTGATCAGCCAAATCTAAATGCTAGGAAAAGAAGATGGTTATAATTTCTAAGCGAATATGCTTTGATATAAAGCATATCAAGGGGAAAGAGAATAAAGTGTTCGATGCACTCAACAGGAGGGTTCATGAACTACATGATACAACCATTAGCATGTACCAGACTGATATTAAAAGAAAAATTTTGGAGGGTGCAAATGCAGAATTGCAATACAGAGAATTGGTAGCAATGCTACAACAGGGTAAGATGCCACAAAAGGTGGATAATTATAATTTGGGAATAGATGGAATGTTGTTGTACAAGAACAAAATTTTTGTTCCAAATGTCCAGGACTTGAAACGTATGATTTTGCATGAAATGCATAAAGTTCCTTATGTAGGGCACTCTGGATATGGGAAAACTATTGCAACGATCAAAAGCCATTACTTTTGGCCATGTATGAAGAAAGATATCGCTGAATACATCGCTATATGTATGGAATGCCAGAAAGTTAAAGCTGAGAATAGGCACCCAGTAGGGTTGTTGCAACCTTTACCCATTCCCAAATGGAAGTGGGAAGTGGTGACAATGGATTTTATTATGGGATTTCCCAGAACAAGAAATCTGCATGATTCAATCATGTTGGTGGTGGACAAGCTTACGAAAGTTGCCCATTTTATTCCATTGAAAACTACTCACAAGGCAGCCGATGTTGCTGATATTTTCATGAAGGAAGTAGCACAATGGCACGTAATTCCTAAAACAATTATGTCCGATAGAGACCCAAAATTTACTTCGAATTTATGGAAAGGATTGTTCAAAGGATTCAGAATGAATCTGAACTTTAGTACAACTTATCACCCTGAGTCTAATGGATAGATAGAGAGGGTGAATAGAGTGATAGAAGACATATTGAGAATGTATGTGATGGACAAAACATCAAAATGGGAAGACTACCTACACTTGGTAGAATTCGCTTACAACAATGGGTATTAGACATTGTTGAAGATGAGCCCATTTGAAGCACTTTATGGCAGAAAGTGAAATACTCCAGTGAGTTGGGATAATCCAGCTGATAGGACAGTAGTTGGGCCAGAGTTGCTCAAGGAGATGGAGGACCAAATGATAAAAATTAAGCATAATTTAAAAGTTTCCCAAGATAGACAAAAAGGTTATGACGATAAGAACAAAACCCACAAATAATTCAAAGTGGGTGATCATGTTTTCTTGAAAGTAAAAGCTAACAGGAGTTCCCTTAAGCTCAGAAGCTACACCAAGTTGGAAGCCAGATTTTGTGGGCCATTTGAAATCCTTGAGAGGATTGGTCTAGTTGCTTATATGACTGCATTGCCTGCATCTATGTCTGTTCATAATGTCTTCCATGTATCATTGCTAAAGAAATATATACCTGATGCTAATCATGTTATTGATTGGAATGCGATTTAGGTGGAGCAAGAAGGCACTTTTCAAGTGCATCTGGTTCGCATTTTCGACCAGAAAGTCAAGCATCTTCGGAACCAAGCCATAGGGATTGTAAAGGTCCAATGGACCTAGTACGGTCCTGAGGACACTACTTGGGAGAATGAGGATGCAATGTAGATGGAATACCCAGATCGTTTTGAGTAATTTTGAGAATTTTTGTTGTATATTGGTATATGATGACTGAGGACAATACATAAATAAGGGAAGGGGATTGTAATATCCCTTGGCCGAACCCAATTGTAAATGTAATATATTTGTACTTAAGCTGGTGAGTTGTTTTGACATCATTTTGTAATACCCCTTTCATGGCATAGTGCGTGCATGCACTGTGCAGTAAAAATATGTAGTGTACACATTCTCGGATACCGTGCGTAGTAACTAAAGTGTGCACAGTATGGAGGACAAGGAGCGGCATGTATAGGATATGTGTTATATACTGGTGAGTCATTTATTATAAGTTGGGATGCTTATGTTTTGGTATTAGACTGAAGCACCTAGATGTTAAAGGCCAGTGCGCCTTTTTTGTACATGTCTCATGATTAATATAAAGTACATCGTTGCATGCAGAATGACCATGATAAAAGAGATGGGGGACTGAAATTCACCATTTAGGGAAAGGGAGGGCCAAAAGTTAAGGGAAAGGGCTATGCTAGAGATCTTAATCCAAAAAGGAATATTATACCAATATTTCCTAAAACATAAAGTAGGGATAATTATTTTATCCTAGGTTCTAAAGTTGGGGACAAGTGGACCAAAGTAACTTTTCATATGACAAGTGTCAAGTTGGGGATATGCATTCATATCATGGGGGGCTTAGCTAATTTGGTCACTTTTCCATGGGGATTCTTACCAGCAGCTTGACCATCATTCTCACCATCACTTTTCACAATCAGTTTCCCGGTGATTCCTTCCATCACTCAGTTATCCAGTCAATGATTCCATGACCATTTTCCACTAGCACAATCAGCTATCCTTGAGAAATCCATTTCACCATATCTGATCTTGTTTCCATAACCTTTACTCGGTTGGTGTACCTGGTTAGCTTGGAGCGGGATTGCAGAAGCAGGTTGTCAGGCCCGTGAGAAATTCTTCAAGTGAGAGAATTGTTGGGGATTGATTCCCAAAGGTGCTAAACTACAGCTACAGTTCTCTAAGACTTCCATTCTGGCCTGTTGCTGAAGCCCTGGAAGGGAAGTGGGGCAGATGAAGAACTGTTGAGCAGAGAAGGGGCACACTTCCTTGGGTGGGATAGGCATGTGGGGAATTAGAGGCTGTAGGCTGTTAGTTGAGTGAGCACTTGAGACAGAGTCTTTCCTATTGTCCATGAGCCTTAGCCTGGTTAGGAACCCCTTTACCATGGTGGAGTTCAGAACCAGCTCAGGGGTGACTCACTGTTGAGAGTGATGAACAATGTAGTCTAAGGCTTGGAGGTTCGTGAATGGTATGTACGCAGTTGGTGATAATATTTCCAAGACAAGTACCAATCATATGATAAAATTATATGTTGCATTGTTATTTACGTTCTTATGTTACAGTTTATCATATATGTGATTATAATTTCTTGTATGTTTATGGGTATTTCCCTATATATGCTGCATATCTGTGGTTCCTGTTATTTCAGTATGAAATAGTATATTACAAAATGTATCTGTTTGTTTATGTTTATATGTAATTCTTATGCAAAGAGTGTTGTATGTATATGTTTAAGTTGCATGTAGTTTGAAGAGAAAATTTATGTGGCATAGCTCAGTTGAATACTGGGTATGTTACTATATGTTCTGCAATAAGAGAATGATAATGTTCCCTAGAGTAGCATGGCTGTTCTGTTTAAGGTTGGAGATTCAACAAATTGGTATCAGAGCATGAGAGATTTCTCTAGAGTGGCATTTCCCCGGCTAGTGGGTGGTCAGGGGAACGTTACACACGATATATATATATTTTGATGGTAACGATTCAAAACAAAATCACAAAGTGATCTCAGAATTGTTTACAACTACAATTCAATCACTTCTATTAATCCAACTATCAATTGGAATGAACTCATCATTACATGCACATGTATTATCAGGCAACATTTTCTTTCTTCTTTCTAGAAACATTTTTATCACTCTTTCCCCTCAACATAGATTTCTTGTAATTTATCATTATGTAGCTTTTTAATAGCTCCAAAAACTTATCTTGGAATTGTAACAAACAATAATCCAATCACCTTCAACTAGTATTCATATTAAATATAATGCATCTATCCATCATTACGTCTTTTCAGTACCACAGACTTTTCATAATGTAACAATTTATTACTAATTAAAATGACAATCAATGCGCTAATACCCATGGCCACATCTACACAGTGTATCCATGCAATGACTACATAATACCACATAACTATGTCATGTATTCCACCATGATGAGTTGGAAGGTTTGGCCAACGATTCAAAACATCATCCACACACTTCCTACTGCTTGTCTAACTATTTGGTTACCTTCCTTTTCCACCCAAACACAACACCAATAATATAATCCTTAAGCTCTCTTCAGTGTTGGCAAATAGGTTTCAATCCAAACACCAAATATACAGTAGATACCATTGAGCACTCACATAGCACTATATCTTTTCCATATCCAACCATATTATGGTCCCACACATGACTAGCTCTATGGATATTCATTGTTATAGAAGGAGTATGTCTCCTGAATTAACCCGGTTATCATCCCATAACCAATCATAACATAATATGCAACTAAAATTTTATCTAAATGCATTCTAGCATCAACAACACTTACATAATCTAGGCCTTTAGCCATTACATATCAATTTAAATAATGAAAATTAACTGAGGGAATTCTTACCTCAATCCCCTTCAACATGTATGCATCAAGAACAACTAACTGCATACATGCCTAGTTGTTATCAACCTACTTGTTGCTATCTGACCAACTGATATTTGTATAAGCTCACAAACTTTCTCCTTCATCGTTTTGATCACCATTCCTGGCACCCTCATGGATCTTCACCTGTATGGAAATCATAAGCAACAACAACATCCACATCTTTAACCTTGTTATATCATTTTTTCTGAATACATAATCCATCATTAGTCATACTCAAACATTATTTCATAATAATAGACTATTCTAAGTTCACAAGCATGTTATATGCATATCCAAGCATGTGCAATTACACATCTATATGCACCAAGCATTTACTTTCATCATGCCTACTAATGCATATGCATTTTAATTTCATTGTATGCCTCATGCATTCTAGTGCATTTCTATTTTAATTCACTTATTTATTTATCTATTTATGTTGTAGTTGGTTGTCCTTGAAATCCTTCATATTCTTGTTTCCTTTTGTGCTTCCATTCTACTCATATGCACTACGTTTCTCTGGTATGAACACTTTCTATCCAAGTTCTACTTGGCCATTCTGGTATCCAACCAATGTGTTCTATTTTCAGTAGCCTCTCCTAGGCAATCATATCCAACTTTACCTTTATGAAACATTCCAACACCCTAGAATGAAGTAGCTCAAACGTTCCATCACTCTACTACAACGCTCTTGAATCAAATACTATTACTCTTAGTTGTCCATTAGGATACTTCATTAAACTTTCCCTGTGAAACCATACCTTTCACACTTAATACCATTCCCAATGGAAGTCCATTTTCATTCAATGTCACTTTTCAATTGAGAGAGAGCATTCCAATTCCTCTACATTGGCATCCTTCTTCCACTGCAAACTCTGCTATTAGAAGTGGATTTGTTTCACACTTAATATTTTCAACTGCTTACACATTTCCACCTTCAAGGCTATGGAGCCTTACTTTTTTTTTTTTCCTTCTATACCCTTCAATGATATTCTTAACTTGCTAGCTTCATACCCTATGTGAGGATTCTTTCTTTTGTAGTACCTTATACAAATTCTGTAATATTTTCCATGCTTACATGAATCTAATATATGATCTTGCTCTTGAATTGATCTGATTATACCTCTAATATTTCCAAACCCACAAGCAATCATCTGGTTAGAATTATACAAATTATACAAAATCGTCAATTAAAATTACAGGTACCTTTTCTGTTTAATTTATGAAGAAAATTATATCAACTGTAAGTACATCTATCCAAATATATAACGATTCCAGTTCATTCTCCTTTGAATTAGATTTCCAATGACTAAAATCGTGCCCCAAACGAATATCGGAGTTGAAAGTTAGGGCTCCTTGAAAAACCACTTTCAGCCCCCTGAACTGATACAAAAAATCAAAAAATGCAAAGGTGCTTCCTTCAAACCAAGTTCCACATTACCACGGCTTGAAACCATGGGCTTAATCACCCTTTAGCACCTTGCTCCATGTTCTTCCACATGGGATATTGTGCGAACACCAAGTCCAAGGGATGGTTTACTTCCAGGATATTTTTACCTTAGCATGGGACCAACACTAGGACCAAGTCGTCCAGACTTCGGCCTTCAGATATTTTCCCTTGTAAAATTTTGTTTTCCCTTGGAGTTACACTTTACTGAAGCCTTTAATAACTCCACTAGAAAAAACAGACGATCGAGATTTAATCTCTCGTCGAATGGGCGGTCTTGCCCCCATCCAAAGTCTTCAATGAGATCAATGGATATGACTTAATCAAGCATTGAGACAGACGACTCTCAACCAATTTGTAAATTCAGTGCTCTAGGGCTCTGGGATATTTTCATTCCTGAGTCTTTCACCTCTTTGGAGTGACAATCCTATGAAGTGCTTAACCAACTCATCCAAGGATGGTCAAGACTGAATCAAGCATTGAGATAGAAGGTTCTCACATACTACGGAAATTTGATGCTACAAGATATTTCCATTCCTGATTCTTCCACTTCCCTAGAGTTACAATCATCTAAAGTACTTATTGTTTCTCCCTCTGCTTGATCTAACGGTCGAAAAAGGTCCCAAAGGGATCTTAGATCGACGACATCTGTGCCTTTGTGACTTTTGAATTTGATAGTTTTTACTGACATAAACTTGGATACCTTTGGAGTAACATGCCCTCGGAGATGACACGACACGCTGATGTCACCCAAGGTGACGTAGATCCATGGCACGTGTGCCACGTGTTACTCAAAAATGGAAATATTGGGGTCCAAATGGTACTCAAACCGGGTGACATGTGCCCCCACACGTAAACCCTTCCATGTGGCATGAGCCACATCATCAACTACACAGACGATCCACAATCACTGCTGCAAATCCGACAATCCATGTGACATCACGACTGTACACTTCTATGAATTCCACACTTCGAGGCTACAGTGCTTCATTGCTTTTTTTTACAACATACATAGTAATCATCAGAGTGGCAAAGTTACGAAGCCCAAACTTCACTACCATTATACCACTGCTATATTCGATGGATCGCAACACTCCCAAAGTCCTTCCCTCGATCTAATGGTTGACAAGGATTCTAGGACTTCATCACTCTGGGGCTCCAGAACATTTCAACTCTTGAGATGCTCAACTCCTATGGAGTTATACCTGCCGAAGCGATCTTAAAGTGATGATGACTGCTTACCATCGGTTAACTCCTCTTCTTATGCTATCCTTCCACTAATTGATCTAACAGTCGATAATGGTATCAAAGGGATATTAGATTGACATCTTGCATGCCTTCGTAACTTTGGGCTTCGACACATTTCACTTGTAGAAACCTAGAAACCCTCGTAGTCACATACTCCTGAAGATGACACGACATGTTGACGTCACCCAAGGTGACATGGACTCGTGGAACATGTGACATATGTCACTAAAAAATGAACAGGTCAGGGTCCAAAAGGTACCAAAATTGTAGGACATGTGTTCACACACAACACCCTTTCCATGTGGCATAAGCCACGTCATCAATCAAATTTAGGACTACCATACTCTAGGCTTCAGAAGTTTCCTGAGTCCAAAACCTTCTACCTTCTAGATAGCCGAATGTCGAACTGAAATTGACAGCTCACACTCCTCCCACATCCAATGAGTGTGATTAAATATATCTTTGGATTCAGGGTTTCTCACTCCAAAATACCCCCATACTCCCAAATACTTGCTATATCTGATGGTCCTAAACACTCTTGAAATCCACCGCTCCATCTAACAGTCGACGAGATTTCTGGACTCTGGCCTTCGGCAGTTCAAGCTTTGTATGCTTACCAAGATCGTCAAAGTGACGAATTTATGAAGTATTTCCCTTCATGCTTGGCCTTGATCGATGACCGATGATCAACAATTTCAATCTGACGACTAGGACTTAACCTTTCCCAACGTCTAGTTTTTCCTTCATCGAACAACTCCTACTCACCAACACTCCAGTCCAATGATCCAAATATCTCTTCATCCCACAGTGAAAATCACTCCCAAATTTGAAAGGGATGGTCATGATCCTTTGATCTTTTACAAAGGATCTCTGAAGTTCTAGCTTCTGCATGGACTCTATAACGCCATTCCTCCTAAGATTTATGACTTCAAGGTCATAAATTGATCTCAACCACAAAACTCTAACCAATAGATCTGGCCCATACAGGCCCAATGTTTCAACTAGTATCTTTGATACCAATCTATAATATACCCAGCCACCCAAAGGTTGGGCTACACCACTTGAATGAGTTGCAACACACCCAACCACCAATAGGAGGGGCACATTGCATTCCCAAGACTTAATTATCTGAACGGATCTTGAATTATAACAACATTTAATCTGAAAACAAGCATGAAATAACAACATGCATTAATAAAGATCCATGCCACAACATAAAAGAGATAAACAATGTGCCATGCACAACAAATAGCTAGCAGATAGGCACATTAGAATACATATCCCAAAGATAATTAAATACACAATGGAATAACATTAAACAAAAAAAACAAAGAGTACTTATCTTGCAAATGAATATTCACCAACTGGTTGTAGACCAAGGATGTTCCTCCCAACCATATACATTGTTGTTCTTTTACTGTCAACAACAGGTCACCCCCGAGCCAGGGCTATGAGTCCACAAGTATGGGTTCTAGGAAAAATATAGAAACACACCACATTTGGCTAACTAGCTCTCTAGTTTCCCAACCACATATAAAATCCTAATTTCCATCTCTCTTTCCCCTTCATCCTGCACAACCCAAAGAAATTAACACCTTTCTCTGGCTCGCATTCCCTAAGGATGTTCCATTTCTTTCGAAGGATCCAGTGCTAATGGTAAGTAAATATCCCTACTGGAAACTCCAAGGACTCTCAGTTGTGGATAGTTCTATTTGAGTTGTCATCAAGCTCATGCACACAAGAATCCATTCCCTCCTAGAATGATCAGTAAAATTATTACATCCATTCGAAAATGGCTCTCCTCTTCCTGCCATTCGTTTCCATGCTCATCCCAAGAGCACACAAAATAGCCAGAGAGAGTGAAGAGGAAGAAAACAAGGGAACAAGGGGAGGAATATGGACCAGGAGAAGAACGATCCCCTAACTTCACCCCAATCCACCCTCACGCAACCATTCATATCCATGCTCAGACCAAGATCATACGAATGCAACAAGAGTGAGGCTCCCAAAAAATGAAGAGTGGGAAAGGTATAACAATGAATGGATAAGAACAAGTGAACCCCCACCCAAACCAAAGATGGGTTTATATAATTATTTGGAAATCAAGAACCACATGGCCTCCCCCAAGAAGCTCATATAACCCCTTTTCTCCATAAAATCAATTAGGGGTAAATAAAATAATAATAAAAAGACTTACCCCTCAAGCCCCCTCTCTCGTGGAATCATAGTCCCCTATCTCTTGTGACGTTGTCTGTGTTACAACCAACAATGTATTTTTATTAATATATATATGAAGTATTATATTTCCTAGGCACTCTGGCCCCTTTTTTACTCTACCAGCTCACCAGCCTAAGTCACAATTACATAATACATTATAGTTCATAAGGGTTAAAACTGGGATGTTACAAGAGCATAGAAAACTTAGGAGGGACATCAACAATTACAATATCCATAACCACATTTTTAATTGGCAATTGAAAAAGGGTAACAACCAGGTCTTTGATATACCCAAGATACTTCACTTTCCTAGATTCAAATGAGTATAGGTCATGGCAAGTTTTTGTAATTTCTAGCCCAAGCTCATCCATGAAAGTCTTAGGAATGAGCTTATGGGATGCCTCTGAGTCCATCAAGCAGTTGTGAAACACTTTATCATGAATATTTAATGATGTATAGAAATGAGGGGAAGATTCATCCCTATCTTCTACCAAAGGTCCCATCATGACTGTTGGTTTTTCATCTTGAAGGTTGACTAAATATATGGAATTAGATGAAGGCTTAGGTTGCAACATTTTGGAAATATATCTTTTAAATTCCTCATTCATAATCAGCTTCGAAAATGGTACAGGGATTTTCATTTTTTGAATCTCACTCTCAAAACTAAAGGAGGATGGAGATTTCAAAATATCCTTAATTTCTGGGGTAGGGGTCTTAACCAATGCCTGGGGGTTTTCTGTATCTTTTTATCTGCTGCTAGCTTCCACAACCTTAGCATAATTTTTTTTTTGAGTGGGTTGATCATAAGTGTCAGGATTTCCCTCTTTATTTTTTGATATTAGGTTGTATTTATTTGGATTGTCATTGGTTTTTTACCCTTTGCTCAATTAATTCAATTGGTTGTCCATGAGAGACTCTTCATATGCAGATTGGGTTAAATTAGGAGATGAAGAGGCATCACCAAGACACTGGATTTTTGGATCAGTTTCTTCATCCTCTCCTTCTTCATCAACAACAAGGCTATTTTGGAGAGGGGCTTGGACCTTTTGATCATCCTTATCCCTATTTCTTTGATCTCTTTGGAGGACCCAAGGGGAATTATTTGGTCTTCTGAAATTACCTCTATTATCAACATTCGTTTTGTTCCTATAGATTTGTTTTCCTTCAAGTTTTAACTTCTCTGTTTCAGCAGAAAGTGATTTTACCAATTTTGTAAGTTCAACAACATGAGGGTGGACAACAGGGGATTATGAGGTTGAAGCTTTAGCCCTACCTTTCCTTCTATCCCTATCATATTTTCCCCTAATTTTTTTAGCTGCCAATATGTTAGATTCTACTTCCAAAGTTGCATCTTGCATATGAGTTAGAGAGGTAGATCTTCTTTCGCTCAACAGGAGGAAAAACTCAGGGTCAAAAGAACTAACATAGGTAATATTGGAAGAGTTTTTTGTAAGATTTATTTTAGTGGGAATCTTGTTGTACATTTTATTAAATATTTTTTAGAATTCTAAAATAGATTCCCCCTCTTTCCTCTTAACTGACCCAAATTCTATAATATAATAAAGGAAATACTTTTTATCCCCCCAATTCCTCAAGAAAGCATCATCCAAAGATTCAATACTAGCAATATATCCAGGATTCAAACCCCTAAACCATTTTCTAGCCTCACCATCAAGTCTCTGTACAAATACCCTCATCCATACATCCTCATTCTCAATGTTAATACTATTTGCATAACTATAAAAAACTACAAGGCATTCTTCTGCAGTTATGTCTTCCTCCCCTGTGAACTTGAGCATGTATTTAAGGTAGTCTCCAACTGGGAGAGAATTCATAGGCTAAGGTAAAATAATAGGGGCATACATAGTAGCCACTATGGAATCCATCCTATTTCTAGGAAGGTTAGCACCTGCCATTGGGTTCTGAATTGTAGGAGAACAAGGGGGAGATGGATTTTTGACATGTACAACTGCACCTTCGATTTTTGGAGAAAGAGGGAGCTTGGATGGAGAGGTTTCATTTTTCAGAGGAAGAGGTTGAGTCTTTTAGTAATATGGTATAGGGTCCATGGGAAAAAAGGTTTCCTCCTTTTTAGTCACAACGAATTTGATAGAAGGGGGGGTAGGAAGGCCCAAAGTAGGAAAATATTCTAGCCTCTCAAGTCTAAACCAACTTACAACATTAGGAGAAGAAAGGGTTTCAAATATTTATTATTTCAATTTGTGGCTAAAATAAGAGTATTCGACAGGAAAATTTTCAAAATCCAAATTTCTAGAAACTTCAACAGAGGGTAGAAGAGGATAATTGGATATAGTTACTGGAGTTTTAAAAGTAGAATCATGTAAATGACCAGAAGTACCTGGTACAACAGCTGAAAATCCTTCTTGAGAAGTTTTTTCCTTATTTATAATATTATTTGGTCCATCTTTAGTTTTTGCTAAAGGTATATGTGGAGTAGACCTCATGTGTCTGCCTTTGGGAGCCACAACTAAAACAGTGGATTCGCCAGGTGCAAGCTGCAATATTCAATGTACTGATTTCTAATGCACCTTCAGAATCAATAATGTTTTTTCATTCAATCTCAGAGAAATGTATTTAATTTGTTCCTTGGAAACGATGCAAAGAATGTTAGCACTAAGAGTCACCCTCATATTTCAAGAGGATAATCTCGATACCCATCAAAAGGTTTGTATATGTAAATTAATTATTAAATGTCAAATGGACAAAACTCAACATAAGAATGTTTTAACACAGAAATATGGGCTATAATGCATAAGAAAATGAGGTTTTAATTCACTTCAGTCATTTGTTTAAGGACAAAGGTGAATAGAAGGAAGACTTAGTGAGGAAGGTGGATAAGTCTACTATAAGAATCAAGCCTTCAAGAAGCTAGGTGAAGAAAAAATCAGTCACAAGAACTTCTTGAACTTAAAGTTTAAAACAATGAAAAAAATTCATAGAAACATTATAATCAAACATCCATTATAAAAAAAAACAAAACATCTCATATGGATCATCCAATCATGAGAATTTCAGAGTAAGAAGAAACAATATGATGAAAAGAGGTTGACTTCTATTAATGAAAATATCTCAAGTCTCATACATAACCAGAGAACAACTTTGTTTAGTCGAAATATTACAAAATAAGCAGCTCTTCTCAACCATTTGAACCTCAACATATCATTCATATGATGTATTTATAACCAAAACAGTAGAAAAAAACTAGAGGTGTGAGTTGGCCTTCCTATCCTAGGATTCTCCATAAAAATATACTAGTCTAACATATGTACAAACATATCTAACAAAACACTAAAATACAGGAGACTGTTGGCAAAAAATCTAAGAAAATATGAATGACATGTCTTTTTGTTGCTTGGGCACATATTCTCCAGTGCCATGTGTCCTCCAAACTTGTATGTTGATCTCCAACTGCCACCTGTGGATTTTTTATTCCCCCCAAATCATCAAAGCCAAGAGGAAACAATGAATTCAAAACCTCTGACTCTAATGACCAGTTCGTAGCACCATTCTGTAGCACATTCGGTAGTCGATTCTGTAGAGCCCTCCTATAAAACTGCTCTATAGATTCCATAGCACCCTTTTGTAAAAATGCTTTGCATATTTCATAGTGCCCTCCTATAAAACTGCTCTATAGATTCCATATCTTATTTATGTGTCTGGCTAGGTGATTTTGTAGCACCTTTGGTAGTGCAACTACATAATAGTCTATGTAGATGATTTGGTAGCACCTGTCTCTACAAAATCTATGTGTTTTTACTGTGTTATGCAATGAATCCTCAAAAGAAAAAAGTCCTCAGTAGATGGACTTTGAGCCTGTAGATGCCTCCATAGGTGAAAATATCATATTTCCTTGAACACTTCAATCTTGCAAAAAGTAATCATCACCAAAAATGGATCTGTCATACATCTCCACTTACTTTCTCAATCTAGCACTCCTTGTTGTAGGAGAACTTCCGTTTGTCACAACATAATATCTTTCTTTTGCAAGGGCACTCCTCTCTATTGCAGGGGAATTTATTTATATTTCATCTTGTGCTAGAACATTTAAGCTCCTCTGGGATAGATCATTCTTGAAGGGCTGCAATTCTTCTTAGAGATTTCTATTTTGGGACTGAATGCTTTTGTTTTTCCTTTACAAATTCTTAATTTGCCTATGGAGATGCAAGAATATTCTTGTTGTAAATCTTGCTAGATCAAGGGTTTCATTGTACATGTCCATGACATCCTTCATCTTACTTCTCTTAGTCAAACTTTATTCCTTCAAATGGACAACTTATTTTTTATCATCCTTGAGTTGTCTAATCAATATCTTGAAAGTGGGATTATCAATGGGAGTGATGATGTTGATAACTTCAATAGGCTTCTCAGTGGCTTCACCATTACCTTTTTCTTTCTTCTGAATAGAGGCTTTGGTCATGACCTCAATAGGCTTCCCAATAGTATCACTTTTACTTTTAACTTTCTTTGGGACTGAAGCCTTGGGTATGAATTCTATTTCAACAACTTCCTTATGGGCTGATGATATAGTAAAAGGCCTCCTGACTCTAGTCTTAGCTATTGCTGCAGGTGAAGGGAAATGCAATTTTCTCCCCTTCTTAGTTGTGGTTTTGGTTGATGAAGGAACTTCTTCTAGTTCAGGTGCAATATGAGGTCAAAATTCTCTTTGTGGGGAGTGATATACCTCCCTCTCTTCTTCTTCAATTTCCTTAAGGGATTCTTTATCTTGGGTAGTAGGTTTTCTCTTTCTCTTCTTAATTTTTTCTTCTTGGGTAACACTACTAGCTGGAAAAGGGATCTGCATCCTGGATTGAGGGGTAGAGGATGTATCTAGCGGCATATTGGTAGAGACAATGAACTATTCCCAAGAAAGGTTTCTTTTCTTCAACTCTTCCATAACCAACATCCTAATCAACCCAGAGTGGAAAAATCTAGTGTCCACAGCCTTAGACTTTGCTTGAACCCTATCATCCATATTTCCCATACTTATTAACATATAAAAAGTGATATTAATTAAATACTTACCAGTGAAATGTAGCAAGAGTCTAATGTGATATTGGTATATCATGTTAAATATTCCCTCACATGTAAAACATATATGGATAATATTCAACATTTTATCAAAACCCTCAACTAGGTGGCTCCTAGGAACTCCCTTAGACAAATTGTCTTTCTGATAGTTTGGCTTGAGGAAAGCCTTGGAAAAGGCTGCATTGAGAATCATGTATTTGAACCACCTCTCACCATTGTTGGGTATATCAATGGTTGCTGCAATAGTGGCCTCAAATACCTCCAATGCAAGGGTTCCTACCTTGGTCTTAGTGCCATCAAAGTTTAAGGAAAACTTCCTTAATACTTCTGGGTGTCCCCTCTGCATGTTTTCTCAAAAAGATAGGCAAGAAAACCTTTGTAAAACCTCCCTGATCACAGGCTTAGCATAAGAAAGCTGCATGTCAGAAGGCTCAGTCCTAACCACACTCCCACCCTTGCAAAATTTCTTCTTTTGAGGTGTATCCATGGATAGAAGTAGGAGATCAAAAACTGTAATGCTATAAGAGGTAAGGAAACCAAACAGAGGAAAAGGTATTTAAGATTTGAAGGTGATCCTTAATTGGTATTTCAGGGATTTCCTCCAATTCACTTATGAATTAACAAGAGACTGGTGTGATGCCTTAAAATGGGGAAAATATACTTTGAGAAATGATATGTATGGAGAATGCACTATTCAAGTTTTAGACTGTCATCAAGCCACCATACAAGGTCATCAAAGATTTAAAAATGTAAGGGCTCATAACTCCTCAATGAAAGTAGACCTGTGAGATGAAATTATAAGATGACAAAGTGAAAAAGGAGAGCTAATGTTGGATTTGCGAGCATAGAAGATAGAAATGGTTTGATAGGGAATTTGCAGCACTGGAATAGGGGATCCATAGCGCAGTCTAGTAGTAGTTTATGTAGTGCAGTGTGGACAATGTGAGACAAGATGATAAATGGGCGATCAAAATATGAAGCAAATTGTCTTAGTTCCAGTGGAGGGAGAAGTCGACATGAAAATGGCTATGAAGTGTGTGGAAGAAGAGGTAAAGAGGCTGGTAGGTGGGAGAAGTTGTAGCTTGCAACGCTAGGCACTACCAAAAGATAAGACTAAAACACCTTAACAATATTCAATGTAGTTGGAATGGATCATAAAGTACCTAGATGTTGTAGCTGATAATGGAAGATCTACAACAAGCCTAGAGTTGTTACATCCACCTCAGCCTCCAATTCACCTCAGATAGTTAATTCTGTAGTGCAATCCATAGCTCTGTCTGGACTAGTACTTTCAGCATCGTTGAGCTTAGGAGCAGGATTTCAAATTTCTTAAACAGTTAGAACCTCATAAATGACCAAATTATAATATTCCTTTTGAAGACAAGGGTGTTGAAAACAATAAAAGATATGAAATCATCTTGATGATGGTGAATGATGGTGTTATCACATTAAATTGCCTTGGGTCTTTTAGTTTGTTTTCATTCCTTTTAAGACTTAGATTTTAATTTTATGTTAAAGTTGATCCCTTTATTAGTTTATGCTTGGTAGGACCCCTTAGATGATTAAATTTTTGAGTCTTATCTCTAGTTTGATCCTCAAATTGGTTTTTGATCCTTGAACCATTTTAGCTCATGGATTATTTTTTGATCCCTTTCATGACTCTTCCCTAGGTTGATCCCTTCCATGATTAAATTGATGCGACACACCTCTCGCCTCACTCATGACCTCATAAGCATGCCTCATCGTCCTCTCTTACCTATCTAATCATTTTTTGAATTGGAAACGTTGCCTACTCATCAGGCAGTTCCGTAGCACCTATCCATTTCATCAAAATCGCACCTCAAGTCATGATTTTTCAGGACTGATGTCATGTCCCTTGTTTTCAGTGCCAACAGTTAGTTAAATATTCTTTCCATATCTTGAATTTACGATCCCTAGTAATAGTTTATAATTTTGAAAGGCTCAACAGTGATGTGCTGCACAAATTCATAGGTTCTGATCAAGTGACAAAAAGGAAACAAAGTTTGAGACTGAAGTGGGTTCGAGGGCCGAATTTTTCGCAATATCATCCTTAGATTCCATTGAAGATTATAAAAGGTGTCTACTCCATAGGTATCCTGCGTTTCCCCCCTCTGCACATTAATTTTCACAAGAAATTTGTGCTCGAGTTTTGGTTTGCCAAGTTTGCACAGTCGTAAGGGACTCATCTTTGCATGATAGCCTTTTCTTCTTTCTTTTTCAGACCTGTATCTTCCTTGCCTGTGTCTAAGTCAGTTTATTGCTTCCTTCCTTAGCCATTGAAATCACAATCCTGTAAATAGCCTATCCTTTGTGTATGTGTTGTGCTACCTAGAGGTGCTACTTAAACCCTCTCTGCCTCCCTTGCTTCCTTTCATCATTGGAGTTTAGCATTTTTACTCATTGCAAAGAGCCAATTTTGGATTTCCCCTCACTATTTATACTCTAGAATATCTATACAAGCCTAAGGGTATAATTCCTAAAGTCAATCTTGGCTTACTAGAATCAGTCTTTCTAAAAGGGTCAGCCTTATATATTTGAAGCTTGATTCAAATCTTTCTTGGTCATTACCATCCCTTAAGCCTCTTAAAATCCCTCATTCTGAGCTATGGAGACTCCTCAATCGAGGAAGACACACAAAGGTGGCAAGGTGGTTAGGACAGAAACGGTGGACATGCATCTTTTTGATACAAATCCCATGGCAGGAGAGGCCTTTCAGAGAGTAGGGTGCCTCTCTTTCTATCAGAACATGCAGATAGGTCATCCAGAGGTAGCAAGACAACTTGCATTACAGCTTGATGGTAGGAAAACCAAGGTTGCGGATTTGGATTTTGAGGTGACTGAAGCCTCTATCTCAGCTATAATAGGTATCCCCATTACAGGTGAAAAGTGGTTCAAAGACATGGATTTGAGTTCAGCCTATGAAAAATATATTTTTAAACCTGAATATCAAGCCAATGATTTGTCCAAAAGTATGCCAAGGAGTCAATTGATTGAACAATTTGACAGATTATTGAAGATCATATAGAGAAATTTTACTTGTGAAGGTAGATTTAACACATTGTACCAGTACCATATAAGGATGTTGCTACATTTTACTGGTAAGGTTGATATGAATATTCCCTATTACATGTTGAGGAGTACAGGTAATATGTCAGACAGGATATAAGCCAAATCTAAATATGTGGATTCTAGCCTTTTCCACTTTGGATTAATTAGAACGCTAGTCTATGAGGAATTGGGTAAGAAAGAGGTTTCATGGGAGAATTTTGTTGTTACCTCTCATTTCAAGTTGGATCTTGCACCAACTCCTCAATCACAGAAGGAAATTCCTTTGTCACCCACTAGTGCTACTAAAGCAGGGACCAATAGGAAGAGAAAGGGCAGAGCCCCTGTTCAAGTTTCATAGACTAGCAGGTAGGTCATAGAAGTTGAGGAGGAAGTTTTTCCTTCTCCACACAGATATTTTTCACCACCTCCTCCATTAGGGTTAGAAGGGGTGCCTTCTTCTACCAAAGCTACATCCAAGAGAGGGAATGAGCTTATCTTTCCCTCTTCTCCTCTAGCAGTCAAAATGAAGGGTAAAATACCTTTCACAAGGTAATCAATTCCTAAGGAGGTTTTCAAAGAGAAGCCCTTACCAGAAACCCCTATTCAAAAGAAGAAGGGAAAAAGTATAGAAAATCCCATGGAAGAAAAAAAAGAAGCCTCTGTACAGAAAGGAAAAGGTAAGGGTAATAAAATACCTTTGGAGAGAAAATATGAAACCTCTGTAAAAGACTTTGAGAAGCTTATGATAAGAAATGAAGAAACAACTATGCAGAGGAATAAAGGTAAAATAAAATCCACCAAGAAACCTGATGAGGTGGAAAAGACACTTCCCATGTAGGTGGAAGAGGAAACTAAGAAAAAACCTCTTGAGACTATGCATAACACTGCTCCTCCTGGCAGTCAGACCTTCAAGAGACTTATCAGGAAACTTAAATATGAAAGAAAGGAAGTGGCTAAATTGAAAAAGGAAGCCATGTCTGACAGAGCCAAGATGACAGAGCTTATGGATGGCTACAACCACACCCTTGACTTGTCAAGGTTTGCAACAAGAAGGGCCCAACCCCTTCATAGACAACTAAAGAATATTTATAGACATAACAAAGGATTTCAATCTCAAAACAGGAAGCTAAAGGCATAGCTAAAGCACTTTGAAGATGAGGTAGCCCAAATAAATTTACAGGTGTTGGTTGAAGCTGCCATTGAGGATGACAAACTAGCAGCTAAGGAGAGCACAACTACACTGAAGAATCCTGTTAATGCTAAGAAGAAGAAGTTTGTTGTGTCAATTGAAGATCCTCTTTCTACCAGAAAGAGTGTGAGTTTAAGCGTTAAAGTGACAAAATAGTTGGTAAAAGGTAAGCCCCATTTTTTAGGATGGTTAGTTTTTGGGAGGGTTAACTGATATGAAAATATTATCTCTGCCATCTATATAGGCTTCTAAGTGTTTAGCTACCTAGATTTTGAGTTTTTGCTAAGTGCTAGCTTCAACCAGTGGTAAAAGGAACTACCTATTGTACGGTCAAGGCACCTAAGTAAAATGGTTTTGTCATCATGAAAGAACACAAATTGCTTTGCACATGTTCAAGATTGAAGGCATTGTGTTTTTGGCAATGCTACCCAAACCTATACACAGGCGCAGCGTAAGTGGCGCTACCTAATATTGGGTAGAGAACAGAGTTGGCATACAAGACAAGCATAAGTGGAACTACCTAATGACGCTACCGAATATTTCATAGAGGGAAAAGGTTTGCACACAGGCGCAACATAGGGGCACTACCTACAGGTGCTACCTAATATTGCACAGAGGGAAAAGGTTTTCACATAGGTGCAACATAGGGGCGCTACCTACAAGAACTGCCTAATATTGCATAGAGAGCATAGTCTGTACATATATGAAGCACAATGGTCCTACTTACAGGCGCTACCTTTTCTCCTTGTAGTGCGCTACCCAGATTCACTACCCAAGGAAGTTTCCAACAAACACCAGGGATATAGGAGGACCAATATAACAAATTTTGGATTAATTGATGATGGAGAAGGATATAGAAACACCAAATGGCATCATGAAGACAACCACATGCTTTGAAATACACATGTAAAACAAGGAGTTGCGCAACAAAAGGGAATCAAATCAGTTTGAAGTTCTGTTGGATTAGTCACCAACATTTTCCTGTTTTATAGCATAGTTGGTTAGATAAGTTGTTAGATCAAATAAATGTTTAGAGTTTTTCAAGGGAAGGAGGCCAGCTCGTACCTCCAGTTGTTACCTTCATTCTGTTATAAATAGATAGATCAATTGCTTTAGTAGGTTCAGATGGTTGAGCAAGGCTCCCTTAGACTGTAATATTTTGATGAAGTAACTATAATCTAGTGATGTACTGGACTTAAGACATTTTGACTAATAGAAATCAACTTCTCTTTCAGCTTATTTTATTATGATGCTAAATGTTCATGTTTTGAATGATTCACATGAATGATTGTGGTGATGTTATGATGGATGTTTGATCATTATGTTATCATGATGTTTATTTAGCTTCCTTAGTTTCTCAGTTCAAGAATATCTTGTGTTAATAAACTTTCCTCCTTAGGCTTTTGTAGACCTGATGTTTATAGTAGTCCCTACACTTATTCTATTCAATTCTTCCCTCTATCCATACTTACTCCCAAACTACTGATTGAATTTAGCCAAGAAATTGATTGTTGGTGCATGCTAGCCCTGTTATCTGAGTTAGAACATTATCATTTGAGTCCTTTTCCATTTGACCCTTTAAAAACCTTTACATTCACTTATAAACATGATGGGAACTGGGCTTGACTTCCATGCAATTTGAAAGCAAATCCTAGTGCTAACATATGGTAAAGGGGAAGATTGTACAAATATGTGCTATGAAAATGCCTGGTGAGTTGGCAGTTCCCTTTACAAATTTTGATTAGAATCTTTAACGGGAAAAGGGATGAAGTGGAGAGGATCAAGTATATGAGTGGATGGAGTGACTTGTTAGGTTTTTAGATTCATGGGGTCGATAGTGCTAGCTGTTAGTGCCAGAATTTGCCTCTAGACTGCTATAGGGTCAAGCCTAGCACCCCTTTAGTTATTGCAATAATTTTATAAATAAGAATATGTTTGGGTTTTGAAAGAAGATGGATTGGGTAGACGGGAGAGAAAGAAAAAGAGAAACGGGCTAAATGTCAATCAGTAAAACACCATTGGGCATGGAGTCAAGTAAACACCATGTTGATTGGAGGCATTCAAATTGCATATCAGATAAGACGTTTTTATATGTAAATGGATAGAATAATAGGGAATAGACAAAAAGTAGAACACCTCGTCAAACCAAGATTCTCTTAGTCAAATGGATGCAGCAATACTTGAAACAAAACACATGGATGATAGGCAGTCACATCAAAATATTTACTGCTCGGGAATCTATCATCCATAAGCTGCCATTGATTCTCAATATCTATAATTCATTCAAGTAAGACAATGCCTCCCTCCAATAAGGCAAGTTAAAATATTAGTACTACTTCTGGCATATACGATACCGGTGCTCAGGAACAACACCTCTTGGTGCTACAGGAATAACCCCATTCCTATAACAAAGAGAACATTGAAAAATTAGTATTTGGATACTAACATTGGCTCCTTTTGGAGGATGATTCTCTCCCTGTGCGACATTAAGAACAAGCAGACCACTGTGCCTTTCCTCTGTGCATCCATGCAATGTGA
Source organism: Picea engelmannii (assembly GCA_009831015.1). Taxonomy (NCBI): domain Eukaryota; kingdom Viridiplantae; phylum Streptophyta; class Pinopsida; order Pinales; family Pinaceae; genus Picea; species Picea engelmannii. The sequence goes on from ML779322.1 coordinate 1,229,282, forward strand.
CATGTACACTTTCGCCTCTACAAACATCCACATTTATGCTCTGCCTAGACTATTGGGTTATGGAATCAGTCAATACCATCTCAACTTTGGCTTCAAACTTTTGCAACTTATCAAACTCTAACAAATGATGAAAACAAACTCACTGCAAAACTGATTACACTATGCAAACTGCAAAAACAAATGCTCAAAAAGAGAGCTTATTTCCTGCCCTACTTTTAACCAATTGTTTCCTTTAGATCAGGTAAAAGCATGCTTCCAATGAAGCCATTCAAGTAATCTGCTAATTGGTAAAACTCTTGATCTGGTTCTGACAAATAAAGAGACCCATAGCATATCAAAGTGAAAAGGAAAAGTGAAGCAAAGCCAACCTTCATTGAGCAAGAGTAATTTTCCATTTGAAAACTACATATAATCAGAAAAAGGATCATGAAAGAGACAAAGAGAAACCTCTTTCTATTGTTTCAGCTGAAAATCAAAAGGTTTTTGCATATCTTCTTTCTGATAATGGCTGCCACGTTCAACTATTTGCAAATATGAACATGATTGCAAGTTTATTTCACTAGTTTTCTGTACATAAAACTGCTTCAGGTCCCCATCATTGCCTTCCTCAACCTCAGATGCATAGCTGTCATAAAGTGGCTTACTGCTGAAGTTTTCATTATGTGTTGATGTGAAAATTTGCCCTCCACTTGAACCATGACTATCAAGAAGAGAATCTGAATTTTTGCTGTGATATAGCTGTTGATCAAAGGCCTTAGAGAGAAAAAATGAGATCTGTTGTTCATAGAAAATACCATCATCTTTGGAATTATAACACTTATCATAGATAGGTGAGCCAAAAGCCTTTGTGTCTTGCATATAAGGACGAGCAACCTCATGATGTAAAACAAATTTAGAAGGAGATTCGGAAGATGACAAAACATCTTCTCTTTCATCAACATAATCATCCTTTATATCATAATCAAAATTACTATAAACATTTGAACAAAGAACAAATGTGTCTACAGTATGGTTGTCCCAAAAATCCTTATAGACAAAAGAAGTACTAACTGTATGTTGAATGTCAAATTCAAATTCTTTACAATAGTTATCAAAAGGAAAATCAATTGGATAAATGTTTTTGTAATAATGATGAAAGACAATGTGAAAATCCTTCAAAGAATGAATGCTAGCAGCAGGAAGGGACTGACACCATTCACGAGCATGTTCTTCTAACGAAAATCTCAACATCTTGATTAAGACATCCCCATGAAAAAAATTATGTTCAAGCATGCATTTATGGAAATTTGATAAATGCTCATCGAGATGATCATCCTTGCATCCTCTAAATCTGGGAAGATAGTCATCCCATTCAGATATTGAAGGTACTGGATGTGGAAAACCAGCTATGTTGGTGAAATCATAAAATGCATACCTCTGAGCAAAAATAGTTTCCATGGCCATCATGGATCTTCAACCAGTGGATTCGCCTATGAATCTCAGGACAATGGAGTTGCCATGGTGAAAGATGTTCAGTCATGTATCTTCCCTCTTCCTATTCATCATCAAGAAGTGGATCTGATCGTTGTTGTTCTCCCAGGAAAGATATCTTTGTTCCTTCATCCCCGACAATAGTGCCAAAAATCTTAGTGCTAGAAGTTGCCCCTAGACTGCTATAGGGTCAAGCCTAGCACCCTTTAGTTATTGCAATAATTTTATAAATAAGAATGTGTTTGGGTTTTGAAAGAAGATGGATCGAGTAGACAAGAGAGAAAGAAAAAAGAAACAGGCTAAATGCTAATCAGTAAAACACCATTGGGCATGGAGTCAAGTAAACACCCTGTTGATCGGAGGCAATCAAATTGTATATCAGATAAGATGTTTTTATATGTAAATGGATAGAAGAATAGGGAATAGAATAAAAGTATAACACCTCGTCAAACCAAGATTCTCTTAGTCAAATGGATGCAACAATACTTGAAACAAAACACATGGATGATAGGAAGTCACAACAAAATCTTTACCGCTCAGGAATCTATCATCCATAAGCTGCCATTGATTCTCAATGTCTCTAATTCGTTCAAGTAATATGAATGACAGAATGTAAAACAAGGAAGGTGGAAAAACAATGTTTAGACAAGAAAATCACAATCTGATAAACAAATGTCATATATCTCCAATGTCAGAAATGATTATAAAAATACAATGCCTTCAGGTATACAATCACTCAGGCTGGATGCTATTTCATTGATATCTTCTCAGGCCTTACCCTCATGGGCCTTCCCCCTCTTGTAGGTGTGATCCTGTTCATCTAATATATAGAAATTACATAAGTTACATACGTTTATTGTCAACCTGATTATTAGGGACAGATTATAACTAACTCATAGAAGCCTGCAAGGTGAACTTCTACTTTATTCAATTATAGTCGATAGTTGCAACAGAAAACCCCAATTTCTAGGTATCCAAATCTATACTAGAATAAGGACTTTAACAAACAAATTCCACTTCAAAAATTTGGTTGCCTTTTCCTCTGATCTTCGGTGGTTGTTTTTATTTCTATCTTGACTCAGCAAGTGAATAGGTCAAATATATAGCTAGTCCAAAAGTTGTCTTCCAAACAAAGCATACCCTGCAGATTTCTTTTAACATATTCCTTCCAATTAGATATTTTCTCAGGCATGACATGTGTTTCAAACAATTGGAGGCCGGTGATGCTTATCCCCTAGATTTGGAAACTGATGACCACATGTCTATCTAACTGTTGATTCTCTTCCTAAAAGAATGCTCTGTTATGTACTAAACCTGATTTTTGTTTTGCACCATTTGCATTTTTTTTCTTCCTCTATCTACAGTGGAACCAACCGATGTGTTCCCCTTTTCTTTAGAAATCTCCACAGCCTTTATTTGGATATCAATTGTAGGTATGGATTGTGATCTAAAAGAAATTTTAGCTTGTTTTTGAACTAAGAGATATATATTCGATAAAGCATCTATCTGTTCTATGCCTTGCCACCACTGATATTGTCACAATATGGCCATCATTTTTTAGAGAGATGCATGCATCTCATTTCTAGTCAATACTCAACTTTTATCAGTAATTTCTAGGGCTGGATGTACCAGGTCTCCAATCAGGCTTAATGTCTTACCCATTCTCAATTTTAAATGTTAACAGTACAAGTAACAACTGAATTTCCAAATTTCCTCAACAATTTGGTGCTTAGAACCTTCTTTTAATACATGGCATGAAAACTTGTCATAGCAATTCCCTGCAAAGTTCGCGATCTAGTATTATTTCTTTTCAATTTGTTTCCATAAGAACCATGATATTGTTGTGATTTCCTGAGCACGTCATCTGGCATGGTAGGATCTTTATGACATTTGTTGTTAAACCCTCCCTTTAGCGTGCACCTGTACACTGATCGAATCTTTATTGCAACCTGCATAATTAGCGCTGTCATCTGACAATGGGAGAACAGGTCCAATGGTCTCGGGTTCTACGATCTGGTGGATATTTTATAAGCTCGAGTTTCCAGCTTCTTTGCCCATCATGCAGTTTTATCAACACTTCATATGGTTACATGCCTTTTGGCAAATAATTTCATCTATCTCTACATTGTCCTCGTGGCTTGGACTGATGCTTCTACGTTGGATTTGTCTTGACTTATGTGTTGACTTGTGGCTAACCCTTGTTTTGTATGACTGCAGGTGCGTGGCTTCGAGGACTGGAGATTGGCTCCTGGACAATAATTTTTTGCTAAAATAATCATTAAGAATGTAAAATACAACCGATACCACAATACTTGACCACATAAACCAAAATGGTGTTATAATACCGTTTTATTTTGCCAGAAAACTTCCTTTTAATCCACAGGCAATAATCCTTACTTAATATCAGCTTTAGACATATTTGACTAGTTCAAAGGCCAATTTATCTTGATGAAGTGGAATCAGGGCATAATAACACTGAAAATGCGTATGAAACAAAGACTTCCACCCTTCTTATACCTCCCTCCAATGAGGCAAGTTAAAATCTTAGTACTACTTCTAGCATATACGATACAAGTGCTCAGGAACAACACCTCTTGGTGCTACTGGAATAACCCCATTCCTGTAACAAAGAGAACATTGAAAAATTAGTATTTGGATACTAACACTAGATTTCAAGTCAACTGATGAGTCAAGGATATAAACCACAAACTAAACCTAGGGTATAAACCATAGGTGTGGGTCAAAATGTGAACCAAATCCAAAGCCTTTATTTGTTTAGACTAACCTAAGAAAATCATAAACAGAAAATTAAAACAAACTTAAAAGACTAAAGGGTAAAAATTAAAACTTAAGGAGAAAATTGGCCCATGACAACTTCATGTGATAACAAATGGGAAGTGGAATTTGTTGGGATGATTAATCCACCAACTAATAGGTCGAGATCTAGGTACATCATTACTGAGATAGACTACTTAACTAGATGGGATGAGTCAGAACCAGTTAAAGACTGCAACGTGAAGACAACTACGCAAATTTTTTTTTTAAATGTGGTGAAAAGGTTTGGATTCCCAAGAGTACTTATGAGTGATTAGGGAAATCACTTTCTGAATAGGATGATTGAAACATTGAAAGAGGAGTTTCAGATCCATAATCAAAATAGCACCCCATATCACCCTCAGGAAAATGGCACAGTAGAAGCATTCAATAAGATCCTGGAACATGCGCTAATGAAGGTTTGTAATGTAAGTCAAGATGACTGGAACTTGATAATTCCAGCAGTGTTATGGGAATATATGAATACAATAAATACATTGATAAGACAAACTCCATTTGGATTGATGTATGGTCTATAAGTTGTGATTCCTATGGAGTTTAATGTACAATGTTTGCGCATTGTTGTGATGGAGGATCTTATAGATTATAGTGCAATGGAGAAGATAATGTCAGAAATAGTAGAACTTGAGGAAGAGTGATTTCTCACAAGTATCCATCAGAAATTGAAAAAAATGCACAAGAAATCTTAGCATGATAGGCACATTAAATAGAAGAAGTTTCAAACAGGAGACTTAATGTTACTTTATGACAACAAGTTTTTGTAGCACCCAAGGAAGTTCCATATGAATTGGTTAGGACCATATGTGATTAGGTTTGTGACAAATGAAGTTGTTTTCAGTTAGATAAGTTCAATGGATAGTGTTTGGAAGGACTTGTTAATCGTGTTAGGTTGAAACTGTATAAGGATAGTTGGGCTTCCGCGCACTAGTCTCGGTGAGAAATATGTGTACCATAGTACTTGTATCATAGTGTATTATAAAAAGAAAAATAAAAAGAAGAAAGGTGATAAAGGAGTTTGCAAGTTGGAATAAAATGGCATAGAAAAGAAAGAGGATGGTGAACTGTGTAGAAAGGAGAAATACAGTATGAAGAAAGAAAGAAAGGTTGGAGATCCTTGCAAAAGACAGTTGAAGGAATTAAAGATCAAACTTGACGAGATATGTATTAAAGAGTGATCATAATGACGAAGTAGTGGAGACGTGTAGTCATTAATGGAAAGAGGTGATGAGATTGTGATAGACTGGAAAGATCTAGACCATGATCCACAAAATAATCCAAATTTATTGCATAATATGGAAAGAATTGAATGTGAAGTGCAACCCAATTGGATAGCAAGTTTGGGTGCAGCGAAGAAAAAAACCAACTGGAGATAGATGATAAGAGAAGTTGAAAGGTTGATAGCTAGAATTTATTGTTATTTGTATTTTTCATAGAGAGAAGCGAAGAGAATAGATCCGAGCAAATGTATATAGAGCCAAGTAAGCAAAGTTGCAGAGAGAAGTTGCAGAAATATATGGCACCACCCAAATCAGTCACGAAATCAATGCCATAAACCAAGAAAAAATACATTAATCCATCAGTAGTACCGGTACATGAAGAGACTTCAAGAACATCCGTGTCAGAGCTGAGTCATGCCAATTTTCTAAAGGATTACATACTACCAAGGAAATAATCAACAAAACCGGTAAAGTTACATGTAACAGATCCACTACCATAATTAAAAAATTTTGGTTGATTTCTCAATAGAGAGAATCCCCGGAGCATGTAGCAGCAAAATGCCAATCCCCGAGTCCCAGGTCTTCTATTTAGCTACCCGACTCTCTGTACATAACCGTGGTCTTTTGTCCCTTTTCGTCGGGATTTCTGTTCCCAACAATCCCGACGCGCTTAAATGGCCGTTATCCTTCTAGGCTAAGTTCTTAGTTTGCATGAACTCCTCTTTATGACCACAGTCATACTCCCATCAGGGCTACGGGGTTTCTAGTGTCGATGTACATATGCCCACGAAATTCATGATTTTTCAATTTTTTCGACTCTCACTAGATCCTTGACACCTGTCCCTCTGAACGAGTGTCTCGGATTATGTTGGGGTTTTCACCTGGGACTTCCCTATCCTCTTCTCCCTGGGAATGCCGATTTCCCAATGCGCCAAACACTGATGGCGCTTGATCTCCGCCACGTTTCCTCTTCCAATGGACGGTCTTGATCTTTCCGGGATATTGCGGATCACGATTCCAACATGTAAGAGGTTCACGTCTTCGAAAAATTCGATTCTCCGACTTCTGGGGATCTCCTGACACGTGTCCCAATTAATGGGCGGTTTTGATCCCGTCAGAATATCGCGCTTCGTGACTTCACAGTTTTTTTTGCCAAGATCAAGGGTTTCAACCTACGAAACCCCGATTCATGATCCTACGTGTGGATCCGACGGTTCTCCTGCGACCCAGATCCAATGGCTACCCTTCTTTCTCGCTCCTCGTGTCTCGTGACTTGGAGTACTCAATGCTTGGACCCTTACCCTGCGAACCTCTAAGTTCACGAGATCTTTGGATCTCTACCACCTGTCCTCCTCGGATGGACGACTCTGATCCTCTCATGGCTTCGTCACTTGTGACTTGGAGCATCCAACTTTTGGACTTCTACCCCACGAACCTCCGAGCTCACGAGATCCCTGGATCTCTACCACCTATCCTCCTCAGATGGATAGCTCTGATCCTCTCATAGCTTCGCCACTCGAAACTTGGAGCGTCCAACTTTTGGATTTCTACCCTGCGAACCTTCGAGCTCACGATATCCCTGGATCTCTGCCACCTGTCCTCCTCGGATGGACGGCTCTAATCCTCTCGTGGCTTCGCCACTCGTGACTTGGAGCGTCCAAATTTTGGACTTTACCCCGCGAACCTCTGAGCTCACGAGATCCCTGGATCTCTGCCACCTGTCCTCCTTGGATGGACGGCTTTGATCCTCTCATAGCTTCGCCACTCGCGACTTGGAGCATCCAACTTTTTGACTTCTACCCCGCGAACCTCCGAGCTCACGAGATCCCTAGATCTCTGCCACCTGTCCTCCTCGGATGGATGACTCTGATCCTCTCCCGGCTTCGCCACTCGTGACTTGGAGCATCCAACTTTTGGAATTATACCCCGCAAACCTTTGATCTCACGAGATCCCTGGATCTCTGCCACCTGTCCTCCTTGGATGGACGGCTCTGATCCTCTCGTAGCTTCACCACTAGCGACTTGGAGCATCCAAATTTTGGACTTCTACCCAGCGAACCTCCGAGCTCACGAGATCCCTGGATCTCTGCCACCTGTCCTCCTCGGATGGATGGCTCCGATCCTCTCGTGGCTTCACCACTCGCAACTTGGAGCGTCCAACTTTTGGACTTCTACCCCGCGAACCTCTGAGCTCACGAGATCCCTGGATCTCTACCACCTGTCCTCCTCAGATGGACGGCTCTGATCCTCTTGTAACTTCGCCACTCATGACATGGAGCGTCCAAATTTTGGACTTCTTCACGAGGCTTAACCCTCGTCTATCTCCCTATAGATATAACAACTGTTGGGTTTCCTAGCTAAGATCTGATGGTTTAGATCAGTTCCGATGTCGTGCCCTTTCCTACTGCCCTTTGGACGTGGAAAAACCAACGGTCCAGATATTCTCATGGAGCCTGGGGGTCTATGACTCAGATCTCCTCGCTATTCACGAAGATAGAGGAAAAAGGGTTAAGGAAATTAACGCCCTCATTCATTCCTTTTGTTTAATCGATCATGAATGACCACAGACTCTCTGACAAGATGTCATCCGTTGATCAATACTTGTCTCTACACTGCTACTGTGGGATTTAAGAGGGTCGTTCCTCTTTATACAGGGTTGTTAAGACTTGTGCATTCAAGTCCCTCTTTTTTTTGGGTTCCTTGTGAACCTTTCTAAGGAGGAAATCTCTATGAAGAGATCTGTATTGGGTATCCATGAGACAGATAAGGGAAAGCAACTTCTCGAGAATGGGCTGGGAACCTAACTTAGTTCAATCTAGGAAAAATACCATTGCTTTATCCATGCACATCATGCGAGGTTTCCTATGTTATGAGCATATACCTATTCATTCCCATCACACACTGCACATACATTTTTACACAGAAATCATTCATAATTTGACAGTTCTATGAGCATATATATATATATATACATATACCAGTCTATGAATTTCAAGATGTAATATATATAAAACACTTATCATAAATGACTTCAGAAATGGGTGTAACTGTTGAGAGGGGTGCTCGTTTCCATCCAACCGTAGGATGAACGACTCCCAATGGATTTACCACTAGCCACCCCCAAGCTGAGACCACGATGTTTTGAGATTGCGTCTCTTCATCTGCCAGTGACCAGGAGAGAAGGTTGCAATCCTTCCCCTCTGCTATCACTCACTCTGTGTAAAAAAATTGCCAGAGTTCCCCTCGTGTCTGCCCCCTTCCATCGCTTCTGCCATATGCCTTATCCTCTCGCGAGGCTGCATGTGGCATGATTACCCTCATGCCAATCAGGCTTGACGGCTCTACGGATGGGCGGTTCACCATCCCATCCCTCATCAAGACACCCGCCTACCAGCCTGCGAGACATTAAATTTGGGGGCCAGCGAGCCGCTTTTAGTTCTCCGGGCCAGTGGAGTCCAAATACGGTATTCATTCAGGGTGGAAGTTAACGCCACCTTTTCAGGAGCCTTCCACCGCCATCGTGGTCTCTTTTCTACACATCCCCACTCAGCAGTCCTACAATCAATTCAAAATATTATTCACATTCATTGACCTCTTCCTGCAGGTCCATTTACATCACATATTCATACTTATGAGTTTGCCATAGTCCTTGTCCAGTCCAGTTATATTTACAATTTTGGGGAAGCAGGGTGTTACAATTCCCTCCTCTTTAAAAAGGAACATTGTCCTCGATGTTCTTAGCTACTAACATGAATTACATGTACATAAGTAAAAAAAATAGGATATGCTTGTCTCATGGCATCCTCCATTTCCCATGTAGCCTCATCTGGGCCAAAATGTTTCCATTGCACCTTGACCTGTGCAATGGTTCTGTTCTGGAGTCGGGTTTCCCTTCTGTCCAATATGCATTGGGGTTCTGGTAGGAATTCTCCCTCTGGTTCCACCTGGATCACAGACCAGTCAATTATATGATTAGCATCATGTACATATTTCTACAATAATGAAACATGGAAAACATTATGTGCTTTTACTGTGGGAGGAAGTGCTAGCCGATAGGCTACAGGTCCCACTTTATCTAGAACCTCAAAGGGTCCACAATACTGGGGTGCCAATTTGTCACAAGCTCCCATTTTTAGGGAACTCCTTCTGGGCTTAATTCTGAGATATGCATGATCTTCTGTTTCGAATTCTCTTGGAGTTCTCTTTTGATAAACATAACTTTTCTGTTGGTTTTGAGCGACCTTCAGATTTTGTTTTATCTGAGTCACTTGTTGTTCCATTTCTTTCAACATGTCAGGTCCAAAAGAAATCCTATTTACAGGATTTCTTCAGCTGACTGGGGTATTACATTGTCTACCATAGAGGACCTCAAATGGGCTTATTTTTAAGGACTATTGATAGCCGTTGTTGTAGGCAAATTCTACCAATGGCAGGTAGTCTTCCCATTTCCTGGGTTGATGCATTACATGCATCCTTAACATATCCTCTAATATCTGATTCACTCTTTCTATATGTCCATCGGTTTGAGGGTGATAGGCGGTGCTAAACAACATCTTGGTCTCCAAACCCGCCATTAGTGTTTTCCAGAAATTGGAAGTGAACTTTGTGTCTCTGTCAGATATTATCTCCCTCGGCATGCTATGCAGTCAGAACACCTCTTTCATGAATACTTGTGCAATATCTATCGCCTTGCAGGTCGATTTGACGAGGATGAAATGAGCGAACTTGCTCAGTTTATCCACTACTACCATAATGGCGTCATTCTGTTTGGTTGAAGTTGGTAATCCAGTGATAAAATCCATGGAAATGGTTTCCCATTTCCATTCTGGGATGGGTAAAGGGTGTAATAGTTCTACTGGGTGTCAATGTTCTACTTTAACTTGTTGGCATTCTATGCATTGGGCCAAATATTTGGCTACATCCTTCTTCAATCCCGACCAATAGAATTGTTTTCGGGTGGCAGTAATCATTTTCTGGTATCCTGGGTGACCAATGTAGGGTCTTTTATGTAGTTCATCCATGATGAACCTCTTCAAGTCGTCACAATTGGGAATGTACAGTCTATCTCTGTAGGTGAGTAGACCTCCTTCAGTCATCTGATAGCCTTTGTATTTTACTCCAACGGGTTTTTGCTGTAGGTACAGGGTCACATTTCGGATGAAGGAATCTGTTTCTTGTACCTCCTTGACTCTGTTCTTGACATCTGTCTCACAGGTACTCACCACGGCCAGGTGAATCATTCTCATGCTTCTGCTAAGGGCATCGGCCACCCTATTCTCCTTCCCTTTGATGTGTTTGATTTCAAAATCAAATTCACTAAGGAGGGCCATCCATCTAACTTGTCTAGTATTGAGCTTGGGTTGATCAAACAAATACCGTAATCCACAGTGATCTGTCATAAGAACAAATTTCCTTCCCAGGAGGTAGTGCCTCCACATTTTTAAGGCATGCACTATGGTAGCCAATTCTAGATCATGAGTCACATAGTTGACCTCATGTTCATTTAATTTTCGGGATTCATAGTAGATCACCTTTCCTTCCTGCATAAGGATTCCTCCATGCCCCTCTTTACAGGCATTTGTACACACAAGGAAGTCAACTTCTGGGTCAGCAATTTTCAACACGGGTGCATGGGTTAGTAGATGTTTCAAGGTTTGAAATATTTCTTCACATTACTGTGTCCACAGAAATTTTGTTCCCTTCCTCTGGAGGGCAGTGATTGGACAACCAATCTTGGAGAAATCTTTTATAAATCTCCTATAGTATCCCGCCAATCCCATAAAGGATCTAATGTCTGAGACATCCTTTGGGGTAGGCCATTCCATGATAGACCTAATCTTGTCAGGATCTACTGCTACCCCTTCCTTGGACAGAACATTTCCAGAGTAGTGTATTTGCTTCTAGAAGAAGTCACATTTGCTGAATTTAGCATAGAGTTGATGCTCTCTTAGCACTTGCAGCACAATTCTAAGATGTTCTTCATGTTCTTTTCTATTCTTAGAGTAGATTAAGATATCATCAATAAAAACTAGTACAAATTTATCTAGAAATTTACTGAGTACATTGTTCATTAAGCACATGAAAGTAGCAGGGGCGTTGGTTAACCCAAATGGTACTACCGCAAACTCATAATGACCATACTGTGTCCGGAAAGCGGTCTTATGGATGTCTTCACCCTTGATTCGGACTTGATGGTATCCTGACCTCAAGTCAATATTTGAGAAAACAGACGCACCTCCCAACTGATTGAATAGATCATTGATCCTGGGCAAGGGGTATTTGTTCTTTATTGTTACTTTATTAAGTTGTCTGTAATCTATACACAGTATAAGGGTGCCATCCTTCTTTTTCACAAACAGGACCGGTGCTCCCCAGGGGGACATGCTGGGTCGAATATAACCCTTATCCATCATTTCTTTCAATTGAAATTTGAGTTCAACTAACTCAGGCATGCTCATTTGGTAGGGTGTTCTAGACACCGTCACCACTCCTGGTGCAAGTTCTATTGAGAAGTTAATGTCTCTTCTCGGAGGTAGACCCGATATTTTCTCTGGAAACACATCTCGATATTCTCTCAGGATAGGGTGATCTTCAGGGCTTGGATCTGCACCTTCGGTTGTTTTCAACACCTGTACTGCATATAGGGGACATCCCTTTCAGCAATACTTCCTCATTTGTAATGCTGATATTTGTCTCACTGAGACCGGTTTTTGGATCCCTTGAAGGGTTATCCTTTTCCCTTCTTCGCTCACACATTCTAAGGTTTTATAGTAACAGTCCAGTTTGTCTTTATGGGTTGCCAGCCAGTCCATACCAATCAACATATCATATGATCCCAGGGGTAATACATTAAGGGTTGCTTGGGTGGGGAATTCACCCAACATTATTTGGCAAGCAGGTACAGCCTCTACCACCTTTTTTTGGTGCCAGTGGCTAACTGTACCAACCATGGTTTAGTTTGCTTTTGTGGCTGTAGCTTACACTTATTAACAGTTTTAGGGGCTATATAACTCAAATTTGAACCAGGGTCAATCAAAATAGATACCAGATGGTTGAAGATCATACCTTCTATTTCCACCACTGAAGCTTGGTGGTCAGCTTGGTTATTATCCAAGGCTGCAGAGATCTGCGGCACACTCCTTGCCACATCATTGACCATGGTAGCTTCCTTCATGTTATAAATTTTCCGACTGTTCTGTTGTCGGAGTGGACAGTCTCTCTAGAGATGATCTCCTCTACAATCCCAACATTCCAAAGGTTTTCTCTTTGGGTTATCAGTCTTTACTGGTATAGGTCCAAAAGTTTTATTTCTGTCCGTCGAACGAAAGTTCTGCTGGAGTGCACTCCGGGTTGGAAAGTTCATTCTGTCGTTCTTCTTGTAGTTTTTAAATCCCAAGGATTTGCTCCCTTTCTTCTGAAATTTTGAACCATTCTTTTGTTTCCAGTCTCCACGAGACTCTGCCCGATGTCCATATTGTTCATGACAATATGTTTCCTTTCGTATAGTGTCTTCTAGGGTCTTTGGCTTGTCAAATTCGATTCGGTTTCGGTATTCTTTGGGTAGCCCACTAATGAAGCGTTGGGCCTTCGCCTTCTCTGCTTTGATGTAGGGTACATATCTCAGTAAGTCAAGGAATTTGTTGACATACTCCTCCATAGTAAGTTTTCCCAGTTTGAGTTCATAAAACTCTTTAGCCTTCTCGTCGAAATACCTTTCCGACAAATACTTCTTCTGGAATTACTTCTCGAACCGTTTCCAAGACAGGTCCTCCTCGCGGACCCCTTTCATATTCTTAAGGTATTCCCACCAGATGGAAGCCTTTCCATTCATATTGAAAGTGGCCACTCAGGGCTTCAAATTCTCTGAAAAGTCATGGACTCTAAAATATTTCTTCAATCCGAGTAGCCAAGCCTCAGCTTCCTCTCCCTTCTTTATCTCGCCATCGAAGGAGGGAGGTTTGGCCTTTTTAAATTCCTCAAATTTATGACTCTTGGAAGTCTTTTTCTTCTTTCATTTCTTTTGGGAATAGGAATTGGTCCTACTACTGGAAGAATCTTCTGAATCACCAGCTTCCTTCTCAGTGGAATCATCTGGCATTGGTCCTTTATCTCTGGGGTGGACCTTTATAGATGTGCTTCTCTCAGTGTGGCTACTAACATGACCACGATTTTTCACCTTAGGTTCATGCTGCATTTGTCACTGTAGGTCAAATAAGCTCTGCAGTAGGACTGCATTAATTTCGGTTTTCTTTTCTTGTTCTTTCATCATCCTTTCATTATCGGCCTTGCAGCTTTGCAATTCGACCATGAGACTCCTCACAGTCTCAGCTAGGTCTGGAGGGGTTCCTATTGCTCTTATCTCATCGGAATCCTCGTCTCTATTGTGGGAGCCTTCTCCCACCTCTTGGTGAGTCACCATACTCCACTTGAGTGGAAAGACAAACACTGACTATTAGTCAAGAGTTAAATTCATTTTTATAAATGCCGCATAAATTCATAACTCTTTCACATGCACACATAGTAGGGTTTTCATTTTCCAGGTTCTTAATCCTGGGTAAGATAGTTAAGTCAGGGGTTACTCCTCATAGGAGTGTTTTGAACGAGGTTTATGTGCGACTAGTGCATGAGCCCAATCAGGCCGAGTGTTGTAACCATGCTCTGATACCAATTTGTAACAGATCCACTACCATAATTCAAATTTTTGGTTGATTTCTCAATGGCGAGAATCCCCAGAGCATGTAGTAGCAAAATGTCAATCCCCGAGTCGTAGGTCTTCTATTTACCTACCCGACTCTCTGTACATAACCGTGGTCTTTTGTCCCTTTCCATCGGGATTTATGTTCCCAACAATCCCAATGCGCTTAAATGGCCATTAGCCTCCTAGGCTAAGTTCTTAGTTCACATGACCTCCTCTTTATGACCTCGGTCATACTCCCATCGGGGCTACGGGGTTTCTAGTGTCGATGTACATATGCGCACAGAATTCATGATTTTTCGATTTTTCCGACTCTCACTGGATCCTTGACACCTGTCCCTCTGAACGGGCAGCTCGGATTATGTCGATGTTTTCGCCTGGGACTTCCCCATCCTCTTGTCCCTGGGAATTCCAATTTCTCGATGCGCCAAATGACGATGGCGCTTGATCTCCGCCACGTGTCCTCTGCCAATGGACGGTCCTGATCTTTCCGGGATATCGCGGATCGCGATTCCAACATGTAAGAGGTTCACGTCTTTGAAAACTCTGATTCTCCGAATTCTCGGGATCTCTTGACACATGTCCCAATTAATGGGTGGTTCTGATCTCATCAGAATATCGTGCTTCATGACTTCATAGTTTTTGTTGCCAAGATCAAGGGCTTCAACCTACGAAACCCTGATTCACGATCCTACATGTGGATCTGATGGTTCTCCTGTGACCCAAATCCAACGACTACCCTTCTTTCTCGCTCCTCACGTCTCACGACTTAGAGTACTCAATTCTTGGAGCCTTACCCTATGGACCTCTGAGTTCACGAGATCTTTGGATCTCTGCCACCTGTCCTCCTCAGATGGACGACTCTGATCATATCATGGCTTCGCCACTCGCAACTTGGAGCGTCTAGCTTTTGGACTTCTACCCCACGAACCTCCGAGCTCACGAGATCCCTGGATCTCTGCCACCTGTCCTCCTCGGATGGATGACTCTAATCCTCTCGTAGCTTTGCCACTCGTGACTTGGAGCATCCAACTTTTGGAGTTCTACCCTGCGAACCTCCAAGATCACGAGATCCCTGGATCTCTTCCACCTGTCCTTCTCGAATGGACGGATATGATCCTCTCGTGGCTTCGCCACTAGCGACTTCGAGCATCCAACTTTTGGACTTCTACCCCGTGAACCTTCGATCTCACGAGATCCCTGGATATCTGCCACCTATCCTCCTCGGATGGATGGCTCTGATCCTCTCGTAGCTTCACCACTCGTGACTTGGAGCATCCAACTTTTGGACTTCTACCCCGCGAACTTTCGAGCTCACGAGATCCCTAGATCTCTACCACCTTTCCTCCTCGGATGGATGGATCTGATCCTCTTGTGGCTTCTCCACTCACGACTTGGAGCATCCAACTTTTGGACTTCTACCCCATGAACCTCCGAGCTCACGAGATCCCTGGATATCTGCCACATGTCCTCCTCGGATGGATGGCTCTGATCCTCTTGTAGCTTCGCCACTCGCGACTTGGAGCATCCAACTTTTGGAATTCTACCCCGCGAACCTCCGAGCTCACAAGATCGTTGGATCTCTGCCACCTGTCCTCCTCGGATGGATGACTCTAATCCTCTCATGGCTTCGCCACTCGTGACTTGGAACATCCAAGCTTTGGATTTCTACCCTGTGAACCTCCGAGCTCATGAGATCGTTGGATCTCTGCCACCTGTCCTCCTCGGATGGATGGCTCTGATCCTCTCATAGCTTCGCCACTCGCGACCTGGAGTGTCCAACTTTTGGACTTCTTCACGAGGCTTAACCCTCGTCTATCTCCCTATAGATCTAACGATTGTCGAGTTTCCTAGCTAAGATCTGACGGTTTAGATCGGTCCCGATGCCGTGCCCTTTACTACTGCCCTTTGGACATGGAAAAACCAATGGTCCAGATATTCTCATGGAGCCTGGGGGTGTACGACTCAGATCTCCTCACTATTCGCAAAGATAGAGGAAAAAGGGTTAAGGCAATTAATGCCCTCGTTCATTCCTTCGGTTTAATCAATCGTGAATGACCACGGAATCTCCGAAAAGATCTCGTCTATTGATCAGTACTTGTCCCTATGTTGCTACTGTGGGATTTAAGAGGGTCGTTCCTCTTTATACAGGGTTGTTAAGACTTGTGAGTTCAAGTCCCTTTTTTTTTGGGTTCTTTGTGAACCTTTCTAAGGAGGAAATCTTTGTGAAGAGATCTGTACCGGGTATCCTGAGACAGATTAGGGAAATCAACTTCCCGAGAATGGGCTGGGAACCTAAATTAGTTCAATCTAGGCAAAATACCATTGCTTTATCCACACACATCATGCGTGGTTTCCTCTGTTATGAGCATATACATATTCATTCCCATCACACACTGCACAAACATTTTTACACAGAAATCATTCATAATTTGACAGTTCTATGAGCATATATATATATATATATACACACATATACCATTCTATGAATTTCAAGATGTAATATATATAAAACACTTATCAGAAATGACTTCAGAAATGGGTGTAACTGCTGAGAGGTGTGCTTGTTTCCACCCAACCGTAGGCTCAGCGACTTCCAACGGATTTACCACTAGCCACCCCCGAGCTGAGACCACGATGTTCTGAGACTGCGTCTCTTCGTCTGCCAGTGACCAGGAGTGAAGGTTGCAATCCTTCCCCTCTGCTATCACTCACTCCGTGTAAAAACATTGCCAGAGTTCCCCTCGCGCTACCCGCTTCCATCGCTTCTGCCATACGCCTTATCCTCCCGCGAGGTTGCATGTGGCACGATTACCCTCACGTCGATCAGGCCTGACGGATCTACGGATGGGCGGTTCACCATCCCATCCCTCATCAAGCCGCCCGCCTACTAGCCTGTGAGACATTAAATTTGTGGGCCAGCGAGCCGCTTTTGGTTCTCTGGGCCAGTGGAGTCCAAATACGGTATTCATTCAGGGTGGAAGTTAACGCCACCTTTTTAGGAGCCTTCCACCGCCATCGTGGTCTCTTTTCTGCACATCCCCGCTCAACAGTCCTGCAATCAATTCAAAATATTATTCACATTCATTGACCTCTTCCTGTAGGTCGATTTACATCACATATTCATACTTATGAGTTTGCCATAGTCCTTGGCCAGTCCAGTTATATTTACAATCTGGGGGAAACAAGGTGTTACATTACATAAGGAAATGAAGTATGAGCTCATGGAACCTAAAATTCCACTCAGAGTAATAGTTCAAGGGGATATGCTAGGAGAAATACTGAGCTTGAAGTTTGCATATTATGATCTATCAGAAAAAATAAGTTACTAGACGTAGCACCAAGGAAATATTTGAATACATTCATCGATCCAGAGACATCATTTATTAGAGTTGAGACAAAGCCTTGGGAAACAATATTGGAAAAGTCATGGATCCTGAATTTGTTCCAAATCCCACATTTTGGTAGGAGTGTTGAGATCAACGCATGTGTGAATACGTTGTTAAGTTTCACCCATGGGGGATATATATGGATAGAAAGATCCATGTCCATTGAAACATAAGTGATTACATGAATAATTGGATTTCTAATGGAAGGGGAGGATCCATCACCACCTTTTACAGACAAGTTGAATGAAAAAGAATTAATGGAGAAGATGAACGAGAATTTTGGAACGTTTAGAGGAGAATGCATACTCGATGTAGCGATTATTAGTGGTGACTGTGTCAAGTTTGCAACACAATTTGTATCTTGAAAATTGTTGAGAATGTGTCACAAGGATTAAATGCCAGTAGGTGCAATAGTCGTGATAAATAAGTGTGTCAAAGGTGTACAACTAAACTAGGCGAACTTATTAGTCAACCAGTTCTAGATAGACTATAGGGAAGCTCAAGACAAAGGTATTGAGTTTCATTATAAATGGTTATTGATACTAATAGAATTAGTGTCTTGGAGGGAGCTATAAGACTCACAAATTTTCTCAACAACCAATAAGCCATGCTTGGCAACAAGATATGCTAACTTGTTGCATATTGTGCAAAAGGAAAGACAACAGGATAATAATATAGATTTGTATATCTATAAGGAGGTTATTTGAGAGAGCATTTACATAAAACCACACATATTACCATAAGTGGTAGATGCATACAATCCAGTTGTGCGATTTAAGTTAGGGTGCCATCACATATATATCCAAGCAAAGAAGGACCCAACTCAAGAATGGATGCCCACAAAATACAAGGTCACTAAAGAAGAGATGGGACATATCATGGAAGATTGGGATGCTAAGTGGAAGATCCCACCAATAGAAATAGAGAAACCTGAGACACAACTGTAGAAATTTCAATACAATTAATGTATTCCTGTGATTCTCTTTATCTAACAATTATACGTCACTATTAAATATAGAATCACTTCTACAATTATTCTTGCGGAAAATTAAACCATGATCACAACCACAATCAAAAAGTGAAATATCAATAACACATAACATAGAAGTTTTACCGGGAAAGTGTAAATCTAAAAACCCCACTATCATATATTATGTATATCATGAATCATGAAACAATCTCATACGAAACTCTAATCCAAGAAATATCAGTACAATACAATTGTCTCACACTGTCATACACAAATCAGAAAATACATGTGCTAATTCCTGTGTCCAGACAACTTGCCTCCTCTGCACAATATCTGCAATTCAAATTCTCACAATGATTGAATCATTAGAATTGCCTAGCTTGCACATGGTCATAAGCATATCCACTGCATGTGTGATCAAATCACAACTGATAGCCAAACTATCCCTTTCACCTATTATCTCAATTGAGTCTCCACTGGATCTGACATGCACGTAGTTAACTGTGGTGAATCTTCAGTTGCATGTGAATTCACTGATTAACTGAACTCTCACTAGTGCATGTTTAGTTACAACTAGTACAACTGATCTTAACTCACTTAACTACACTTATGATTCTATTACAAATCCAACTCACTCAGTTATGAATGAGATAATAGATTAATATTTATTGTCTAATTTAATTAAGGGAAAAGTAAATTAGACACATGTTTCTTGTTGACTTTTCAACACTCCCTCTCAACAAGAAAGGGATTATCCTTCACCCCAATCCTATCTCTATGATATTCGAATTTTCTCCTGGTGAGCGCCTTTGTCAGAATGTCTACATCCTGATATTTCATAGGAATGTATTGAAGCAACATGATCTTCCGTTGCACACAATATCTGAGATGATGATACTGGATATCTATATGCTTAGATCTGTCATGAAACACAGGATTAATCGAGAGTTTAATGCAACTCTAATTATCACAATAAATCACTATTGGATCTAAATGTGAACCAAACAAACCAACCAAGATCTTCCTCATCTAGATAGCCTCACATGCATCTTGACTCGTTGCCATGTATTTTTCTTCCGCTGAACTAAGTGCCATGGATCTTTGTTTCTTGCTGTACCAAGAAACAACTATAGATCTGATACTAAATATCCCTCTTGAGGTGATCTTTCTGTCCGTTGGGCTTCCTTCCCAATCTGCATCTGTGAAGCCATGCAACTTCACCTCATCTGTCTGTCTGTACCATAATCCATACTCAGATGTGCCCTTCAGATATCTTGGGACATGCTTACCCGCCTTCCAAAAGAGTTTGGTAGGCTTAACCATCGCTTGACTTAGCTGGTTAACTGCATAGAAAATGTCCAGTCTCATCTTCACTAAATACATTAGCGAACCCACTAACTATCGATAGACAATAGCATCCACTACTTCTCCAGAAGTAGCATCCTCTTTCCTCCAGTTTCCTGGAAGAGGAGTATCCATGGGTTTGCAGCCCTCCATGTGAAACTTACCCAGTATCTCCCTTGCATACTTTTCTTGAGACACAAAGAGTTCACCATCTCGCTGCCATATTTCCAATCCAAGGAAATAATGAAGAAGGCCCAAATCCTTCATCTCAAACTCCTTTGCAAGGTCCTCCTTGCATGAGTGTATCAACTGCTCATCACCAGTCAATATTAAATCATCAACATAAAGAAAAATGATCAAAATCTTACCCTCCACCAAAATTTGGTATAGGTTTGCATCTGCTTCACTTTTGGTGAAGCCCAATCCGGTGAAATAGATGTTTATCCGAGTGTACCAAGCATGGGGTGCTTTCTTCAGCCCATACAATTCTCTCTCGAGTTTTCACACATGCGACTCTTTGTCAAAGGTCTCAAAACCTTCTAGCTGTTCAATGTACACTTCTTCCTCAATGATATCATTGAGGAATAGAGTTTTTACATCCATCTGATGAATGCGCCAGCCCATCTACATTGAGAGTGCAAGGATGGATCTTATGGAAGAGTACCTTGCAACAGGTGCAAAGGTCTCATCATAATCTATCCCCTTGATCTGTGAGAATCCCTGGGACACAAACCTGGCCTTGTATTTCTCCACACTCCCATCAACAACTTTCTTCACCTTGTAGATCCATCTTGAACCTACCACTGATTTGTCGACCGATCTTGGGACAATTTCCCATACGCTATTTTTGACAATGGAGTCATTCTCCTTTACCATAGCATCAACCCAAGTGGGGTCCTGCAATTCTTCCTGAAAGGAATATGGTTCAGTCACAATACATTTTCTCATGAGAGCCACATATCCAGCAAATCTATCAGGAGACTATCTCTATCTACACTGTGAAATAGGGGCTCCTACATTCTGTGCAACATCTAGTCTCAATCTGTCAGCTTCCATGGTGTGATTTCTACCATTTCTGATGGATGGCTCTGCTTGAGTGGTTTCCTCCACTCCATGAACCTCTTCATGTGGCTGATCCACATCTTGAGACTCATCCTTGGGAACCAGTAGTTCCTCTTCTGCATGCAGGTCTATCTCCCTCTCAAGAGACAACCACATGGCTTTCCCCTCATCGAATTTTATATCCCGTCACATAACAGTCATCTTACTGTTTGGAAAATACACATGATAATTATGGGGTGTTTCTGTGTACCCCAAAAATATCCCAACTTTAGCAGTCGGTTCTAGCTTCATCCTGGCATCCTTGGTCACATGCACATAAATAGATGAGCCAAAAAATTTAAAATGAGAAACATCAGGTTTCTTACCAGTAAAAGCTTCTTCAGGTGTACTCATGCCAAGTACTCTATGAGGACAACGGTTCTGCACATAAGCCATAGTATTGCATGCTTCTGCCCACAAATGCATTGGTAGGCCCTAATCATGCAACATCGCTTGTGCTCCACCCATGATCATTCTGTTCTTTCTCTCCACGATCCCATTTTGTTGTGGGTTATGAGGTGCTATGATTTCTCTTCGAATTCCTTCTCTACTACAGAAGTCTTTGAATTCATTAGAGATGTATTCTCCACCACTATCACTCCTTAGAGCCTTCACTTGCTTCCCCAACTCTTTCTCCACCAATTCTTTAAACTCACAGATCTTTGAGAATGTTTGATCCTTCTTCTTGAAGAATATCCAACATTTACGAGAAAGGTCATCAACAAAAATAACATAATACCTATGTTTTGCTATTGAAGCAATTGAGAATGGTCCACACACGTCTGTGTGAATTCTCTCCAAGATCACTGAAGCACGGTTCTCCTTTTCATGAAAGGTGGACTTTACATACTTCCCTAGGGTGCACCCCTTGCACTGATCTGGCTGAGCAAGTGTTCCCCTTGAAAGTCCAGTAGATATTTTCTGCATGATCTTCACGGCTCCATGATGAAGATGGCCCAATCTCCTGTGCCATAATTCACCCTCATTCTGACTCACCACATTTTCTACCTTGCCTATCATGGCATTGCAGCCATCTACCTCCAACATGTAGAGATTCTTAACTTGAATCCCTATATTCTTGACTTGACTCGTTGCTTTATGTCGTAGGTAGGCTTTACCACTGCTAAAAAAAACAACATAGCCTCTGTCCTCCAACATTGCGACTGAGACCAAGCTTTTCTTCAGACCTGGTACATGCATAACATTTTTCAATTGAAATGGTTTACCTAACTCCCTCTGAAAGGTAATGGTACCAATACTAGTTGCACTGTATCGTCCATCGTCGCCCATCTCTATATGCATTCTGAGATCTTTCTCCTCCAAGTCAATGAAAGACTCTTTATCTCTCGTCATGTGGAAGGAAGCCCCACTATCCAAATACCACAGTGATCCTGATGCACTTGAATCCCTACATGCGATCAAAGTGAAATCAAGCTCAAATTGCGAGACAAGAGCCTCACCAGTTGCAGCTCCAACAACCATCTTGTTCTTCTTCTTCTGTGGATAGTTAGTAGCGAGATGCCCACGTTCGTGACAGTGAAAACACTTCACTTTGGACAAATCTAGCTTCTTGACTTTAGACTTGGATTTTGATTGGAATTTCTTCCCTTTCCCTTTCCTTGCCTTGGAAGTCAAAGAACAATTCTTTTCATCATCACGCTTTGATGAAGATCCATCTCTGGTGTTCCGCCTGAACTCCTCTTGCACTAGATCTGACCATAGTCGTTCCCAATCCGACAATTTTTTTCTTCCATTGACAGAGTCTTGATAACTGTGCCAACTCTTAGAAAGCCCTAGGAGCGCCAATCTCACCAAATCATCAGCAGTGACTGTTATTCCCACACTTCCAAGCTCATATCGACATTGGACAAACTTTGTGAGATATTTTGGAATGGTGTCGCCTTTCTCCATCTTGATCTTCCTGAGTTTATCTTTGAGTGCCAATTTCCTATGTTCGCTACTGTTTTGCAATAGATCTATCAAAACCTTCCACATTACATATGGTGTGGTTTTTCGATGGAGACTTGAGACAATGTGGTCTCGTACTCCCTCCAACAGAATCCTCCTCATCTTTGCTACTTTATTTTTCCATGCATCAAGATTTGTAGTGTTTATCGCATCCGACTTAGGAACATTTGTGTCAATGTAACCCTTCAAGCCATTGTCTTCAAGCACTACTTCCATCCTGTCCTTCTAAGAAATGAAGTTAGAGCTGCCCTCGAGTGTATACTCCAACCTCAAGCCATTGAAATACATTTGCGATCTTGAATCAAGTGTCTGACCAAGAAAATATTACAAATTTGACTATTATTGAACCCAAAACTCAACTGCTACACTTAACTCTTTCCCTGGGAAGTTCACACCCTGCCTGTGTATAGCCTGCGAACTTGCCTGGGAAGTTCGCACCCTGCTTCACTGTAGGGTGAGGGAAGTTCGCACCCTGCTAGTATATTTTTCTATGAACTTGCCTGTGAAGTTTTCACTGTACTCCACTGTAGGTTTAGGGGAGTTCGCACCCTACTCCACTGTAGCCTGCGAGAATGCCAATGAAGTTCGCACCTTGCCTTTGTCTAGGGTGTGAGAATTACTATTCTTGTTCAAGGATTACTATTATTGAAAACATCGGAAGTTTTCAGTACTTGGGTTCGCACCCGGCTAGAGATGGGACCTCTGAGAATGAAATAATGTTCGCACCTCACTTCTGTGACTTCGTGGCCTCTGTGGCTCTGATACCATGTCTAAATTTTGATACACTTAATGTATTCCTGCGATTCTCATGATCTAACAATTATCTGTCACTGTTAAATACAGAATCGCTTCTTGCGGAAAATTAAACCACGATCACAACCACAATCACAAAGTGAAATATCAATAACACATAACACAGAAGTTTTACCGGGAAAGCGTAAAGCTAAAAACCCCACTATCATATATTATGTATATCATGAATCATGAAAAAATCTCATACAAAACTCTAATCCAAGAGCTCTCAGTACAATACAATCGTCTCGCATTGTCATACACAAATCAACAAATACATGTGCTAATTCCTATGTCCAGATAGATTGCCTCCTCTGCAAAATCTCTGCAATTCGAATTCTCACAATGATCGAATCATTCAAATTGCCTAGCTTGCTCATGGTCATAAGAATATCCACTGCATGTGTGATCAAATCACAACTGATAGCCAAACTGTCCCTTTCACCTATTATCCCAACTGAGTCTCCACTGGATCTGACATGCATGTAGTTAACCGTGGTGAATCTTCAGTTGCATGTGAGTTCATTGATTAACTGAACTCTCACTAGTGCATGTTTAGTTACAACTAGTACAACTGATCTTAACTCACTTAACTACACTTATGATTCTGTTACAAATCCAACTCACTCAATTATGAATGAGATAATAGATTAATATTTATTGTCTAATTTAATTAAGGGAAAAGTAAATTAGACACATGTTTCTTGTTGACTTTTCAACAACAACAAATAGAAATAAAAGAGATAGGACATGCTGAAGAAGAAAAACATGACAGAAATAGAACTACAACAACATAGAAGACGGTACTGTGCACAGAGAAGAAGTGAAAGGAATACAATACGAGTAAATAAATACCACAAAGAAAAAAGAGGAAAATAGTTAAAGAAGTGGCCACCCAGGCCCTATCAAAGGATGACTTAGAGAAGATTGCAGATTAGGTAAAGGAATTTATTGATGAATATTTTGAGTGCATGACACAAAAGCAAGAAGAAACACATTTGGATGTGAAAGAATAGATTGTCGCACTGTGACAAATTTTGGAAACAACAAGACTAGCATGAGTCAACCTAGGAGAACAGAAACAGGCGAAGAATACAATGAAAATGAAAGAGTTGAAATTGATGACATCCCACTTAGTGGCAACATGAGGAGAGCATCGAGTAATGAAAATAGCAGCAGGAGCATTGGAGTTCGCCACAATATAATTGAAGGATCAAGCAAAGACACTTAGTCACGTTGACTTGGTGTTATCTCAACTTCCTATATAATTGTTATATGGGTTGTAGATGAGTGTAACACAAGAAATTAAAGTGTGTTTAGATTCAACATCAATGGAATTGACAAAGGTCATTGCAGATAAGGATGTTTTACAAGAAGAATGTGATCAACTTAGGATGGAGAGAGATGTGTTCGATTGTTGGACAAGAATTTTGGATGAGAATAACT
Source organism: Picea engelmannii (assembly GCA_009831015.1). Taxonomy (NCBI): domain Eukaryota; kingdom Viridiplantae; phylum Streptophyta; class Pinopsida; order Pinales; family Pinaceae; genus Picea; species Picea engelmannii. The sequence goes on from ML779322.1 coordinate 1,254,509, forward strand.
AAGTTTGTGGGAGTTGTTCCATAGATTATGAAAGAGTAAAAGCGAAGACCATAGCGCATGACAAGGGCACATTTTGTGGTCAAAAATCATGAAAATAATACATTTAGCACAAAAGTAGGAAAATAAGTAGTTTATCGCAAAAGTAGGAAAAGCAGTAGTTCAACGCAAAAGCAGGGAAAGTAGTAGATCAGTGAAAAAGTAGGAAAACTAGCTATGACCCATTAGGGTTTTGGGGACAAGTTTTTATTAGGGTTCTTAGCCCTACTTATTTGTATAAATATGTAAAGGGTTGCAGAAGAATAGGTTGTTGAAAGGAAGATAATAGGCTGATGAGAATAAGAGATTAGGTTTCTCATGAGTGAGGAAGAGAATATTTTCTCCAAGTTTTGGCGGAGATATTTCAGGGATATGATCATATTTGAGAATTCACAGAGATATGATTACACTACAGAGTGGCTATGAAGGTTTGGGGATTACAATATGTTGTATATTTTGTAAGTGAAGTACAACCTAAGGTTATTTTTGCACGGAGACTAATATAAGAATCTAGTCATTGTAGATGTAGCCCAAGGATTTGGTGAACCATGTTAAAATCATGTGTCAAGTGTGTTTGTTGATGTGATTATTCTTGGATGTTGTGTTTATACATGATTATTATAGATCAGTTTAAAATATTATTGATGCAAAATAAAAATGAATGATTTAGTGGGTTCGTTACGTCATGATATATGTTATACTATTTCTACAAAATAGGATTTAGGGTACTGAATGAATCTTGGATGGGTTAATGTTGCACCATTGTTATGGTAAAAGTAATGAATTGTTAGTTAATGGAAGTTGTGCATAGGGTTTTTTGACTAATAAAATAATGTTAAATAAGGATAATACGCACAGGGTAAATAAGTAATAATGGTTATGTTGATAGCCTCACATCCTCTCATCCCTGCAAAAACTTGGTTCCTATAGCCCCACTACATGCCTCAGGTGAAACTTCACTTACATGCAAGTGGTGCCAAAAGGGTCGGTATCTAAAGGGTTTTTGTTAGATGAATAACTTGAACCTAGGGTCTTATAAATGCATGCCAAAAAATAGTTCCTTTGTCGGGACTTGAAATGTGTAATGGAGGGAATATTTTGGAGGATGACTAGGGAAGAGTTTGTAGAATGGATGGAAAGGAAGGAGAGAGAATTTTCCCATGGAGAGAATAGAAACCCTCGAATAAGCAATCAACAATGGCTACAAAGGTATGTGTATAAATATCTACATGAGATTTTCTTTGGTGAATTTTTAAATATTTTAGCTGAATGGTTAGAAAGGTTAGTGGAGAATACTAGAAGATACTAAACTATAACTCTAAGGATCTGGACCCCTGATTTGGTCAGAAAATTGAATTATGTAAGAAATATTACTTCTCACACATTTTTTTTCTGGTTGAATAACATATTGGGGGTTTATATTATGAAATTTTCATTAGATTGTACCTAGTCATATAATGTTGTAGAAAGGGACTTCTTCAAGGTTCCACGTGAAAGGTTTCTGAAGGAATTGGGTACTTAAATAAATATGGTGTTCTATGAAAAATGTGTGATGACAATGAAAACTAATTTCTAGGGGGATTCACAAACATAGGGGAACTAGGGGCTGACCAGGGTATGGTATGAATATAGGAAGGAGTGAAGAAATAACTGAATAAGGAAGGGAGGTATTGAGGATGAAAAGAAATGAAGAAGGTTTATCAAAAGAAGGAGACAAATTTGGAGTATTGGGTAGTGGAAGAATATACAAGAGGTTGAAAACTAGGGTTGAGAAAGGAGAGAAGCACAGTGAGTATGATAAGATATAACCCTACACAATAGTCCAGTTCATAGAAATACTAGGCATAGAAGGAGAGGGAGAGGATCCTTAGTTTATTCCTATAATAGAAGAGTAGTTAATTCCTTCTCTGGTTGGATCCTCCGTCTAACCCATGACCCTATATGCATCACCTAGATCTAAGATAACATTTGAATATTTATAAAAAGAACTTATAGTTAGCGGAGGAAGTCATAATAGTAGTATCCAAAGTAGTGGAAGCAGTGCATCGATTCATAATCAACCAACAACACTGAGGGTAGGTACTATGTAAAACACCATGGAAGGGTTAGAAAATACATTGAGAATGCATGAGTTCTAGGGAATTGGATCAGAGGACCTAGAACAACATCTATTTGTATGTGAGACAATTTTGGATATGAAGAATGTCCAGGATGAGGCCATAAAAATTGTGCAGTTGGAAACAATGTTTAGAGGTCGTGCATTAGTCTAGTACATGAAACTGTAGAGTATTACACCAATAGTTCAAACGAGGACCTTGGTCGAAATTTGATAAGCGTTATTGAAAGAGTTCAAGAAGTTGAAATATGAGTCACAATACATTACAGAGTTAAAGGAAATTAAACAAGTGTAGACTGAGGTGGTTTGGGACTATGATGAAAGATTTACGGATTTGATGGGTAGATTGACATTCCAAATTCTGAATTAACAACATAGAGAATGGTTTATTGTAATAATATAGCCTGAAGCTTTGGAGATTGCGATGAATATAGAAGCATCTCCTGTAGGGGATGGCAGGGGATGTCTCAAGTAAAAACACAATTAGATGCTTTGAACATCCAATTAGAAGATCTTACAAAAGGAAAGGATAAGAGAGAACAACTTTTGTGTATCACGTGTCAGACTAAAGGCCTCCATAAAGATGAATTCCCATCCTTTGCACAATATTTTGTGAATGGAGAACCGAACCCATTACTAGGAGGGTACTATGAAATATGCAAGAAATGGGGACATCATGTACCTAATTTTCCATTGGTGTAGAAATACCACAGTACGCCCCAAAATTTATTTTGTAACTTTTTCAAGTCATTGGGCCATGAAGAGAAGGACTACCATGCATTTGACCTGATGAGGGAGCACACTTCATATATGTATATAATTCAGGAGGAAAATACCACTACTGAAGGAGGCATTCCATAGTATAACAATATTCGAGGATTTATTCTAGGAGGTCAAGGAGGATTTGGAAGAGGTCAAGGAAGAAGGGGTTTTGGTAGAGGAGGTAGAGGACCAATAATGTGCTACAATTGTAATCAATTAGGAAACTTAGCTCGTGACTACTCGAATCCTTGTACAACCTGCACATATTGTAGAGAATTGGATCATGCGATAGAATAATGTCCACAATTACTTGGAAAGTGGTAGGAAAGAGGAAATCAAAACCAAAACCTAAATCAAAATGTACAAAATATATCAATGGAAAAGCATGATGAAAGACCTAGAAGAATAGTTTTCACGTGCAGAGGAGCTAGGGAAAGGGATGATGTGACAAATAAAGGGATGTAGATTGAGAAATTGGCGAGGAAATCAACAAGACCTATGTTGACATTTTACCCACAAAAATAAAATGGGACATATCAACAAACAAGGAAGGAGATACTAGGACCGGATTGGATAACATCAACACCATCTGCACCTCATGTGGTTGACATTCCTTTGGTCTATGATTGTACTATCTTGGAAAGGCCACTTTAGTAGGTAAGTACTTTAAAATAATTTTTGAAAATTTGTTTAGAATTGATGAGATATGAAACTGCATTGAATGCATTGCAGAGAATGATTGATCATTGCATGCAATAAATGGAAGTTCCTACCATGAAAAGGGTAGCGAATCAAGTACTATGCAAAAAGAGGACAAGCAAAGAGTTTAGACTAAGTTTGAAGATTGGGGAATATGACGTAGACACTATCATTTTATTCTTAGGTTATGATATAAATATGTTACGAAAGAAAATATGGGAAATGATGGGGAAGCCAAAGTTAGTTTTGTCTCCCTTCCAATTAAGATTGGATAACCAACACAATATAGTACCAATTGACCAATTGTTAGGGGTAGATGTGAATATATATGGGGTGCACAATATAGAAGATTTAAAAGTCATCAAGATCATGGATGATAGTCATCCATATCCAACACTAATGGTTCTTCAATGGGCCTTTGAAAATCAGGCGATTATTAATCTGAAGAAAAGGGAAATGATCTTTGAAGTAGGGGACTTGAAGGTTATTGCACCGTTGGATCCGACAGAAGGAAAGAGGTATATAGAACCATCTAAAGGGAATAAAATTGATAACCTATATAATATGATTGGGTGAATGTATGACTATTTTAATCTAAATGAAAATGGAACTCTGAGTTGGAGAAGCATTAGCTCATGTGCACCATATTTAGAGGAAGGTTTGGAACACTGGTAGCAAAGGATGCATGGCATATCAACCAAACAATGTGCCTACATTACTTGATCATTGCTCTAGATTGGAATGTAGTTGATCCAGATGGATTTTGGTGGCCTCCCACCTATTCCAACTGGCTCATTTCGGAAGTTTTCTAGTTTCACAGTCTTTTCCTTAGTTTTTTGGTCCCTAACTTGCGGGGTCATTTTGAGGCCCTAAACAACGTTTTTTAGGGCTCACGACAGTCAGAACAAATTGTGATAAATAGAAGAAAATAGTGTATTCCTTGGATATACCTTTCCAATGGGATACTGTGTGCCTAAAATGGAGATCATATGCAAAATTTACACCCCGGGAAGTTGATGTACTAACTTACCCAAATGGGGCCCACGTGACTTTTGGAGCTTCATCTCCTAGGGTTAGGTGTTTTGGATGTCTACGGTTTTTGAAATTCCTATTTATTGTAAAAATGCCTTCAAAGACTCCTTCCAATCATCTTCTTGTGAATGAGCAAAACTGTCACATATCTTCTCAAACATAATCTGCCACCAATCTAGCAAGCTTGTTTTCACTGCATTTTACAATTTCAACTTATTTCCTTATTGGATAGAAACCAATTTTATTGTATATATGTTATTTTATGTTAAGCGTATTTTGATAATAATCTGTATTCATTTCGTTCTGCAAATATATTCTAGATCAGTGGTATCCGAGCAGTCTTCTCCTTGTCATTCTTAATGCATATCCCCAACAAGGTTAGGGTACAAAGAATTGGATCTCGAGCTTGTTTCTCTTGAGGATAAAATCTCTCGCACGCCCAAATGACCTCTCATGGAAGAAGAAAATAAATATGATAGGCAAGAGATCCCTTCAAAATTTTTCTCAAGGAATCCCTCATGCAACAAAGGAACAAGATGATGGACAATTTTGGGAAAAGACTTCGATGACTACCAATAGGCAACACATCTTCCTCAAATAGAGGCATCATCCCCTTCAAGGTACAAATCAACTTCGATATTCCTATATTTGAAGGTCAGATAGACGTAGATGTGGTAGACAAATGGTTGAATCTTCCATAAGGGTATTTCTTTGTCCATAACTTCTCGAATAGAGAAAATATTACTTTTTCACTACTCAAAGTCGTCCCCCATGTCAAATATTGGTGGGAAAATTTCTTTGAGCAAAAGAAAACAAATGAACCATCATTATTTATAGTCGCAATCACTTAGGAGTCCTTCAGTGATGCTATTAAGGAAAAATACTACCCTATTGCAAGTTATGACAACCTGTAAACAAAATGGACCATGTTGTAGCAGGAAAGAGACCAAGCAGTGCCTGAGTTCACAAATGTCTTCCATACCTTGCACACCAAGATGGATATCAAAGATTCTGAGTGACATATGGTGATCAAGTATTGCGATGTTCTGCATAGATACATCCAAGATAAAATGGAGTTTCTAGACATCTCATCCTTGGGAACGACCTACCGATATGCCATCAAAATTAAGCAGAAGCATAAACAAAAGACGCGAAAATTTGGGCCTAGGAACCCCTCATAGAAAAAGCTAGGAAGAGGAGGCCCTAACCTATAGAAAAAAGAATAGATCAAATATGGACAACCTTAGGATAGCCAGTCTAGACTGCAAGCAAATAAGGACACTGAAAAGACAAACAAAGATATTGGGAAGTGGTGTGACTTCCATAATAGCCCCTGGCATAACACTCTTAATTGTCACTCAAACAGTCATCGGTGGCTAAGGTGAAAGAATTTGAATCAGATGCAGGTTTCGACTCTGATTCAAAACCACAAAGGGGGAGACAGATCATAGATGCATAAACTAGTGCTACCATTGCTACCACCAAGATCCATCCTGGTGAACCATATGAGCCAGAGGAAGGCAAGTGCCTTTTTATTCACAAATGTGGGTTAAGGGTACCCCACTGCACTTCATCATTGATAACAGTAGCCAGTAGAACCTCATCTCAAGAGAGGTTGTCAAGTGACTTACCCTATTGATAACGTTGCACCTGCAACCCAACACCACCAGATGGAACCACCAATGAAGCGTCATTCGTATCAGCCAACACTGTCTCATGTCATTCGACATCAATCCCTTAAAAGATGAGGTATTGTGTGATGTTTCCCCTCTTAAAGTTTTTAATGTTCTTTTGGGGCAACCATATTTATGGAAATGTCATGTTGTATATGAGTCTAGGCCTTGTAGTGTTATTATTACTTTGAACAAGAAATTGTGCAGGATACCTGAGGCAGTCCCACCCAGTGCTTTTTCCTTGATCTTTGCCAAGAAATTCAGAAAGGTCATCTCTCTGACAAGGAAGTTTGTCTTCTTTGTGATTCTCTCTCAAAATGAGTGAAATATCATAGCCACATCCAACATCTTCGCGACCGACCTCTCCACATGGCAGAAGAAAGTGGATAAGGTCATGGAAGAATAATCAGATATCTTATCCTCACCTATTGGGGTACCTCTCCACTTTCAGGTCAAGCACCCCATCGATCTGATCCCCGATGCACTGGTACCCAATGGGCCAGTCTACTGTCGCTCTCTGTTAGAGAATGAGGATATCAAGCCATATCTCCAATAACTTCTCCACAAGGGGAAAATCCATCCCAACTCATCACCTTGTGAGAGACCAATCATGCTGGTACAGAAGAAACATGGAACATGGCGACTCTACATTGATTACTAGGCCCTGAATAAAATCACAATCAGAAATTGATACCTGATTCCCTGAATTGACAACCTCCTAGATCAGCTCATGAGGGCCAAATAATTCAGTAATATTGATCTGAATTTTGGCGACCGCCAGGTCCCGATAGAACAAAAATATGTATGGAAGACCACCTTCAAGTCAAAGGAAGGTATTTTTGAATGGTTGGTCATGCCCTTTGGTTTGAAAAATGATCCAACCATTTTCATGAGGATGATGGATGATATCCTACAACCATTCACCAATACTTTTGTAGTGGTGTATTTGGATGACATCCTCATTTACATTAATACCTTGGCAGGACAATTGCAACATCTTTAGTAGGTTCTACACACCCTACAACAACACCAACTCTATGCCAACTTGGAAAAATTATCCTTTGGCATGGACATGGTTCATTACCTAGGCTACAATGTTGATCAACATGGCATACATGTGGATCCAGACAAAATCCAAGTCACCCATGACTGACCAGCCCCAACCACACTCACTGAGCTTCATAAATTCTTGGGCCTTGACAATTTATACTGCATGTTCATGTTGGGATTCTCCCATATTGCATGGGCCCTCAACCAAGTAACCATGGGTGGTGGTAAGGAGAAACTTGTGTGGGGTCAGTCCCAACAACAAGCGTTCGATGATTTGAAGCATCTCTTTGTTCATCCCTAGTACTTTCACTACTGGACCTGCAACAACCCTTTGAGATCGAGACAAATGCTTCATACTATGTTGTGGGCATCATTCTAGCTCAACACAACCATCCTGTGGCATATCATAGTGATACACTATCATATGTTGTCCTTAAGTACCTTACTTATGACAAAGAAATGTACTCCATTGTGCAAGCCTTCCGCTAGTGGAGACATTACATTCTTGGGAAGGAGATAATCATCCACATTGATCATAAGACACTGCAGTTCATGTAGACACAAGGAAAATTGCATAATGACCTCTATCAGAAGTGGTCCATGTACTTGCAACATTCCACCTCAACATCATGTATAGAATGGGAAGTACCAACCATGTCATTGATTCCTCAACAGACCACCCATCGCGGCACACACCATGGTTCTAAAATATTTCTTCCATGAGACCTCTAGATGGTCCCAACTCTATGAGATAGACCCGGACTTCACCACCACCTACCAAATCTTGGGTGCAAATGAAGTTGTCACCAATTTCCATCTTCAAGATGGGTTGTTGTGTCGTCTAGGCCATATCTGCATTCCATCAAGCGAGCGAGTGAATCTGATCTGGTAATCCCACTACAGTCGGGTGGCAAGACACTTCGGTGTTGAAAAGATAGTGGAAATGTTGTAGAAACATTTATACTGGCTGAAACTTTGACAAGAGGTCAAAAAGTATATCAGGTCCTACATTGCCTACACGATTTCCAAATCAACCACTAATAAACAAGGCCTATACACGCCTCTTCTTACTCCTAACAAGCCATGCGAATCCATCTCAATGGACTACATGTTGGGCCTCCCATCCACCAAGAGGGGAAATGACTGTGTTTTTGTGGTTGTGCATCTCTTTTTTAAGATGGAGATTATGGTCAGCTGCAAGAAGAGCATCATAACATAGGCCATTGCCAAGCTATTCTTTGAACGAGTCTGGGTACATTTTGGAATCCCATAAACCATTTTTTTATATCAAGACAATCAATTTCTCAACACATTCTGTTCAAGCCTATGGTCACTTCTAGACACCAAGCTCACCAAATACATGACCTTCCACCGCTAGAGAGATGGCAAAACCGAGGTTGTAAATTGAATGATCGTGCATATCCTTTGCATGTATAATTCTAAGCACCCTCTCACATGGGATGAGAGTCTCCACTATGTTCAACATTGCTACAACCAAGCCCTACATATCTCAACCGACCACAACCCCTTTTAGGTGGGGTTGGGATTCCAACCATTGGGTCCCATAGATGTTGCACTACCCCTTGTGGTCACCTTAACTGAATCATATCCTCCTCCAAACAAATTTGAAAAATCCATTCGTTTCATTGATCAGATCCATCACATTTTCCAATAAGTTCAGGATATCCTACATGAGTCCAATGACAAGTACAAGTTGTGCCATGATCAACCATGGGTGACACATAAGTTTCAGGTGGACGATAAAGTTTGGTTGCACTTGTAGAAAGGGTGCCTTACAATACCCTATAGAAAGATTCTCCCACTCCATTATGGGTTGTACACCATCACCAAGTTTGTGGGTGATAATTATTTCGAGCTCAACATTCCTCCTTTCCTTGGCTTGCACCCAGTGTTGAACATGGATATCCTTCAATCGTATTTCCCACCATTATTGGAGACCTCAGAGATAGAAGAACAAGTGACACCAATAGAGATCAACCCCAACTGCATACAACATGCATCCATTGATCATATTGTGGACAAATAGATCAAGGGAACTCGCTAGCAAAGGATCCAAGTTTATCCAATTGTCAAAGCAGGACAGCTCTTGCACCAAGGCTAGTGGCTCACCCGAGGCCAAATTTAGTAGAAATTTCCTCATCTGATGGGGGAACTCAACGCAATGGAGGCCATTGCTTCTTAAGGTGGTAGTATTGATCCATATGGATTTTGGTGGCCTCCCACCTATTCTAACTGGATCATTTTGGAAGTTTTCCAGTATGGCAGTCTTTTCCCTAGTTTTTGGGTCCCTGACTTGCGGGGCAATTTTGAGGCCCTAAAAAACACTTTTTAGGACTCACCATATTTAAGATAACCTTTGATAGATAGAAGAAAAATGTGTATTTCTCAGATAGAACTTTCCAACAGGCTACCCTATGCCTAAAACGAAGATCATATGCAAAAGTCATGATCCCAATAAGTTGATGTACTAACTTACCCAAACGGGGCCCACGTGACTTTTGGCGCTTCATCTCCTATGGTTAGGTTTTTTGGATGTCTAGGGTTTTTGACATTCCTGTTTATTGTAAAAATGACTTCAGAGCCTCATTGTAATCATATTCTTGTGAATGAGTGCAACGGTCACATATCTTCTCAGAGATAAGCCACCACCATTCTAGCAAGCTTGTTTTCGTTGCATTTTACAGTTTCATCTTATTTCCTTATTGAATAGAAACCAGTTTTGTTGTATATATGTTATTTTTTGCTAAGCATCTTTTGATAATAATATGTATTCATTTTGTTCTGCAAATACATTCTATATTAGGAGTTATGTGACCCATTCTAGATTAGGATTTATGTGACCCACCGAAGTATGATGTTTTGAATGACATAGGATATTTTGTAAAGGCATTTGATTTGTAGATACCCGAACAACAATGATTGTTGGAATTAGATGTTGTCTTGAAGGCCATGCCAACCAGATAGTGGAATTCACATAAATAAGGAATATAATATTGGCAATAGCGTAAAATATTAATGCAAGTTAGATTTGGTAACAAGGTTGAGTATATTGAACAAAAATATGCAGGAGTAAGTGGCCTAACAAATCATATTTCACAATGTAGAAATATAGGACAAAGGAATGGAATTCCACTATTTCTGGTTATTACTTCTGATCGCATTGTCAGTGTGGAAAGAACCAGATGATGCACAATTTATGGGTATGAGAGGCAAGTTGTGCTTGGCCGCCAAGTATTAAAACTCATGGTACATGAGGCACAAGGGATGAAAACTCGACAAAAATATTGAATTCTACTTGTATAAGGAAATGATTAGGTAGTGTATCCGAGATAAACCACAAATTTCACCATAGCTTGTAGAAACTTACAAACCGTTTGCATGGTTCATGGAAGAACATCATCATATGTACTTACAAGAAAAAAAAATCAAGAGAGGAATGGGTCAAGACAAATTACTGAATAACAGAGGAGGACATAGAAATAATTATGTAGGACCGGGACACAGATTGGAAGGTCCCATCGGACAAACAAGGAAAAAAAACATAATATCCTGATATTGAGGAAGTATAATGCCCAATAAATGGTGCAAGCAAGAAGAGGAAATACATAAAAGTAGAGAAGGGAAAATCAGTGTCGCATCAGAAGAAGCAGAAAATGGACAAAGAAATGATTCCACTAGAATTGAAAGAAGACGAATTCGATAGGTTTGGGGATCAATTTAAGAAGGTCACTGACAACATGTTTCAACACACAATAGAGTAGTAAAAAGGATTGAACATAAAGATATAGGAATAAATGAATGCACTGTGCCAATTGATTGAAGCAACCAGGATAACAACTGCACAATAAACAACTGAACGACCTACAAAAATGAATACCATTAAATTGATTGAGGCAACTAGGATAACAACTGCACAATAAACAACTGAACGACCTACAAAAATAAATACCATTAGTCTCTCATGCATTAGACATAATGGGGGAGTGTAGAACAATTAAGTTGGCACTAGGTGTGATTTTATTCCCCTCAACAGAAATGCAAGAGAAAGTGTGTGCACTAAGTCACTTTGACTTAGTCTTATCACATATATCAAGACAAACATTGTAGGGGTTGTAGGAGAGCATAGCGCAAGAGTTGAACCTACAAGCAACAAAAATATATGATGAATTGGTTAAGGCCACAACAAATATTGAAAGCATGCAGATTGACTATAATAGATTTTAATGGGAAAGGGATGCAGATATGAAGAATGCATAAAACATGAAGAAATAATTTGATAAAGTTTTCAAAGAGATTCTAAAGGTACTAGTGGAGGTGGATACTCCATTGGAAGATCAAGTAGCAAATATCAACGAAGCCATCCAGGGATTTCGAATGAAATTTTTTGAGTTAGAAACATGAATGACACCAAGCAAACCCCCAAAAGAAAGAGACCAAAGGGAGAAGACAATAAAAACCGTAGCGGAAGGTATTAGGACTTTGTAAGAAGAATGTGCTAATTTGTACAAAGAAAACACAAAATTCTAGAATTATTTGACGGAGAATGCAAAATTACAAAGTATTGAAAAAAATCTTCAAACTACACAGGGGAAGGCTCAAAAGATTAAGGAAACCATGAAGATATTTCCACAAACCAAGAAGATGATGAAAATGAAAGAGTACGAAGATATACTCTTATATGAATCAGTTGAGTGTCGAGAAACAAGATTGCATGAAATAGATAAATATGTTGTAGGAAGAAACATTAAAAGTTGTAGAGGAAATAACATAAGCGTGGCACGAGATCAAACAAGCAGTGGAACAAGATGAAGAGAAATGATAGACTCATATCATTGCAGAATTAGTATAAACAATTTTGTTAAACAAAATAGAGGTTAAGGAGAAGACCAATACAACAAAGGAGATTTTTTAAAAATCCAAGGAGAATTTGAACAAGGCTTAAGTGGCTCGAGACGAGCCAAAGGTGAGTGTTGGGGGCATGCTGGACATGCATTTTGGATGAGAATAACAAAGTTTTTAGGAGTTTCACCATAGAATATGAAAGAGTAAAAGGCAAGAGCAAGCACACGACAAGGGGATATCTTGTGGTGCAAAACCAGGAAAAGTAGCAGTTCATTGCAAAAGCAGAAAACACAGTAGTTTAGCGCAAAACTAGGAAAGGCATCCTTTTATTGAAAAAGTAGGGAAAGAATCAGATTGACACAAAAGTAGGAAAAATGGTTATGAGCCATTAAGGTTCTGGGGATACGTTATTATTAGGGTTTTTGTCCCTACTTCTTTGCATAAATATGTAAAGGGTCGGGGAATATTAGGCTGCTGAAAGGAAGAGATTAGGCTACTGAGAATAAGAGACTAGGTTTCTCATGAGTGAGGAAGAGATTTTTTTCTCAAGGTTTTGGGGAATATCTTTCGGGGATAGGAGCATATATGAGAATTTGTAGAGATAGGCTCACACTACAGAGTGACTAGGCAAATTTTGGGATTACAATATGTTGTATATTTTGTAAGCACAGTGTGCAGGCCTGAGGTGATTATTGTAAAGACTAATATAAGAATTAATTTGTTGTGTATGTAGCCTAAGGATTGGGTGAACCACATTAAAATCATGTGTCTAGTGTGTTTGTTGATTATGCATGGATGTTGTGTTTATGCATGATTATTATAGATATGTTTAACATATTATTGATGTGAAATAATAATGAATGATTCAGTGGGTTGGTTACGTCACGATCTATGTTATATTGTTTCTTCATTCTGGGGTTTAGGGTACTGAATGAATCTTGGTTGGGTTAATGTCACACCATTGTTATGGTACAATTAATGAACTATTAGTTAATGGAAGACACACATATGATTTGTTGACTGATAAAATAATGTTAAAAAAGGATAATGCACACATGATAAATAAGTAATAATTTTTATCTTGATAGCCTCACATCCCCTCATCCCTACAGAAAATTGTTTCCTACAACCCTAGTAGATGCCTTGGGTGAGAATTCACTTGCATGTAGTTGATTTCAAAGGGCTCAGTATCTAAAGGGTTTTTGTTGGATGAATAACTTGAACCTAGGGTATTATAACTACGCACCAACACCTAGTAGAGGACGTAGAGATTGAAACAAGAGGTACAAGGGGTATATAATCATATTCCATAAGTTTTTGTAGAAGTAGATGCCCCCCTAGAAGAGAAAATTACAAAGATTGACAAATCAATTTAGGGATTCCGAATAAATATTATTGATTTAGATGCGTTCCAAACACTGAGTACCCCATTGGAGGAAAGGGAGCAAAGAGAGAAGATGATGACAACAACTGTAGAGAATACCATGAATACATAAGTAGAATGTGCAAAGATTTATGTAGAAAGAACAAGAGTTTGGACATCATTGATAGAAGATGTAGAACTGCAGGAACCATGGAAGGAGTTACAAATGATGTTGAACAAGGTGCATAAATTTAAGGAAGTAAGGATTACATTTCCACCAGCAAAGATAATGACCATAATGGAAAAAAAATGGAAACTATACTCAGAGATGAACCAAATGAGGGCACAAAAACATGCTCGCACACAAATGATAGAAGCATTGTAGGAGGAATCATTTAAAATAGTAGGAGAACTTGTAGTTGCACAAGGCATC
>ML779323.1:0-13681 GCA_009831015.1 Picea engelmannii
GTTGCTGCTCCTTCCACAAAGCTTCCTGCAATCAAGACAAACTGTGCATGCATGCTACTGATCTACTAGGGGGTTAGAGATAAAACATAAATCAAATATCATAGATGAGACTCATGTATTCAGGACGGGAAAAGTATCTTTTTCATTAATCTCAATATGAACCAACTTACAATGATTTTTGAGATCGACCACCGTTCCACGATCCTGATCCTGGGCTCTTCCTCTTCTTTCTGTCCTCCAATTGCTACTGCATGAAGTTCTCCTAAAGCTTGAGGCAAGGCTAAAGGGTTGGGACAGAACTGGCTTGGCGATTTGGTAGAGTTTCGTTGCTATGATTTTTCCTCCTTTGAATAGTACCCCTACCCCTCCTTTTATAGGCTAGAAGGAGCTAGGGTTTTTGGCGAACTCTCGGCCATGCATGGCTCGGAGTTCCAATTAACTGACAAAAAGCCTCGTGTGTCGGCGGAAACTTTCCTGATTTTTTGCTTTGTTAGGTACCTGCGGGCTGTTTTGGGTTAGCCCGCGGATGCCCGCGTGTAGTATAAGGACAGCAAGCGGATACCCGCGCCCAGTGAGAAGTTAGGGCACGGGTTGCTTGTTTTAAGTGGTTTTTTGAGGATTTGTTCAGCATGGCTTTGGCTAGGAAGAGGCATGAATTGGCCTGATGCCAGGTAAACCTGTGTAGTGCATTTTAAGGTTATAACACTAAGATGTCGGCTACCACTCCTTGACCTACTTCTTCTCCCATGGGTTCTGCGACTCTCCATCTTACTTGAGTCTCTTCCCTTCTCGAGTTTCCTCTCTATTCTTTGTAGGCTCTTAAAAATTTTTAAGTTTAATTCACCCTGTCGATCCCTGACTTTCATGAGCTTTCGGCTATTAGCTCGATGAGCCTGGGCCTCTCTTTGCAATCCTTCAATGATTTTCATTATGTGTCCTTCCTTATCCTTCTCTTTTCCATGCCCATTAGAGTTCAATCCTTCGACTCCCAGGTTAACATCCTTTCCTTCATGTTCATCTTCTATTTCGGGGGTAATCTGCACCATTCCCCACTCCATACTCGGCATTGGTTAACTAGAGTTCTAGCCTTTGTTGAACTCTGCACACGCACTGTGCAATTGAATTCGAAGTTTTTCAGGCCATTAAACTTCATGAACAATCCACAACATTTATAACTAATACCAACAAGAACAAAAGACATTTCGATTCCAATGGGTGTTTTGAGCTCTCGTTCGGCTCTGCACTTTTTGGGTTTTTGAAACTTCAGTTTTGGGGACTTTCAGGACTTCGGGTTTTCGGTACCCGGGACTTCATTACGTAGTGACTCCCAACCTATTGTCACTCCTATCCTCGAAATATGATACACGGTTTCTTATACGTGATCCGACGATCCTCGATGAGCTAGATCTAATGGTCCATATCCTTTCAGGGTTTTGGGCTTCCAAACGTCGATGCACTCTAACTCTCGTTAGCCCTCTGGGCTAGACTCGTGGTCCACACAACCTCCTGTTATATGACCATAGTCATACCTCCTATCGGGGTTTTGGACTTTCCAATGCCGAAACATGTATGTCCTCAGGATTCGCGATCCTCCGAATCCTGATTTCCCGATGTGGCTCTCCTATCGGGACCTTTTTCGAAGGCTTCAATTGCTGCCATGCGTCCCCTCAAGATGGACTGTCTTGATCACCTCTCACGATTTCGTGACTCTAAATGTCCCGGCGTCTCATCTCCAGGACTCAGGAAGCGCTGAACCCTGATGCGACAGTTTGACTTTTCTATAGGGACTTTCCCCGATAGCTTGGACCTTCACCACGCGTCCCCTATAGATGGGCAGTCTTCGTCATTTTGAGGTTTCATGAAGTCAGATGGCGTTGCCCTCTCATCCTCCTGAATCCTGATATTTTGACATACAAAATGATGACGGGCTCTTTATTATTGCCACCTATCCCTTCGAGATGGACGGTCCTGACTAATTCGGGATTTCGCGTATTGCGATTTGCACCCTCCTGTGCAATATCCAAAGGGATTGAAACCCCATGCACACTTTCTAAATCTGATGGTCACAAGGGTTCGCCTTCCCTCCCGAAAAGATCCTAAGGCTCCAACACTTTCGGGTGTGGAGTCCTCTCTCTCCCTATGGACTTATACCACACTGACTGCGGTTTCATAACACCGCTATACCTTCTAAGCTCGTAAGCACAGTCAAGAAACTACTTGACACTCCGGAGCAATCCAGGGTCTGAAATTAGCCTTCCAGACCCAATTTCCCCTCACATTCTCGGTCCAAAGACTGCTCCACTGGCCCATCTAGGCTCAGTGTCAAAACCTTGGCTCTGATACCAAACTGTAGCACACCTTTTCTGCTACTAAGGTTTAATCGCTCTTAAAAGAAGACTATATCACCACTTGTACATAAATCATACAGGTATTATATAATCCACAAGCATTTAAACAAGTAAACACATTCTACACAGGTATTCATATGAGTTATGGCCATAATTAACAATCAATAGCATTTCATACTAATTTATATACACAGCGGAAAATCATGATACATAAGCAGTAGAGTCAAGCAAAACATGGTTTAAACATAACCAGATACTTATCTTTTAACAGTGGTAGAATCCACCAACCAAGTGCAGGCCTTCCACGAACCTCCCAACCTTAGATCGCACTGCTCATCAACTCAGCAGTAGGTCACCCCCGAGCTGGGACTAAGCTCCACCCCAAGGAAAGGAATTCTAGGCTAGGCTAAGGTTACAGGGAATTCTAGGCTAAGGTGGCATCTAGAAGGATTCTTCCCAGAATGCCACCTTACGCCCACTACTACTAGACTCTCATTCCCCACATGCCCGTTCTGCTTGGGAGTATACACCTTCACAAGCACAGTCGATCGGTGCTAACCTCCCTCTCTGGGTCTTGGCAACAGGCCGGATCAGGAAGTCTCAGGGCCTGAAGCTGGTGCTGGACACTCTCTGGAAGAAACCACTTCCCAACAAACTCTCTCACCTGGAAAGAATTGCTCGTAGGCCTGACAACCTGCCTCTTCCAACCACAGTCACCTCCCCCACCTGAAGAGAGGTCACACACAGGCTCAATTACAACTTGCATTGTACAACAAGTCACGCCCAGTCCATCTCTGCATGACCACTACAGTCGATCGGGGATACAGACTCATGCTTCCCAAATAAGCTCAGCAATGGCGGCAAGGTCTCACGGTGTAGATTTTTGGAATTGCATGACAAGCAATTCCCGCAGGTTTCAACACAGATTCCACGGCTCAGAATGGAGGTAAAACCGGTTCTTCAGCAACAAATACAGGCTTCTCAGCTCATAGAGTAGAGGTGTAGACAGATTTACAAACCAAACATAGGCTTTCCAACTGGTTCAACAATGGCGGAATGGTTCAGGGTCACGGCTTTGGGACAGAGGATTCCTCTACAGGAGTCAGGTTGGTCATACTATCCAGGGCTCTGTACGTGTTCAGGAAATCCTGTTAGAATGGAGGAGGAGGAACCCTTCTCACGGCTCACCCTGGCCGTTTATTCGCATGTGTTAGGGTTGACACTTGTCACCCATGGAACTGCATGCGTTCCACTAGCATGCATCACCCTTGTACATCCTCCCTTGCCAAAACTTAGGATAAAACATAAATGCACATGTCTCTTTGGGATAATATTAAAATATTATTCCCAGGCTTAAGCCCCCTAGGCTTAGCCCCCAGGATCAACACTTAGCCCCTTTTCCACATAACCAACCCCTAATTCCTTACCCTCTCTATGGATGCTTAGTCCCCCTTCACTCATTCATCATGGTCGGTCTGCACCTGGCGGTGTTTATATATTATTAATTGTTCTGCATGATTACATATACAACAGCAGGCTCCTGGCCTTCAACACTTAGGCTCCCTAGCCTAACAAGCACATAAGCCTCTAGCTTATAAAAACTTGGCTCACCAGCCTATAAAACATAATTACAATTCCTTTCAGGACATAGTTTACTACGGGGCTTGGCCTTGGGGACACTACATCTACGATCCTGATTTCCTCGCTACTCACGAAGATAAAAGAAAAGGGGTAAGGAAGGTAATGCCCTTGTTTCTTCCTCCAATCTAACGGTCGTGAATGACCGCAGATATCCCAACGAGATCTCGTCTGTCGATCGATACTTATCCCTATGCTGCTACTTTGGGATTTCAAGAGGATCATTCTTACTCGTACAGGGTTGCTAAGACTTGCGCATTCAGGTCCTTTTTCCAGGTTCTTGGTGAACTTTTCCAAGAAGGGTATCTCTATGGAGAGTTCTATTCCGGGGCATTCATAAAGACAGATAAGGGGACACAAATTCTTGAGAATGGATTGGAAGTCTAACTTGGTTCAACTTTCTCATAATTAAATTTATTTATCAACATAAGCCATGTGTGGTTTTTTTTTTACAAGCATACATCTACCATTTCTTATCAAAACACTGCACAGATAGTCTTATACTGTAATCATTCACAATTTCACAGTTTATGAGCATATATGTCAGCATATGAATTTCAATATGCAAGATGTAAAACACTTATCAGCAATAACACCAGAAGTAAGGGCAACTGCTGAGAGGGGTGCTCGTTTCCACCCAACCGTAGGCTCAACTATTCTGATAGGATTTACAACTAGCCACCCCCGAGATGAGACCACGATGCTGCGAGACTGTGTCTTGGTTTTCCAGTGACGGAGAATAAGGGTTACTCTCCCCCTTCTCTGCTATCACTCACTCTGTGTATCTCCAGAATTCTCTTCCTCCCCCCGCGTCCACCCCCAATCGCTTCTCCCTCATGCCTTATCCTCTTGCGAGGTTGCGTGTGGCACAATTTTCCTCGCACTGGTCAGGCCTGATGGCTCTACGGATGGGCGGTTCACCCCCCATCCCTCATTAATTCCTGAGGATCCATCTACCTACCAGCTTGTGAGACATTTAATTTGGGACCAGCGAGTTTCTCTTGGTTCTCTGGGCCAGTGAAGTCCAAATACGGTATTGTTCTCTTTGGAAGTTAATGCCACCATTCTAGGTGCCTTCCACCGCCTTTCTCCAACCATCGTGGTCTCTTTTTCAGCATATCCCCTCTCAGTAGTTCTACAATCTATATATATATATATATATATATATTCATAATATTATTCACATTCATCGACCTTTTCCACATTGTCCATTCACATCACACATTCACATTTCTGAGTTTGCCACAGTTCTTGGCCAGTCCAGTTATTTTTACAAACTTGGGGAAATAGGGTGTTACAATTCCCTCCCTGTTAAAGGAACATCATCCTCGATGTTCTTATCTATTAACATGAAATCCATGTACAGAAGTAAACAAAATCAGATATGCCTGTTTCATGGCATCCTCCATTTCCCATGTAGCCTCATCTGGGCCAAAATGTTTCCACTGCACCTTGACCTGTGCAATGGTTCGGCTCCGGAGCGGGGTTTCCTTTCTGTCCAGTATGCATTGGGGTTCTGGTATAAATTCTCCCTTCAGTTCCACCTGGATCACAGACCAGTCAATTTTATGGTTAGCATCATGTACATATTTCTTCAATAATGAAACATGGAAAACATTATGTGCTTTTTACTGTGGGAGGAAGTGCTAGCCTATAGGCTACAGGTCCCACTCTATGTAGAACCTCAAAGGGTCCATAATACCGAGGTGCTAACTTGGAACAAGCTCCCATTTTCAGGGAACTCTTCCTGGGCCTAACTCTGAGATATACATGATCTCCCGCTTTGAACTCTCTTGGAGTTCTCTTTTGGTCGGCATAACTTTTCTGTCAATTTTGAGCGACCTTTAGGTTTTTTTTTATCTGAGTCACCTGCTATTCCATTTCTTTCAACATGTCGGGTCCAAAATAAATCCTGTTTATGGGATTACTCCAGCTGACTAGAGTATTACATGATCTACCATAGAGGACTTCGAAGGGACTCATCTTTAAGGATGCTTGGTAGCCGTTGTTGTAGGTGAATTCTACCAGTGGAAGGTAGTCTTCCCACTTCTTGGGTTGATGCATTACATGCATTCTTAGCATGTATTCAAGTACTTGGTTCACTCTTTTTGTCTATCCATCGGTTTGAGGGTGATAGGCAGTGCTAAACAACAATTTGGTCTCTAAACCAACCATCAATGACTTCCAAAAGTTAGAGATAAATTTCGTGTCTCTATCAGACACGATCTCTTTCGACATACCATGCAGTCTGAATATCTCCTTCATGAACACCTGGGTGATATCGATTGCTTTGCAGGTTGATTTTATAGGGATGAAATGAGCAGACTTGCTCAATTTATCCACCACTACCATAATGGCGTCGTTCTGTTTGGTTGAGGTTGGTAATCCAGTGATGAAATCCATGGAGATGGTTTCCCATTTCCATTATGGGATTGGTAAAGTTTGCAATAATCCTACTGGGTGTCGATGTTCTGCTTTAACCTACTGGCACTCTATGCATTTGGCTAAGTACTTGACAATGTCTTTCTTCATTCCAGGCCAATAAAATTGTCTCTTGGTGGCAGTGATCATTTTCTGGTATCCAGGATGACCGGAATAGGGTCTTTTATGTAGTTCATATAGTATGAACCTCTTCAAGTCGTCACAATTTGGAATATACAGTCTATTTCTGTAAGTGCACAAACCTCCTTCAGTCATCTGGTAGCCTTCATATTTTACTCCGGTGGGTTCTTGCTGTAGGTACATGGCCACGGTTTGAACAAAGGGATCTGTTTCTTGTGCGTTTTTGATTGTTTCCTTGATTTCTGTCTCACAGGTGCTTACCGTGGCCAGGTGAATTTTTTTCATACTTCTGCTAAGGGCATCGACCACCCTATTTTCCTTTCCTTTAATGTGTTTGATTTCGAAATCAAACTCGCTGAGGAGGGCCATCCACCTAGCTTGTCTAGCATTGAGCTTTGGTTGATCAAACAGGTAGCGCAATCCACAATGATCTATCATAAGTACAAATTTTCTTCCCAGGAGGTAATGCCTCCACATTTTCAAGGAATGCACTATGGCAGCTAGTTCTAGATCATGGGTCACATAGTTGACTTCATGCTCGTTCAATTTTCAGGATTCATAGCAGATCACACTTCCTTCCTGCATAAGGACTCCTCCGAGCCCTTCCTTGCAGGCATCTATGCACACGAGGAAGTTAGCTTCTAGATCGGAAATATTTAGTACGGGTGCATGGGTCAATAGATGTTTCAGGGTTTGAAATATTTCTTCACATTTCTGTGTCCACAGGAATTTTGTCCCCTTCTTCTGGAGGGCATTGATTGGACAACCAATCTTGGAGAATCCTTTTATAAATATCCTATAGTATCTTGCTAATCCCATAAAGGATCTGATGTCCGAAACATCCCTCGGGGTAGGCCATTCCATGATAGACCTGATTTTGTCAGGGTCTACCACTACTCCTTCTTCAGAGAGAACATGGCCTAAGTAATGTATTTCCTTCTGGAAGAATTCACATTTGCTGAATTTGGAATAGAGATGATGTTCTCTTAGCACTTGCAGCACAATTATAAGATTCTCTTCATGCTCTTCTCTATTCTTAGAGTAGATTAATATGTCATCAATAAAAACTAGCACAAATTTATCTAGAAATTTACTGAGTACATTGTTCATCAAGCACATAAAAGTGCCAGGGGCATTGGTTAACCCAAATGGCACTACCACAAACTCATAGTGACCATAGCATGTCCGGAAAGTAGTTTTATGGATGTCTTCATCCTTGATTCAGACTTGATGGTATCCCGACCTCAAGTCGATCTTTGAGAAAATAGACGCGCCTCCCAATTGATCGAACAGATCATCGATCCTGGGCAAAGGGTACTTGTTCTTTATGGTTACCTTATTGAGTTGTCTATAATCTATACACAGTCTAAGGGTGCCATCCTTATTTTTCACAAACAGGACTGGTGCTCCCCATGGAGACACACTGGGTCGAATATAGCCTTTATCCATCATTTCTTTTAATTGCAATTTGAGTTCAACTAACTCGGGTGTGCTCATCCGGTAGGGTGTCCTAGACACTGGCATCGCTCCTAGTGAAAGTTCTATCAAGAAGTCTATGTCCCTCCTTGGAGGTAGACCCGATACCTCTTCTGAAAACACTTCTCTATATTCTCTCAGGATAGGGTGATCGTTAGGGCTTGGTTTGTCACCTTCAATTGTTTTCAACACCTGTATTGCATATAGGGGACTTCCCTTTCAGCAATACTTTCTCATTTGCAGGGATGATATTTGTCTCACCGAGACGGGTTTTCGGATCCCTTGAAGGGTTATTCTTCTCCCTTCTGTACTTACACACTCTAAGGTCTTATGGTAACAATCCAGTCTAGCTTTATGGGTGGCTAGCCAGTCCATACCGATCAACAGATCATATGATCCTAGTGGTAATATGTTAAGGGTTGCTTGGGTGGGGAATTCACCTAACATTAATTAGCAGGCTAGTATAACCTCTGCTATCTTCCTTTTGGTGCCAGTGGCTAATTGTACCAACCATGGCTTGGTATGTTTTTGTGGCTATAGTTTACACTTATCAACAGCTTTAGGGGCTATATAACTCAAATTCGAACCAGGGTCAATCAAAACAGACACTAGTTGGTTGAAAATCATACCTTCTATTTCCACTACTGAAGCTTGATGGTCAGCTTGGTTATTATCTAAGGTTGCATAAACTTGTGGCACACTCCTGGCCACATCATTGACGGTAGTAGTTTCTTGGATGTTATAAATCCTCTGACTATTCTGTTGTCGGTGTGGACAGTCTCTCAGGAGATGTTCCTCTCCGCAACCCCAACATTTCAGAGGTTCTCTCTTGGTTTTATCCACCTTCACTGGTATAGGTCTAGAAGTTTTATTTCCGCCCGATGAGGGAAAGTTCTGCTGGTGTACACTCTGGGATGGAAAGTTCATTCTTGGGTTCTTCTTGTAGTTCTTAAATCCTAGGGATTTGATCCCCTTTTTCTGAAATCTTTAACTATTCTTCGGTTTCCATCCTTCACGAGGTTCTGCTCGATGCCCAAACTATTCATGAGAATAGGTTTCCTTTTGAATGGTGCCTTCTAGGGTCTTTGGCTCATCAAATTCAATTCTGTTCCGATATTCCTTGGGTAGCCCACTGATGAAGCATTGCACCTTTGCCTTTTCTGCTTTTATATAAGGTACATACCTCAACAAATCGAGGAATATGTTAACATATTCTTCTATAGTAAGTTGTCCCAGTTTGAGTTCGTAAAACTCTTTAGTCTTTTCGTCGAAATATTTTTCTGACAGATACTTCTTCCGGAAGTACTTCTCAAATCGTTTCCAAGACAGGTCCTCTTCGTGAACCCATTTCACATTCTTAAGGTCTTCCCACCAAATGGAATCTTTTCTGTTCAAGTTGAAGGTGGCCACTCGGGCCTTCATATTTTCTGAAAAGTCATGGACTCTAAAATACTTCTTTAGTCCAAGCAGCTAGGCCTCTTCTTCCTCTCCCTTCTTTATCTCACCATCGAAGGAGGGTGGTTTGGCCTTTTTGAATTCATTGAATTTTCGACCTTTAGAATACTTTTTCTTCGTCTGTTTTCTTCGGGGATAGGAACTAGTTCTACTGTTAGAAGATCCCTCTGAATCGCCAGCCTCCTTCTCAGAGGAATCATCTGACACTTGTCCTTTACCTCTGGGGTGGACCTTTTTCAAGGTGCTCCTCTTAGTGTGGCCACTGATATGACCATGTTTCCGAGTTTCAGGTTCATGCTGCATTTGTCTCTGTAGATCGGATAAACTCTGCAGTAAAACTGTGTTAATTTATGTTTGTTTTTCTTGTTCTTTCATCATCCTTTCATTGTCAGCCTTGCATCTTTGTAATTTGACCATGAGACTCCTCACAGTCTCGGCTAGATCTGAAGGGGTCCCTACTACCTCTCTTTCATCAGACTATTTGTCTCTATTGTGGGAGCCCTCTCCCACTTCATGGTGAGTCACCATACTATGTGTTGATAATTTCCTGCAGTTGATCTTCCGCTTGTGTGCAAAGACAAATGTTGGTTGTTAGTCAATAGTTAGATACATTTTTATAACCCGCACAAAATTCATATTTCTTTCACATGCATACACAGTCGGGTTTTCATTTTGGACTTTGACCTTTTTGAATTAAGAGGGTTAAGATAGAGGGTTACTCTTTTTAAGAGTATTTCAAATAGAGCTTCAGTGCAACTCGTTCGTGAGCCCAATAAGGCCGAGTGCTGTAACCATGCTTTGATACCAATTTGTCACATACCCACTATGAAAATCAATTTTTTTGTTAATTTCTCAATGATCATACCCCCGAAACATCTATGGATGTCTAGTGTAAGATAACTCTTCCCTCGTCTATTCCCATAGAATCGTGGGTCACGACCACAGGTCGAAAATATATGGCATCCTTTCGCTCTTCATGACTCAGCGCTAACAGAGCATCGAGTCTTTCGACTCTGCAAACCCTGACACAACGAAGCGTTGAACCCTGAAAGGGCTGGCGAGTACAAGTTTCCTATTTGGGTCTTGTCTTCGTGACCACGTTCCATAACCACACATTTAAACTGGAAAATCCCTTATCAACCTTTTGCAATTTGGGAAATCGCGATGCATGACCTCTTCCTTTCCCATTCAAATCCCCAAAAACCACGAAGTCTCCCAAGTTTCCCTCCAAAGGGAGATCAACGGCTGTGAGCCTCCCCTGATCCGATGGTATGGATCCTTTTGGGGTTTTGGTACTTGGGAGTTTGAAATGCAATGACTCCTTGTCATTCAAATCCCCAAATTCCGTTATGGGAATTCACATGAGAGATCGACGGCCCTTAGGAGTGTGGATCCAATGGTCCACAGGATTTCAAGACTTTTCCCTTAGCACTGACCGCTCACCACACATCTCCTTTGATTGATGGTCTATATTATTTCGGTACTTCCCTTTTCTATTACCAAGCACGTCAGGATTTTGGGTATTGGCATTTCACGATTTGCGGAGGTAAGGTTTCTTGCCCTTTGGTTTCCCGAATGCCGAAACACCGAAACGTCGATCGACAGCCACGTGTCCTTTCAATGGATGGCGGCGACCTTCAGCCAAGATCAATGGTCATAAAATTTTTGGGATGATCAATGGTCACGATCAAATCCTAGCTTTCCTTAATCTCATTCACACCTCACGCCATTTCGGGGTTTCGGTGATCGGGATTTCACGATTTGCAAAGGCAAGTTTTCTTGCCCTTTGGTTTCCCAAATGCTGAAACAATGAAGTGCTTACCAGTAGCCACGTATACTCTATAGATGGACGGTCAAGGTACTTCCATGGACCATGGGGTCTACGGTCCCGATTCCTTCATCTCTTGCAAGGGAAAAAGGGGTCATGCCATTAATGCCTGTGTCTCTTCCTCAAATCTAACAGTCATTACAGACCTTGGATCCTTCGAAGGGATCATGTTCGTGCATTGCTTGCAAAGGCGGAGAGGGGTCGAGGAACTATCATCCACATTCCTTCCCCACATCCAACAGTGGTTACGGACCTTGGATCCTCTGAGAGGACCTCATCCATTAATCGAGACTTAAACATATGCTAACATTTTGGGAGTTCACCAGTCGAAGTTTTGGGACTTAACAATCATGAGAGTTCGACCTCTTGTCAACGGAACTCCTAAACTCCCAATTTGTGAAATCTCGATGGGCTCTTTCTTTCAAGATTCTCCCGAGATCCTAGATTACTGCCACGTATCCTCCCTCAGATGGATGGTCCTTGTTGTTTCGTGATTTCGTGACTTGCAACCCCTAGTGATGCAAATCCTTTGTCAACTCGAATCCCTGGTATCTGAAATACCAATGGACTCTCAATCTCCACCATGTGTCCTTCACGGATGGACGGTCCAGACCTATATCAGGACTTTCACCACGGAGTGTCCCAATCTCATGTCATCAGGACTCCCAAAATCCTGAACTCTGAATCCCCGATACCAACTTCTTTCTCCAGACTTTGGCCCTTGTTCACGAGGGATTAACCCTCATGTATCTCCTAGTAGATCCAACGACTGTCGGGTTTTATAGCTAAGATATGATGACTCAGATCTATCCCACACCATGTACCGACTCCTCTTTCAGGACTTTCATCCCTGTTCATGAGGGCTTAACCCTCTTGCATCTCCTAACAGATCCAACAGCTATCGGGTTTTCTAGCTAATATCTGACAGCTTAGACATGTCCTACGCCATGCACTCTCCCACTGCTCTTTAGATGCGGAAAAGAAACCAACGGTCCAGATACTCCTACCAACCTTGGGGATATACGATCTCGATTTCCTTGCTACTCACGAAGATAAAAGAAAATGGGTAAGGCAGGTAACGCCCTTGTTTCTTTCTCCAATCTAATGGTCGTGAATGACCGCAGATCTCCCAACAAGATCTTGTCCATCGATCGATACTTATCCCTATGCTACTACTTCGGGATTTCAAGAGGATCATTCTTCCTCATACAGGGTTCTAAGACTTGTGCATTCAGGTCCTTTTTCCAGGTTCTTGTTGAACTTTTCCAAGAAGGGTATCTCTGTGGAGAGTTCTATTCCGGGGCATTCCTGGAGACAGATAAGGGGACAAAAATTCCCAAGAATGGACTGGAAGTCTAACTTGGTTCAACTTTCTCATAATTAAATTTATTTATCAACATAAGCCATGTGTGGTTTTTCTGTTACAAGCATACATCTACCATTTCTTATCAAAACATTGCACAGACAGTATTATACTGTAATCATTCACAATTTCATAGTTTATGAGCATATATGTCATCATATAAATTTCAAGATGCAAGATGTAAAACACTTATCAACAATAACACCAGAAGTAAGGGCAACTGCTGAGAGGGGTGCTCGTTTCCACCCAACCGTAGGCTCAGCTATTCTGATAGGATTTACAACTAGCCACCCCCGAGCTGAGACCATGATGCTACGAGACTGTGTCTTGGTTTTCCAGTGACCGAGAACAAGGGTTACTCTCCCCCTTCTCTGCTATCACTCACTCTGTGTATCTCCAGAGTTCTCTTCCTCCCCTCGTGTCTGCCCCCAATCGCTTCTCCCTCACACCTTATCCTCTTGCGAGGTTGTGTGTGGTGCGATTTCCCTCGCACTGGTTAGGCCTGATGGCTCTACAGATGGGTGGTTCACCCCCTATCCCTCATTAATTACTGAGGATCCATCTACCTACCAGCTTGTGAGACATTTAATTCGGGGCCAACGAGCCGCTCTTGGTTCTCCAGGCCAGTGAAGTCCTGTTGTGAGATATTCTACCCTACGGACTAATAAGCTAGGGCTCTAAGCTTATACGCAGATCATGACCCTTAAGATTTAACTTTTAACCTTCTACCCAAAATCTCAACCCCTTTTCTCAGGCAAACACGGGAAGAATAAACCAACCTTTTTCCGACGGTTGAAGTAGATCCTCCATTGAATTGTTATCTCCTTGCTGCTGCTGCTCCTTCCACAAAGCTTCCTACAATCAAGAAAAACTGTGCATGCATGCTACTGATCTACTAGGGGGTCAGAGATAAAACATAACTCAAATATCATAGATGAGACTCATGTATTCGGGACGGGAAAAGTATCTTTTTCATTAATCTCAATATGAACCAACTTACAATGATTTCTG
>ML779323.1:19726-37744 GCA_009831015.1 Picea engelmannii
ATATTGAAGGCATGTGAATAGTCTATCCAGGTGTGGGGAGTCTTCATGATCATAAGGGAAAACAAATGGTGCATTACACTGGGGGTTAGGGGAATTGTCAGATAATCTGGCCAAAGCATACTCATTATTATGTGGGCTCACTATATCTAGGGAACTTGGGATCAAAGAGATAACAATATTTGGGGATTCAACGATGATTATCAAGGAAACACTAAACCACTCTAATCATGGGGTGATCAAGCTATAAGGCATCATTGAGTGAGTTTGACAAGTGCTATCTCAATTTGATAGGGATGATCTCTTTCACATTCAAAGAGAATTGAATAGAAAAGAAAATGCCTTGGAAAAATATGCCACCACATTCAAATTAGGAGTTCTAATGGAAAATTGTTTTTTTTCCAAGCCATTATCCCTTAGATTTAATCAATGTATATGGACAAATTTAAAATTCAAATCACACAACCAATGGTCATCAATGCAGGTCAAATCCGCTCAACGCTATTGGAGGCTGAACAATTGATTCATATGGTGGTGGATCATCAAGATCTTATGAGCGTATATCCACATTTATTTCAGCTGGGATTGAAGTTGGTTTATCAAGGCAGAGCTATGGGGTGGGGTAATCAATTTGGGATCATTTTGGATGAGGGTGATGCAAAATTCAGCACAAAAGAGGAAGAAAAGTGGAGCAAGGGCACATGACAATGAGGTGTGGTAGTGGTTTTGTTCGGAAATGGACAAGGGAAGGGGGGCATATGGACTGGTAGCATCTTTCTCAATGATGGGCATGGGAGGTTGTAAATTTGGACTTGTTTTGGTGTTGCACTATTGGTAATTCAACCATCAAACTTGTATGGAATTTCATTACTTTGTAGGTTGATTTTCCCCTTTGGAAAATGGATGTTATAAGAGACGAGGAATTTTCCTTGTACCCGTATTTCATCCTAGATTGCTTGGTTTTGGGACCTCTATCTACGGAGTTGGATAAGCTTGATTGGAAGGTCGATTGGTTCACAATGGAAAGTATTGATCTTCGAAAGATTAAGAAGATTCTATGAAGGCATGAGGAGGTCTCCCTAGGCCAACAACAATGTCATTTTATCCCTTACCTCTAGAGTTGCAGAGCTAGAGCACTCCTTTGCATCACATGATGTCAACCAGACAAGCCTTATTTCACCAAAATGCATAATTGACACTTTTGAAGTAGAGTGTGGCATGCTTAGAGTTTTGGTGGCTTCACGGAGGATGGAGAATCTCTCATTGCCATCCAACAATCAAGGAACTCATAGTTCTATTCATGGAGGGGATATTGACGAAAATATTGTTTTTCAAAACCAAGTGCCAATGGATATAGGAGTAGGATACTAATATACATACAAGGAGCACAAATATCAAAACAATATGTAGGTTTAATACATTATGTATGTTTTTTAGAGTTCGATGTATTTTGAGACAATTTTATAGGAAAGCATCATATAAAAACACTTGAAATGTTGGTTTAATGTCTTTTTTTACCATAGATCTGAATATAAAAACATGCTCTATAAGGAGAATCTATGTAACAATAGAAGTAATTGTTGTTTTCCTCAACACAATATAATTTAATATATTAATACAAGTTTAATTCCAATTAAAAAAATATTGTAGAAACATATATGTTTATAACTTTTCCAAACATATTCCACATTTATATAATTTTTTTTAACTTCCCACTTTTTCTTAAATAAAAGGATATAAAATTACTAAAAATGGACAATATTTTACTTTCCTAACCAAAAACATGATATAAACAAGGTATAAAATGTCATGCCAATTGAACATATTTTATTCCTTTTAACTCTTGTAAAAGATATAAGTGTACTAACAATTGAACACAATTTGCTTTCCTAAGTAGTGTGTGTGTTTTCTTTTGATAAATAAAACAAAATTCTTTTTATACTCATATATTCCCTTGATATGTATGAAAGATTTCATAAAGACCATTACTCCTTTGAAATAGAAAGTGAAAGTTGGATGAGACTCTCGATATCGGCGAGAAGACTGAACCAAGAGTTGCAGCTTTAATGGAGGTCAACCATGTACCTTTAAAGGTTTAACTAGAGTATAAGGGTGGGTAAAGGTTAATGTTGAAGACTTGGATGAACCTCCTTAGGCCGTTCTGTGTTTTTTCTCCATGGATTACGAGCTTTTGCGTGGTAGTGGAGGGTGATTCATAGATACTTTGGCTAGTGGAGTTAGTCCTTTAACTAGTACATACTCCTTCCTTGTCTATTTTAGTGGTTTGGATATCTTTTAATCCTCTGCTAAATTCAATGACTATTGTAAGAAAGGACTTCAGCTTGCTTAATGAGCATCCATTCACTGGGAACAAATCGAATACTCCACTAGATTAAGGTTTATGTTTTACATCATGAATTGATGATGGAAGAAAGTCTGTGCGCGAGTCAAATTTGAGTCTAGAAACCCTCCCATGTCGTTAAGGCATGCGAATAGTCTATCCATGTCAAATTTAAATGGATTCGGAAATAGTTTGAAAAAAATTCAACGTTGGCCCCATTCACAGGTCACTGTTTCCCGTGTCTAGTCCTAGTACATTTTCCTTGTAAATTTTCTATAAGATATTTGGAGAATGATAATTTTGAAGGTGCTATGCCTATTCCTACACACCAAAGCCAGAGCACCTTTCATTGATAGTCTGTGTATTGATCCTTTTTAGTTTTGGGTTGTTAGTTTTTCCAATTGCATGCACCTTTAGCAGGTGCCATGAAAAATCCCTTTATACCTTTTTGCCAAAATGCCAAGAATACCTAACCTTATTTGTCTTTGTGTGCAGGTACTATCTTGGGGTGTAGGAACTTGGAACTAGAACTTGGATTTTGGGCTAAGTTCTTTAAGTCAAGTCAACTTTTATGAGAAAACATCGTTTTTCATGAGCTTCTCTTGGTTTCGAGAATAGTTCATTCTCTACTAAAAAAGGGAAACCACGTGAAGGTGGAAGCTCTAATTATGCCCCCCCCCCCTCACATCACTCTCAATTTCCCCATACCCAATATGAAATAATAAAGAACATGTAAAATACTATATTATAAAAAATAAAAACATATAAATATCATCATATAAAACACATACCTGTATATATCATTCATCTTCTTCTTCATCAAACTCAACATCGTCAATATCATCTTCATCATGAACATTGTCATTTCCCCAATACCCAATCTATTTAGATTCAACAAATATAATTAAAAATGACACTAAGATTACATGAAAGAAAAAAAAAACATAAGAGATCTATAGTACAAATGACTCACCACATGTAGGAATATCATTGATCTTCTTCTTCATCCAACTCATCATATTCTGTATCATCATCTGGTATTTTAGAATCATCGTTGAATGGATTGGCCATATCAACATCATCATCAATATTGTCATAATTTTCCATAATATCATCATCAGATATAGCATCATCGAGAACATTATCATCTACATCATATGGTCAATCAACTTCTTCGACTTCATCATATGACGATACACGGTCTACCTCCTCATGTTTTTCTGTATCACCTTCTAGTTCTTGAATATCATCTTCTTCCGGTACATTATACTTTACAGGCCTTCCTCTTGGATCATATCTAACAACAAATGACCAACCTGGTTTACCGGGAACCTCGCAATAGAATACCTACTCACATTGGCTTGGCAAAACATAAATTTCTAGACCCGGTTCAAATGTCCTTGTATTAACCATGGTAAAACCATTGTCATGTTGAATAATAGTTCTTTCAGGATCACATTCATTTATCCATAAACGATACCATTTGAACTCAAACAGAATTATCTTGAAGGATTTGAAGTCACACTCGATTATATCATCCAAATGTCCATCATATCTATTTTATGTTAGTCTTGGATGTTTGTCACTTCTAGAAGAAACATTAGTGACTTGAAACACTGTAGTTATCCCTGAATTGGCGGTTTTCTTCGTGTCAACCACCCTTCTGACGCGAAATTTTCGACCATTATACCACATAGATTTGTCGTGCTTCAAATGCAATATTCTCGACAAGTACAAAATAAATTAATAATTAATAAACATATTTAAACTTAATAAATATTAAAAAATAGTACATTAACATTTTGTATAATAACAGAAAGTGCGGGTAAAATTTTATATGCTTACTTGTTTATCTTTTAAACCATATGCTAAATCAATCTCCCTCTGCGTAAGATTGTGATCTTCATTAGGATGAGCTCTTTTAATTAATGTAGCCACCTCTTCCCATGATAACCTACCATGATGTTGTTCACTTTGTTCTATCCATAGCTTCATCCAATCAAGATTGTTAGCAATGTATAAATGTAGTGTATCCCACACTCGACTAGCTGCAATGAAAAAAATATAAATTAGTAAGAATAATGAATAATAATAATTGATGGACGTATAATATAAATTGAAAAAATACAATATAAGTAAAAATCAAATAATATAATGCCTTTCACTTTCCTCATTTTACCATTCCCGACCAAGACCTCCACTTCAGATATTTTGACATTATTGACACCTCAAATGCAATGCATATTAATTTTCCTCCCTAAATCAGGAAGATAATCGGTAATATACACTAACATTTGATATACCATATACCCCTCCGCCATAGAACCCTCGGGACGTGCTCTTTTTCTAACTAAATCTTTCAATGACTTCAAGTGTCTCTCCACCATCCACATTGACCTTGTGTGTATAGGTCCACACAATTCAATCTCCTCAACCTGGTGTATGAGGTAGTGTTCTTGCGCATTGAAAAATGCTGGAGGTAGATACTTTTGCATTGCACACATTAAACGAGGAATTTCTCTCTTCCAATATTTTATATCTTCCTTATGGATTTCTTTAGATGAAAACCACCTACAAATGTTACCAGAACAAAATATGTTTCAACAAAGACAATATTGTATACATGAACATTACAAGTAAAACACATGTCATCAAAAACTTCTACAACATTTTTATTACATATAAATAATAATATGTAATTCATCTGTCGTTATTTACCTCATGTATTTTCCAAGGTCGTATATAACTTGTTTTACGTTGTTGTCAAAGCTATCGGGAAAAGATAGAGGTAGCACATATTGTAACAAAACAATGGCACGTTAATAAATTTCTGATTTCATATTAACAATATATTTACAAAATTTAAAAATATTACATTGATTCTTACCAATACATAACAAATATATGAAATAAATTACCTTGATGAAGGTATGCCAGTCATGAGTTTTTAACCTGCCAAATTCACCTTTCTTTGTTAATATATTCTTGATGTTTGAAGCAAATCCTGTTGGAAATTGAATTTTTCGAATGAGCTCTTTTACAACATTGCTTTCATCTTCTTTAAATAACCATGGGAGGCTATTTCGATCGACTCCATTAGTCCTATTTTAATCAATAATATTTAGCATTGCATGATTGGCTTCTTGCACTAGTACATATGACCAAATTTGCGATGGTTGTTTGTTGATATTGCCACACTTATCCATCACAATTTCCATGAACGCCGAGTTTTTTTTTCATCGTAATAATTTTGTTGTTATATCCACGATCCAGTTGTGCGTGGAAACATCGATGAAATTATCTAGCCACATATCAGCAACTTCAATATTGGTTAACCTTCTTCATCGTTGCAATTACGATGCAATTTCATCGCAATACCAACAAAGAAATGTGCCAAGCCAATAACTTGCGACATAGCTGCTGAATGTGCGACGAAATTTCGTCGCAACTTGCGATGAAATTGTGTGGTAATATCGGCGAGTGCTCTTTCTCAAAACCATATTTACGATGGACTTGCTGTATATGCAACGAAACTTTGTGGAATAGTGCGACGAAAATTCGTCGCTATAGCAATGGTTATGGTAAAAAAATTCTGACAAAATTCCGTCGATATTGCGACGATTATTGTAGGTTTTAAAAAAAAATATTTACATGAAATATGGTATTACCATATTACATTGTAATATGGTATGCCATATTACAATGTAATATGGTAATGCCATATTACATTGTAATATGGCATTACTTTTACATTGTAATATTCTAATATATTGTAATATATATATCCCCTAGAAATAATCAAGGCGTTAACCAACCAAATATTGTAAGCATGTGTTATCATGAAGTTGGATTAGAAGTAAGCATACCAAGAATTGTAATGCATCAATATTAAATCTAATGAAAATTGAAATTTCATTTGAAATCAAAGAAAATTTCTTATGATACACAATGGTTGAACCTTTGATACAATGAAGGAGTTGGATAACATAACACTTGAAACTTTTGTTTCCTTGAGATCTTGAGAGATGATGAGGCTATGAATTTTCATGTTGAAAGTTTGTAATGAAGATAGTATCATGGAATCCTCGGGACCTTATAGTCCTTGCCACAAATCCATGGTTTGGAGTGTTAGCAACATTTCTTGTCTTCGTCATAGGGATATCTGAGTTAGCAGGTTGCACGAGAAGTGCCCAAGCGCAGCACGTAGAAGAAATCCATTTCGGGCCCAAATCAAGCGAGCGGGCGCTCCAATTTTAAAGTTCAGGATGTATCCGAAGGATCATATCAACGGTGGGTGAGAAATCTTGATTAGAAAAGTTGCACCGAGGTTAGCGCAGTGGATAGCACCCATAGCATGATCAGAGATGGATGACAGTCGTTCATCCCAAAGGGCATGTGGCACGAGATCTGGTCGCGTCGGCATTTCGGCATTCAGTAGTTCGTGGGGTGAAAGTTTTATGTCTTTGAACATCGTGAAACCTCGAACCTTGACAGCACTGAAAGTGCCGAAATTGGGGCCCGTGACATCACAAAACACTTTCAGCCATCCATCCAAAGGGGAAACCTGGCAGCAGATTGAGCCATCTCGGTGTTTCACCCATCATGACTCCAAGACGCAAAGAGCTGCTCCGTTATATTCTGATGCGTGAGGTGCCGGGAGAGTCCCGAGCCCGGGCCCATGGTATCATCGGGAGAGTTAAGGGCCATCATATCTAGAGCGACATGTGGTGCCAGATTAAGCTGTCTCGGTGAATCGCTCATCACGATTTCGATCAGCAAGGATCAGCCCCTTCATTTTTGCGAATGCCGAAAGCACATTGGGAATAAGCATATGGTCACAACCCCTGGTCACTTGGGGACAGATAGGAGCTGTGTAAGGAAGGCCAAGGGCACCGAGTTCAGTTATAGAGGGGATCATAGTGATATCTAGGCACCATCGGCTCTGATCTCCATATTTTTTCTCACCTAGAGTAAATGATAGCAAGAGCGGGTGGTTGAAACCTCCTTTCATTCATTAAGTGAGGGGATGGAGGGTCTGGCAAGCTGTCTTCCCGAAGAGGTCCTGTGTATTGATTTTCTCAGAGAAACCATGCTGAAGTCCTCGACTCGATAGAGAAGTCTGCGCACGCTAGTCCATCACTTAATGGCCTAGATACCTTCCTTACAGGAGCCATGCATAGTTAAGGTGGTGTTTAGAGAAAGATATCAGTATGAGTTTGACTGAAGGGACACCCAGCTTTGGCTGACTGGGCACACCTCTGTGAGGTGAATTTTCCTGAGTATATAGACTCAGGCCTTGTATTTTGTAAGCATCGATGGTTGAGAAAATCTCCGGATTGTAAATTTTTGATGAAGCATTGGTCGCTCTGGTTAATGTATAAGGCATTTGAGATTTCTTAATTTATGGATGTCAGCTTCCCTTCCATTTCTTTGTTTATTGTGTTAGAAAAACTCAGAATTAGAGGATCCAGTCGAGTCGTGGCTATTATAGGATGATGTAGGTTGGATCACTGTAATAGTCACATTGTTTCTAATCGGTTCTTGTGATGTTCTCAACATTGAAATGACTTGGAATTGAAGGATTCAATCGAGTCACCCCTTATCTCTTTGAAACTCTAGACCAAGAGGATCTTGGCTTCTAAGTTTTTCTTCTTCAAGCTTCCGAAGGCCTGCTTCCCAAGGTAATATTTCTCACCCTTCTCACAAGTCTTCCATCTACCACCCTTTAATCAACTTACTGACAGAAGTTGGATCAAGACCTCCCTTGCTTTCTACATACCAGGCCTAGTTTCCTGAGTTAAAGCTCTATTATCTTGATTCTTCACCCATCTGATCACCCCATTAAAACAAATCATGACATAAAACTGATGGGCGTCGGGCTCTACTCCTGCAAGCAATCCAGGAGTGACATCTGATGCTAACATTTCTAGCGCCGTTGCTGGGGACGAAGTTGAATATTTTCCCCGGGATTGAACGACAATGATCAACTGATTCTGAAGGTGCATCAGAAATCAGAATTATCAAGATTGTTGTTGTGCACTTGGCGATTCCATTGTGATGACCCCACTGGGGATAACCTGCTCTATTAATTGTGGCTTTTAGAGGTAGACACACGCAGTCTCATCCACAACTGCCTCTAGCTACACCTGAAACTGATCCAGAGATGGTTCTCAGGAAAGGAAAGGCTTCTGAAGAAGAAGCTTCCATTGTCGAACCAGGTAATCCGCTATCTCCTTCTGTAAGAAGTCCTTTTTCTCCTCCCCAGTTTCTTAATAGACCTCCTTCAGAGGTTTCCCGTTTCCTGAATTTTGGGAGTGTTCCTGCTGAGTTTTCCCCTCCCAATCTAGGATTGGAGGGAGAAATCCTTATCACTCCCCTCTCCTTTGAAGCTGTACCTTGGCATAGACCGAGGACTACAGAAGATTTCCCCACTCCTGCACAAAGAAAAACACCTACTGACTTGAGCTCGTTAGCCTTCTCCTTAAATCCCCTCTTGTTTCCCACTCCACTTCGAGACTCATTCCCAGTAGCCCCTTCTCAAACTCCTTCTCCTCCAAGCTCTCCTCCACCTAATATTCCTATGGCTGGTGCTAATGCCCCTCTGAATAGAATGGATGCCATAGTTGCTGCCAGATATGATCCCTTAATCCTACCCCATCCTATGAATCCTCTCCCTGCTGCAGACTACTTGAAGTACATGCCCAAGTTCACCGGGGAAGGGGACGTAAATGTGGAAGAGCACCTGGCTGCTTTTTACAGTTACGCAGACAACCTCAACATTGAAAATGAAGATGTCTGGATGAGAGTCTTCGTCCAGAGCCTGGATGGCGAGGTAAGGAAATGGTTTAGAGGATTGGCTCTAGGATCTATTGCTGGGATTGAAGCTCTAGACAGTGCTTTCCTAAGGCAGTGGGGAGATAGGAAAGATTTCATGTATTACATGACAGAGTTTGGATCTTTGAAGAATATGGAAGGAGAGTCTGTCTCCGACTTCTCCAAAATATTCAATAAGATGTATAACAAAATCCCTGCCAAAATAAAGCCTTCAGAAGCCTCGGCCAAGATTTCTTATGCCAGTGCATTTGGCCCCAATTTCTACCTATTATTGAGAGAAAGAAGAGCCACCTCCTTGGATCAAATGAAATATGCGGCCATAGAAGTGGAATCTAATGTATTAGCAGCTGACAGACTGAGAAACAAGGCCAATGCAGACAGAAGAAAGGGAAGGTCGGAAGCCTCATCTTCTGGCCCATCGGCTCCCCACCCTCATGTAAATGAATTAACCAGGATGGTGAATTATCTGTCCGCAGAGATGGAGAGGATGAGGGTGGAAGGGAGGCAAGTGTACAAAGGCCCCCAAAATGCTGAAAAGGGAGGAGGTTTCAGAAGGCCCAACAATATTGCTTCCTCGACTATGCCAAGGGAGAGGGGAAGAGACAGAGAAGACCAGAAGATTCAGGCCCCTTTTCAAAATAATTTTGTGGCCAAAAGGGAAGAAGGGGAAACATATGAGATTGATCCTGAAATCCATTGCTTCAGAGACACTCCTCCTTTTCCTCATCTCACTCAATCATCATATGAGGAGTCTCTCATGGACAGTCAGCTAAATGAACTGACTAAGGGAGACACGACTAGTGGCGACCAAGGCAGGTATGATCTGCATTCCAAGAAAAGGACAACAACACCTGATGTTCCTGAGCGGTCTGCTAGAACAGAGAAGCCTGCTAATGAAGCAACAGACAGTCATAGAAGTAAGAAGACCCAACCTCTCCCTCCCATTATCCAGAGTCATGTTCCCAAAATAAGAGAAATCCCAAAGCTCTCATCTTCTTTTAATTTCAAGCATGAAATTCAAAAAATGAGAATCCTTGTGCCCCTGACAGAATTGATTAAACATGAAGGGTTCAAGAAGTGCTTCTCTGAGCTTTTACAGTCTGAGGTCTCATGCCTTCCCACAGACTCCATCAATTTACAATATGAAAAGCATGTAGTTATTCTAGGTCCTATGGTAGAATATAGAAATGACTCATCCCCTCCCTTCTACACCTCCTTGAACATACATGACAAGGTACTGCACAACTGCTTGATGGATTCCGGGGCTTCTCACAACCTCATGCCCAAAACTGTCATGGAAGAACTAGGACTGGAAGTCACCCGAGCCTATCATGACCTCTATTCCTTTGACTCCAGGAAAGTTCAGTGTCTAGGAGTTATCAAAGACCTGGTTGTCACCTTGTTCCAGTTGCCCATGAAAAGTGTGGTCATGGATATAGTATTGGCTGATGTCCCCCCCAAGTTTGGTATGTTGCTGTCAAGATCTTGGATAAAAATACTGGGGGGAACCTTGCATATGCTACTATCCCAGTGTTCAGAGGAGAGCATAGAAGACTATACAGAGAAGCCCAACTGGCCTATATAATCAGTGATGAAGCCAACCCTACCAATCATCCCATCTTTACCTTGGACACTGATTTAGGTTCCAGTTTAATAAAACTCACCCATGCCCCCGAGCCTCCTCTCAAACTCAGAAAGAAGCCCACCATTTCCCCTAAGCTTCCTCTCTCCATCACCCCCATCTGGAAAATGTTCTTTGATGGAGCCTCTTCCAGGGAAGGTGCGGGTGCTGGGGTGTTTTTTGTATCACCTGCTAGGGAAACCATATCTCTATCATACAAATTAGAATTTGAAGCTACCAACAATGTGGCAGAGTATGAAGCTCTTGTTCTGGGATTAAGAGCTACGAGGGAAATGGGAATTCAGGAGGTAGCATTGTTCGGAGATGCAGAGTTGGTGGTCCAACAGATCAAAAATGCCTATCAGGATAAGCATCCCCGACTCAGGAGTTATAGAAATGAGGTGTGGGATCTAGTTGATAGTTTCTTCTCAACATTCAACATTTCTTTCATCCCAAGAGAGGAGAACACAATGGCAGATTCCTTGGCTACATTAGCAAGTAATTTTAAGCTACCCTTGCCGCCTAAATTCAGATATGATGTGGAAGTGAAATATAGGCCCTCCATACCTGATAACGTCAAACATTGGAAGGTATTCGAGGATGATCTCGAGATCAAGAAGTTATTGGAGACTGTCGAAGAATTTTCAGAGATGCACATCGACCAAGACTCTGTCTCTGAAGAAAATCTTGGTGGGGGTAATTTTCTGTATAAGATTGCAGAGCGTAACATTGTGCAGCTACCCAGGAATCATATTCCACGAGGACCGGTTCCTTTGGAAAGGATTTTTGATAGAAATGATGTGTCATTAAAAGGAGAGACCTCAGAGGATGACACTGGTACTACTCAGTGCAACATTGGGGTCGAGAGTGAGCCCAAGTTTGTCAAATTGTCGGGCAGTCTGACAAAGGAGCAGAGGTTCGAATACATTGGAATTTTGAGGGAATTTTCTAATGTGTTTGCCTAGACCTACGAAGACCTCAAAACCTATGACACCTCTGTCATCGAGCATAAAAATCCCATTAAAGGAGGAGGCAAATCCATTTAGGCAGAAGCTGAGACAGATCAATCCTCTGTTGTTTCCTATCATGGAGAGGGAAGTGAAGAAGCTACTTCAAGCTCAAATCATTGTACCACTGAGATATTCAGAGTGGGTGGCCAACTTGGTGCCAGTAAGGAAAAAGAATGGAGAGATCTAACTCTATGTAGACTTTAGAAACATGAACAAGAGCTCATGAAAGTACAACTACCCCTTGCCAAAGATGGAACATATACTGCAGAGGGTAACAGGAGCTTCTAGGATTTCCATGATTGACGGTTTCTCTGGCTACAATCAGGTCTCTATCTTGCCTGAGGATAGGGAAAATATGACATTTACCACTCCATGGGGGACATTCATGTACGCCAAGATGCCGTTTGGATTAATGAATGCAGGGGCAACGTTTCAGCGTGCCATGGACATAGATTTTGTTGGGGAAAAGGATAAATTTGTGGTCATTTATCTGGATGACATCACAGTGTTTTCAAAATCCGATAGAGAACACCGTCGCCATCTCAGGAAAGTTTTCCTGAAATGAAGAAATTTTGGCATTTCATTAAACCCCAAGAAATCTCTATTCGCCATGCAGGAGGGAAAGTTACTGGGCCACATAGTATCAGCGGAAGGAGTCAGAATTGACCCCAACAGAGTTGAGGCGATACAAGCCTTATCAATCCTGAGGTCCAAGAAGGAGGTCCAATATTTCCTCGGCAAGATTAATTTTCTAAGGAGGTTTGTGCATAACTTTGCTGAGGAGGTAAAGATTATAACAACCATGTTGAAGAAAGAAAATGAAGTGAGGTGGACTTCTGAATCGTGACATTCCTTTAAGAAAATCAAGAAGGCCCTGACTGAAGCTCCCATGCTTATCAATCCCGACTACTCGAAGGATTTCCTTATTTTCTCCTTTGCCTCACCTGACATAGTGGTTTTTATTCTATTACAGACAAACAACATTGGACTAGAGCAGCCTATTGCTTATTTCAATCAAGCATTGAGAGATGCCAAAGTCAGGTATGACACTATGGAAAAGCAGGCCTATGCTCTAGTAAAATCTCTCAAAGCTTTTAGAACCTACGCCCTGCAGTAAAAAATCATCGCCTGTGTCCCCTCGGCTGTTGTTAAAGACATTCTTATTCAGCCTGACATAGATGAGAGAAGAAGTAAATGGATAGCCAAAATTCTGGAATTCAACCTGGAAATAAGGCCTACCAAATTAGTCAAGGGTCAAGGTTTAGCCAAGATGTTGGCTGAAGCCAATTGCCAAGCTTTGGGAATAAATTTCATCAACGAATGGTCAAGATTTCAGCAGGATCGGTTGTCTGACATAGACCCTCAAAGGGAGCCCCCATTGGTTCAATGTCCTTGGTATAAGGATGTCATATACTTTCTACAAGAGTTGCGGCCCCCAGACAGCCTACAAAGGAACAAATCAAGAGCTTTGAAGCTCAAGGCGATCAGATATTGCCTGATCAATCAAGTGTTATATTGGAAAGACCCCCTGGGGGTGCTTTTAAAATGCATGAGTCCACAAGAGGCCGAAATAATCATAGCTGAATTTCACAGCAGCCTGTGTGGAGGGCACCATTTTTGGAAAGCCACAGCCCACAAAATCCTCAGGGCTGGATACTACTGGCCTACCGTGTTCACTGACATCTACAAAAAGGTCAGAGCCTACATCAAATGTCAAAAATTTTCAGGAAAGCAGCAGCTCAAGTCTCTGACGTTAAATCCGGTGGTGGTTTCAGGACCTTTCCAGCAGTGGGGCCTAGATTTCATTGGAGAAATTCACCCTACTTCTAGTGGGAAGCATAGATGGATCCTGACTGCTACAGATTTCTTTACCAAGTGGATTGAAGCTATCCCTACCAGGAGTGCTTCCCACAAGGTAATCATTGGATTCCTAGAAGACCTCATCACGAGATTCGACTGCCCTAGTAAAATTGTCACTGATAATGCAACCGCTTTCAGGTCCGAGCCATTGGCCAAGTTCTGTGAGCAGTTCAAAATCAAGCTTATTCACTCCACCCCATATTATCCACAGGGCAATGGTTTAGCAAAATCCTCCAAAAAAAGCCTGATAAGGATCATCAAAAGGTTGTTGGAAGATAACAAGAAGGCCTGGCATTCCATATTAAAATTTTCTCTATGGGCCGACCGAGTGACCACAAAGAGATCTATCGAAGTCTCTCCTTTCCAATTATTCTATGGAGCGAAGGCTGTTTTCCCTTCTCATTTAGCCATTCCTGTAGCAAAATTCTTCCAGGACCATCAGGAGGAGCCTGATGACATGATCAGAAGGATTCATTAGCTAGTGGAGGTCCAGCAAGCTAGGGAGCAGACAGTGGACAGAATTCAGGACCATCAGCAAAAGATCAAGCAGGTTTTCGATAAGAAGGCCAAGAAGAAACATTTCCAGATAGGAGACCTCGTGCTGAAATGGGATTCTCCTAAGCAAGATAAGGGAAAACACAGTAAATTTGAAGCCCTGTGGATCGAGCCTTTCAAAATCTCTGAGACTTTCTCAAATAACACATATAGGTTGCGAGGTTTGGGAGGTGAAGAAGTTTTCAGCAGCCCAGTGAATGGGAATTTTCTAAAGAAATGTTTTGTTTGAGCCTTAGATGGCTCCCTTGTTTGTAAATATTGTCCTTTTTGTTTCTTCGTTCATTTTCATTTTTTATTTTTCGGCTTAATAATGACTCCATAGCCCAACAGCA
The DNA here is from genome assembly GCA_009831015.1 of Picea engelmannii. Taxonomy (NCBI): domain Eukaryota; kingdom Viridiplantae; phylum Streptophyta; class Pinopsida; order Pinales; family Pinaceae; genus Picea; species Picea engelmannii. The sequence continues at coordinate 34,277 of ML779323.1, forward strand.
AGGCACTGGAACTACAAAATGAGTCCTTAGAGCATCACAGGGATGACTCTATCCCCCGTGGAGCCTAATTTTAGCAACATTTCTTGTCTTCGGCATAGGGATATCCGGGTCAGCAGGTTGCACGAGAAGCGCCCAAGCACAGCACGCAGAAGAAATCCATTTCGGGCCCAAATCAAGCGAGTGGGCGCTCCAATTTCAAAGTTTAGGATGTATTCGAAGGATCAGATCAACGGTGGGCAGAAAATTTTGATTAGAAAAGATGCTCTGCGGTTAGCACAGTGGATAACATCCATAGCATGATCAGAGATGGATGACAGCCGTTCATCCCAAAGGGCACGTGGCACGAGATCTGGTCGCGTCGACATTTCGACATTTGGGAGTTTGTGGGGTGAAAGTTTTATGTCTTTGAACATCACGAAACCTCGAACCCCGATAGTGCTGAAAGCACAAAAACTGGGGCCCCCGACATCATGAAACACTTTCAGCCATCCATCCAAAGGGGACACCTAGCAGTAGATTGATCCATCTCGGTGTTTCGCCCATCGCGACTCCAAGACACAAAGAGCAGCTTCGTTATATTTCGATGCGCGAGGTGTCGGGAGAGTCTCGGGCCCAGGCCCACAGTATCATCGGGAGAGTTAAGGGCCGTCAGATATAGAGGGACACGTGGTGCCAGATTAAGCCGTCTCGGTGATTCTCTCATCGCAATTTCGATCAGCAAGGATTAGCCCCTTCATTTTTGCGAACGTCGAAAGCGCATTGGGAATAAGCATATGGTCACAACCCCTGGTCACTTGGGGACAGATAGGAGCTGCGTAAGGAAGGCCAAGGGCTCCAAGTTTAGTTATAGAGGGGATCATCGTGATCTCCAGGCTCCATCGGATCCAATCTCCATATTGTTTCTCACCTGGAGTAAATGATAGCAAGAGCGGGTGGTTGAAACCTCCTTTCATTCATTAAGTGAGGGGATGGAGGGTCTGGCAAGCCATCTACCCAAAGAGGTCCTGTGTATCGATTTTCTCAAAGACACCATGTCGAAGTCCTCGACTCGACAGAGAAGTCTGCGCACGCCAGCCCAACACTTAATGGCCTAGCTACCTTCCTTACAAGAGCCATGCATAGTTAATGTGGCGTTCAGAGAAAGATATCAGTACGAGTTTGACTGAAGGGACACCCAGCTTTGGGTGACTGGGCACACCTCTATGAGGTGAATTTTCCTGAGTATATAGACTCAGGCCTTGTATTTTGTAAGCATCGATGGTTGAGAAAAGCTCTGGATTGTAAATCTTTGATGAAGCACTGGTCGCTCTGGTTAATGTATAAGGAATTTGAGATTTCTTACTTTATGGATGTCAACTTCCCTTCCATTTCTTTGTTTACTGTGTTAGAACAACTCAAAATTGGAGGATCCAGTCGAGTCGTGGCTGTTATAGGATGATGTAGGTTGGATCACTGTAATAGTCACATTGTTTCAGTCGAGTCACCCCTCATCTCTTTGAAACTCTGGACCAAGAGGATCTTGGCTTATGAGTTTTTCTTCTTCAAGCTTCCAAAGGCCTGCTGCCCGAGGTAATCTTGCTCACCCTTCTCACAAGTCTTCCATCTACCACCCTTTAATCAACTTACTGACAGAAGTTGGATCAAGACCTCCCTTGCTTTCTACATACCAGGCCCAGTTTCCTGAGTTAAAGCTCTATTATCTTGAGTCTTCACCCATTTGATCACCCCATTAAAACAAATCATGACATAAAACTGATGGGCGTCGGGCTCTTCTCCTGCAAGCAATCCAGGAGTGACATCTGACGCTAACATGGAGAACACATGAAATTGTTCCAAGTTAGATGTTTTATGTTTGCAAGAAGTTAAAGTAGTTGGTTTAATTTTGTAAGTTAATCTTTGGCTAATATGGTCGATTGTTGTATTTTTACCTAACCATGTTGAAGGTAGAGAGGAAACCACCTTGATATCCTTGTATTTTTACCTAACCATTGGACATGTTATCGATCTAACACGCTGGTTGGTTTGGACATCATTTCCTCTAAATGGACAAGACCTAGGACTAGTCAACATATATTCCTCCAATGATTCAAATGAGAGAGTGGACATGTAGGATTGGTTGGCCAATGAGCTCTCAAAACCATATGGTTGTGTGAAGATTTTGACAATGTAGAGAGTTAAGAAGATAAAGAGGGATTGCTACTTTTCAGCCACCCTTGAGGGAGAACATGGCTTGGAATGGCCTAAAGGCTAGGCTCGTGTTGTACGACCCCAACATTTTTTTTTGTCAAGACTCTCTTGGGTTGTGATTTACATGGCCCAATTTTCATAAAAGAGGTAACAAAGTGTTGAAGTGACTATACCAATTCGTTCTTACTAAACATGCATTTTTCTTCTCTGATTATAATAGGAGAAGATCCATGCAAGTTCAAGGATTGCTTACTATGTTAGATCATCAACATATAACTTTTCCATCTCTTGGGAGATGCAAAATTCAAAGTCGTGAAGATAAGTTTAATGCTTTATGTATCTTATGTTAAGTAGGAAATGTGTGTTGGAGTCTTCAAATGCATTTGGAACCTAATTTCGCGGCCTAGAGGCCTCAAAATATGGGAAGTTTGATGGGAGGATGATATTAGTTGGGTCACTACTTTTTTGTGGGACTATTGTGGAAAACTTGTCATTGTTAGAAGAATGAAGCAAAAGGTTGTGAAATAAGAATTGGAATCACTATCTTAATTGATAGAGCTTATCCCTTTTAATGAATATAGCTAGGCCATAGTGCTTATGATGAGATTTTTTTGAAGGTAAAATAAACTTGCAAATCTTGGGGCACACAAATTCAAGCTAGATTGCATTGGCTCAATTCATGGGATACATTTACCAAAGCCTTTTTTTAATTAAGGTTGATGAATTTTTTTTTGTCAAGTTTGTAGTTTGATTGTCAATTGCCTCTTTTGGCCAATTAGACATGGAAACCACTAGGCACCTGCACTTTTTTCTTATGTTAACATAAGAACTTAGTTATTTCCTACATAGTAGAATGACATGTGACATTATTAAATCAATCCCTTTACTTGATAGAAAGGGGGGCCAACGAGTCAATGTTCACTTTTGTAATGATCATTTCCTTGCCTCAATGGAAGAGGAGGTGTCCTTCTTAATACATTGGATTGTCTTCAAATTTTCTATGAATATTTAGGGTCCAAATTGTCGATGGCCAAAACACTATGTATGGATGATTAAAATAAAAACCCTCAAGTGGTTCATGCACCAACGATGGACCTGGATTCAATCTAACCAATTTTTCAAATTCATAGGAATCACTCTTTCTTTTCATGCATTTCCAAAGGAGCAACGAGATGTTTTTTTTCAAATATTTTCCAAGAAAATTGACAAGTGGATTCTTGAGCATGTCTCTCTCTACCAAGTCCCTGATATGCACTAAAGTGTTGGGTGTCACTCATGTAT
>ML779323.1:43970-97036 GCA_009831015.1 Picea engelmannii
CTAACTTATTTAAGTGCAATAGTGTGTTACATACCACAAAAATGTGTTAGTCCCAGTGCATCGTGAATTGTCCATGTAAGAATCCCATGGAATTGAAATCCTCTTTGACCTATTGGTCTAGAGATGTCATACATAGTGATGTCGTCCCATAAATTTAACAGCTTATCGACAAGAGGCTCAATATATACATTCATATCTTTCACTTGGTACTTACCTAAATGGTTAAAAAATACACATAATTACTACACCTTGTATACATATATGAAATTGTGCAATTAACAATACAAATGAAATGTTAAACATTAAAAAAACAATATCATTATAAAAATATACCTGGAACAATCATTGCCAACATTGTGTGCTCTCTTTTTATTGACATCCAAGGAGGAAGGTTATTGTTTATAACAAAAATAGGCCACACCGAGTAGATAGACCTGAGCTCACCAAATGGATTTACACCATCAGCTGCCAATGAAATCCTAACATTACGAGGTTCTTCTTTAAAAATTGTCCATCTTTCTTTGATATTTTTATATAAAGAACCATCTGCAGGCATTCGAAGAACATCATCTTGACTTCTATTCCATGCATGGTAATCCATAAACTGTGCTATGTTCTGACATCTAAATAGTTGTTGCAGGCATGGAATTATGGGAATATAACAAAGAACCATGTGAGGCACCTTTTTTGTTAACTGATCAGTTCGATATCTACTGATTTGACATTGTGGGCAATTCGATTCAGATGCATATTGTCCATAATATATTATGTGATCATTGGGGCATGCATCAATAGCCTTCTATTCCATTCCAATTTCTTTTAGAATGGCAAATAATTCTCAGTATGTGAGAGGTAACTTATTTGGTGATGGTAAGAAATATTCACCTATCAACCTACAACAACAATATACAAAAAAAAAATCAATAATGAAAATTATATTAATCATTATAAATATTGCATCCTTAATTTAGACATCAATTGACACTGAAAATAAAATATCATAAAATTGGAAAATTGCATAAAACTGTAAAATTATGTTGCTTACCTTAGGATTTGTGTCATACATGTGTTTGACAAACCATTTGATACTTTCAAGTTGACCAACAGCATTACAGCAGAGAGAAGACTTTTTTTTGTGCCTTCATATAGGGATTCAGTGGCATTTTGAAGGATAGGTTTGTCAAAAATATATTCATCATCATTGTCCTCATCACTGTCATCATTATCATCCTACAAGTTGTCCTCCTCCATGTTGACATCATCATCCATTGGAGAATTATAAATGTCTTGGATCAATCTATTTGTCCCATCATCATCAACTGTATTATTAATAGCATCATTTTCCATAAGAATAACGTGATCACGATTATCCACACGATTAAGTTCATCTTGTTCTTCAGTATTATCTCTATGAAAACGTCTCCTACTAGGCGGCATCACATTCTTAGGATGATTTTTCTTTAATAAAAACAATGGAAGCAATAAAATATAGTTAGAGTATATCACAAATATTATTTTGAAAGATAAATTAAAAAAAAACAATTAATGTATAATACCCTTAAAGATATATAATAACTAATTACTTACCATGGGTCGATATTCATTGCCCCCTTCAACATGCCCATTCTCCCTACAATGTTTTTCAACTATTTTTAAAGGTAGTCTTCTTCCATTAAAACCCTTGCATTCACAACAAGGGCAATAACATTTCCCATCACCATGTATCACCATGTGCCACTTTAACATAACAAGCTCTCTTTTCTCATCTAGAGTTGACATTGTAATTACCTATTACAACAAATCCATTGAAACATTATAAGTACAATATACAAATCTATTCAAATAATTTGGTATATATTTAGATATTTGTAATGAAAATTATACAACATGTTCAGAAAAAATAAGGGACAAAGCATGAAACCTAAACGCATGAAACATTAATAGAGGAGGTGGATCTATTATCACCCAAAATCACACTATATAATATTAAGTCCCTAATAAAAATTAGGGTATCTTTAGGGATACACAAGATTATTGATGCACAATATCAACAAAAAATCCACTGCTCTTCACTTCTAGTTGGTTCTTTTCCAACTCAAGGAGGAAACCCTAAATGTAAATTTACTAAGGCAAGGATACTTAGATATTCAAAAAGTTCTGTGAAATATAAGAACAAAATTAGAGTGATCGAATCTAATTAGAGTGATTGTAGCTGAATCAATAATCTTTTTACTCTATCAAAAGTGGATAAACCATAAAATCTTTCTAAGGAGTTAAAATAAACCATAAAATATGATTTGAGTGAAAATAAACCATAAAATAGTTCAATAGCACCAAATTACTAAATCACACAGAAAGTTTTTAAGTACTGACCTTCAAAATCTCAACTATGTAGAGTCTGATCAATTCAATGTTTCTCTTCTTGAAAGAGAATTGAAATCAAGATTTCATAAAAAACCAGAACACCCAAATGATTTTCGCAACTGTAGAAAATGATTGTCGCAACTATAACAAATTTGACGTAACTGAGATATATATAGGATTGATTTGTCGTAAATGACCGTTTGATTCTCACATATGCCATTGTTGGTTTCTATAGCGACTAACTAGGGGTTGGTCTCTCTACCGACTAACTTGGAAGGTTGGTCACTAGAGTGACCAACATTTGGTCCCCGAAAAAAAAAACTATATTTAGTCCAAAAAAATAAAAAAAAATACGATGAAATTTTAAACCGTCGTAATATTTCATCATAATTTGCACCCAATGTAGTAGTGTCACCAAGTGGGGGATTGATTACACTACATGCAACCCCTCTTTAGCAAGGGGACATTTTTATATCATCATAGCAGTAGACTACTTCATGAAGTGGGTCGAAGCTATGCCAACGTTCAAAGATGATGGCGAGACTGCAACTCTCTTTTTGTTCAACCAGATAATAGCAAGGTTTGATGTCCCGAGAGATATTGTCACTGACCATGGCAATCACTTTCAGAACAAAATGATGTTCGAGTTAACATCAAAGCTTGGGTTGAAGAAAGAAAATTCATCACCCTACTACCCACAAGAGAATGGTCAGGTGGAAGCTGTGAATAAATATCTTAATACTATTCTACAACAAACGATCAATTCGGCCAAGTCAAATTGGCATTTGATGTTGTACTTGACATTATGGGCCTACTGAATGTTTGTTAAGACTGCAACTGGTTTCTCACCCTTTCAACTCATTTACGTGATGGAAGCAGTATTGCCTATAGAGTGCTAGATCCCGTCTCTAAGGTTGGCAGTACAGTTATTGCCAAACACTTCACCACTTGAAGAGAATTTATTATATCTCAAGCATATCGATGAGTAGCGTTGTGATGTAGCCTTGGCTAACGAGGCTCACAAACAAAAATTCAAGTGTCAATATGATTGGTCCATTCATCCTTAGATTTTCTCTGAAGGTGACCTTGTCCTAGTCTACGACCAAGATAAGGACCCCCTGGGGGCAGGAAAGTTCAAACCCATGTGGTTCAAACCTTTCATCGTGAAGGAGGTACTAAAGAAGGGCACTTATCATCTAGTGTACTTTGAGGGAAATTCTTTGGCAAAGACTAGAAATGGGCTTTACCTCAAGAAGTATTACTCGTAGGTGGGTTGCCTCGGGTGACTTCTTGTACATATGTATAGTTCTTGTACATTGTTCTTTTAGTTTTTTCCTTTTTGGTTTTATGGACGTGTCATTTTTGATGTCATATTTTTCACTGTGGTAGATGTCAAGTGAATCAGAGGTGGTCATTGGGTTTGTAGACGATGCTATCCAACACACTCGGAGGCTTGCTTCCGCAAATTGGGTGGTTTTCACACCTCAAGGCCAGTTTCTATCTTCAGGAAATATTTGTTTAGGTGACGCCACAAACAATGTTGTTGAATACAATGCAGTTCTAGAGTTGCTTCGTGATGCTTTGTTGCATGGTATTTCTCATTTCCGGGTCTACTTAGATGCTCAACTTGTTATGTCCTAGTTAAATGGGGTTTACCACATTTACAATCCTACTCTACACCAATGATTCCTTAGGGTACGTCTCTTAGAACGAAGTTTTGATTACATTACGTATATCCATGTTCCTAGGAGATTGAATCAAATCATAGATACTCTAGCTAATCATGTATTAGATTGGCATTTTGCACACATGTAAGAAAAACAACACACACGCACATGTAAATGCATTTGTAAATAAAATGTAATCCATAAGACATAAAAAGATGTAAAAACATACACACACACACACATATATATAAAGTATCAGAGTACACGGGTGGGCACAAAAGCCTCAAAAATACATGTCGAGTAAGAGTCACGGGGCTTGTGTCCTCAAAAAATATACAAAAGGTGCCCTCGACACGTAAGTAGTCCAACCTATTTAAGGGTGGGGCATGTTGGCCCTGTCGTAGTGAACAATGGTATTTGACAAATGCCAAAAGTGATAGACCCAGGTCCGTGGTACCCCAACTATGTGAGGTTGCATAGACGGTGGGAGATCCTTGATCTCTGCCATAGGGACTGTACGAGTAAGCACGGTGAGGTTCGGCTCCACCCGTCTCAATACTCTCTCAGCCTCTTCGGCTGGAGGTCCCCCTGCTGATGTTACTGGTCTGACTGTTGTGGCTAGTTCTACCTCTGGTCGAGGATGCCGCCTAGTCCTCGAGAATTCTGTTGGATGCACTGGTCCCACATCTGTACGTAACAGATACATAGTTGTCAGATACTCTGGTATGCAAAAAAATGATATATATAAAAAAAAAAAAATTAAATAACTTTGAAAAACAAACATACCTAGCTCTCCTTGTTCCACTCCAGGGAGGTACGGGCATATCAGGATCCCTGGAAAAGTCAATCCCAGCATAAGGGTAGTCCTCTATAGCCAAAATTTGTTGAGACCACCAGTCGAAAAATTTATCATCAAAGGCCTCAATGGTGCTCCCTCCCCCCTATCACGCCAATAATGCCGCCCATCTACATAATGCTAGAGATAAGGCCACATGCCCTCGTACCGTCTCTCATGGACTAAGACTGGGCACTCTCTCGAAGAAAAAGGAACAAAGGATGGTCCCAAACTCGAAGGTTTTGTGATCCCTCACACGACACTCTGTCAGTTGTTTCTTCATGCATGTCGACATGGTTGTGCTCCAGTCGAAAACTTGTGCATTTAGGCACTGAACTGCACAATGCATGTGCGCCCGGGATGCCTAATGTAAGGTTGCAGATCCAATGATCCACCCAATGAGTAAAACTATCACTTTCAGTGATAGGTTTGAAATCTTATGGATCGACACCTGAGAATCCACTTTATCTGTGCCAGCTTTGCAATGGAGTCCAATCAACTCCTCTATGTTGTGAGGCCCGTGGGGAAAAGTACGTAAGTTGACTGGGTCACCTCTCCTCAAGATACCATTCAGGAATAAAATGTCTTCAGTCATTGGAGTCAACGACTTCCCCTCAAGCATAAAGGCCTCAACATCTGGGTGCCAGTAATCTACCAAGGCGTTCAACAACCTAGGTTTTTCCCCCATGAACAGACACTAGAAGAATTTTAGCAACCCACATTGTGATAATACAATGACAGTAGTAGGGTATTGTGAGACCAAAAAATTAATATCTTCATGCTCCCTTTCTCTCCAATGGACATACATCCTGCAAATGACAAGTTCATGGAAGTTAAAATCTTGCATTCTTTTTAATTTTTTCACATATTGGAGGGTGTACATGGGCTGTAGTGGACATAGTCACGTATGCATGCGTGCATTTTTTTCTCTGCATGCAGGAATACATGGGTTGTCCTAGGAAAACCCGCATACATGTAGGGCCGACCTCCTTTAGAGGTGCACCCCCCAAAAAAATCCAATTTAAATGAAAAAAGAAAGAATAGAAATGCAAGAGGAGCTAGTTTGTACTTACTTGGTCCGAGCGGAAGTTCATTTCATCCATTGAAGCTCCTGGAATCAACTATTTTCAAAAAGGGGTGTTTTGGCTTCTTAGTCAATTTCTCAAATTGCAATGGTGATAATGAGCTGCCAGCTTCTATTTATATATTTTTTGGCCCCTTTTTGTCATTTTTTGGACCCTTTTGTTGTTTTTTTTATCTTGAAAATCATTTAGTATGGTTCATGCGTTTCTTATGGAATGTTACGATAAGTGTTACTTTGGGTATTGGGAAACGTTTTGGATAGTTGGGTCATTTTAAAGGTCCTTTGGTAAAAAAGTCAGTTTTCCAACTTTTTGCATGTAAGTTAGTTTTCCACCTCCACTTTCTGCATCTTGTTGTCTTTTTGTCTTTTCCATAGGATTGACCCCACCGAGTTGCGACACAGAACCATCACTTCTTCTTTAGAAGTGTCGTAATTTAGTGGTAGAGACTGCCTTTACATGGATGCCCTAGCTAGATCCTCATTGCTTTTGGCGTCCATGGAGTCGTTAATGACTATAGGCTCGGGAGTCCTTGTTAGTATTGTCCTGATTATGAGTTTGATCCTCATTCACATGATTCATCATCACTCTTGACCTCACCCTCAGGACTCCCAAACAAAGACAAGTCTTCTTTTAAGCACTTTTTAGACCCTTTAAACATGAAAAGATTGTTGAGCGATGTTGTTTCCCTTCACGCTCACCAAACTAAAATTTGAAGGCACGTCTATCTGGCCATAGTTTAACCCTTTTTCAGTCCAGACGGTCAATTGTACAAACAAAGGTATACTCTAGGAGCTTTGGTTCGCTAGAAGAGTATTCTCAGGTATAATTTTAACCCTTTTTCGGGCCTGAGGGACTAATTTTACGAAAAAGAAACCCCCCACGGAGTCCATAGTTAAGATCTTTTCAGACTCCCTAAAATTGAAAAGATAGTCAAGTGACCTTGTTTCTTCACACTCGTTAAATTGGTTCAGAAGAACATCCCTTATGGAGTCCATAGTTAAGCTCTTTTCAGAATCCTTAAATATGAAAAGATTGTTGAGTGATATTGTCTTTGTCACACTCGTTAAAATGGTTTTGAATAGACGTCTTTTCGGTGCTAGTTAACCCCTTTTTCGAACCGACTAGACTACCTTCGAAAAAGGTACCCCAGTGGAGTCTCCTTTTACAATTTTTTAGACTCTATAAAAATGAAAAAACATTGAGCTTACCTTATCTAGGCTCGTTAAAATTACATCAAAGGATGTTATCATTGTGTCTTATTAATCACATTTTCATTCCTGCATCTTTGGCCTAATTCTGGCTCCATGTTGCTCCCAACTGAACCATCTGAAGCATGCCTTAAATGTAAGCCTTGTATCACTTTGCCTTTGCGTCTTGACACCTTGACCCATGGAGGAATTTTCCCAAGTGTTGTTTTCCTGCATATGTCTCCTTGCTCTGAGCATCAGTGTGTTCCTTGTGCTTGGAACTAGTATGTTTGTGACACTTGTTCCTCCTTTGTAACGTAGCATTATTTTATTCTTTTTCAAGATTTCCAAAATTATTGAAAAAGACAAAAAAATCAAATATACCCCAAAAAGAGGAAGGGAAAAGTATTTTCTTTTATTGGCAGCACAATGAGTCACCCTTGGACAAAGCACATCCTTCCATTTGTTCGTCAAACTCTAGGATTTAATATGACCTTAGGAAGTTGTTCTCACTACATAGAGTTGTGTCCTCCTCCATTTGGTTATCCTTACAAACATATGGAGAGTTTGCATTGCCCCATGCATCGTGAACTTATGTCAATGCCATGCTTCCTGAGTCTCATCATTTATCATTCTTTTGTCCAAGGGAAGTTTTACTAAATATGAGTCGGTCCTTCTGCAGTTTGTCTCTTGTCATCATGCCCAATCATCCTGAAAATCCAATCAAGTCCTTGTTCAAAATCAATGAAGTTATCTGCCTAATTACCGAGATCCTCTTGTCCGTTCCCAATGAGCCATCAAAGACCTCTGGATAGTGAAGTTGTACACTGATATTACACTCCTACCCGAGTTTTGAAGATATTGAAATTGTTGCTTGAGCACTAAAGGCCTCATCTCCAACCATTAGGTGTCATTGGCTTCTTGAAGATGGATACTCTACATGTATATATTTTGATTTTGAGATGTAGATCCACTGTGTATTTCTCACGGCTACACTTTATATAGTTATATGACATGTATCTCTAGTGTATTTGATTGGCAGTCATGGTTTTATTTCATCCCGAGCATGGGTATGCCTGCCTCGGTGAGACAAATTTTTATTTTTGCATATGGCACCTCCCGAACTCTGGTCCCTGGTGTTATCGGATTAATCGTTAGGTGTGGACACTATCAGATCTCCCTATATCCACCTAGATCTAGAACAAAACACACTAGAACATGACGCTTTCCTCAAGTTTTAGATATTGAATTTACTAACTAAAGAGGGATGGGTGACATACCATTTAAATGTCGCTTCCTCTCGCCATCGCCATCCTAGATCCGTTCCAATGCTCATACAATGATGATCCTACAAAAGAACACAACCAACCAAAGTGATAGCAATAGAATAAACTCAATATAAACCTATGTATGTGATCAAGGAATCATAGAATAAAACACAACAAGCTTTATAGGAAAGAATCATATTACTGTATCATATTAAAAGTGAAAGAGAGATTACAACCATGGCCTTGATGTCGTAAGGTCCCTTCCAACTGTCCTTCATTCCCCACACACTTTCACTCCAAGAATTCTGAGAGCATAGATCTAATAATATTCACAATCTATCTTAACAAAGGAAAATCTCAAAGCCACTCCCACCAAGCTAATAATTTCAAGCCAACCAAAGCTCAATAACCCCTTCTCCATGAGAGCTCCTCTCCTTTTATAGGTTGAAGAGGATAAGGTGAGGAGGTTAGGATGATCCCACTAAATCATGAAAGCGATTAATATCCAAACCATTCGGATGCCACCTCACCATGGAAGTTTCTCCTTCTATAAGATTCGAGAAAACACTCATTTTTCCCACGTGTAGGCATTCTCGCACCCTGCTTATAGTGCAACCTGCGAACTGTTCGCACCCTAGCTATGATGCAACCTATGAGAATCAGGAATTCTTGCACCCTAATACATAGGCAACCTGCGAACTTCCTTTTTATAAGGTTTTTACACAAGAAAATGCAACTTCTTTTCTCAGGAAAATTTCTTCTCCCTTCTCTCTTCATGAAATCAGGCCACTGACCCCTCTAAAAGTAATAGATAGGTTTACATCATGAACGGTCATAGGGATGATGAAAATAATGTGTAACAGAGAGCCCCCCAAAGTATGAAGTTAGAACAGAGTGATAGCTGAAATAATTTGTCGAGTGTGTGTAGGGAACAAGGAACAGTCGGTCGAAAACCTGCCAACAAACAAGGAAATACAGTACAATAATATATCATCACTGAGGTAGGCATTCCCATACTCAGAATACAAATGAATCAAAGCATAAATGCTAACATGAGAAAATCCATGTCAAGTAAGACAGGTCATGGCCACGAAACATACACTGTGGATCCATGCCGATATGACTCAAATATGAACATAGCCACTAAAAATACACTGTGGATCTATGTGTTAAAGACTCAAATTTGAACATAGCCACGAGACATACAATGTGGATCTATGAAACAGTACACTAAATATACTCCAACGCAACCTGAATCTGTCATAAAAGATCCAGGGTCTTCATCTCCATCACTCTATAGTACGAATCTAACCATGTGATTACATGTGTCGAAGTCGAACATGGTAGAAACCACTTGATTACTGGTCATTAGTGTATACTGTTAACAAGCGCGAGGGAAATCACCATTAATGTCAATGACTCCCAAGGTACACTGGTACAATCCAATGAATGTGAATTAATGAGATGAAGTCAAACACTCGACGAAATCTCTCAATCAGGGGTCAATAATGAAAACCCACTGTCGAAAGCGAGGAAACCTGCCATTGAGGCATGCAAGTTCCAAGGTACCAATTAGTTTCTAAGTCTAATTCCTGGATAATGAGTTGAAGTTGACAGGAAAAGACTTGTCACAAGAGGGCCTTAATGTATCCCACATCAATGACATGAAACAAGTAACAAGATTTGATGTAGATTAGAGTAAAAAGTGATTCAAGACTGACTCAGGGATGGCCAACGCAATAGAAGGCTTAAAGACTGCAGAAATGGTCGAAGCAATAGAAGGATTTTCGGGTTGAACTTCTCTTTGAACATATTGATGACACGACAACTGTCTTGGAAACACTGAATCAACAATAGGGATCACAGATCAATTTGTAATCTAATAAAGGAGTATGATCAAGAGACAAGTGGATTTTCCAACCTAGACACAAAGTGAGTGAAAGGGTGTCATGTTCAAAGGCGACTCTTCCATAGAATACAGGTTTAAACACATTTCTTTCCCAATTTTTTCCCCCACCATTTATGGTGAGTACCTCTTTATTTTTACGCAAGCTTGAGGAGGATAACATATGCTTTTAAATGTAAGCTCATCCTTTGGATGAGTCCTTCGGAGTATGTTTAACGAACCCTAGGAAGGAGTGGTTCGGTCCCATATGGGCCTTTCGATGTTTATTTAACGATCCAAAGAAAGAAAACTCATGGGTTTTTCATCTTTAGAGAGTCTGAAAAACACTTAAAGAAAACTCAGGTCTCATATGGGCCTTTCAATGTTTGTTTTATGAGTCCAAAGAAAGAAAACTCATGGGTTTTTCATGTTTAGAGAGTCTGAAAAACACTTAAAGAAAAATCTCTCAGTTCCTTTTTCATAAAATAGTCTGATGAGACCGAAAAAGAGATAAATTATCACCCAACAGATGTTGTCTTCAAATACTTTAACAAGTGTGAAAATAGCAAGGTCGCTCGGCAATATTTTCATGTTTAGAGAGTCTAAAAAGAGCTTAAAGAGAACTCCAATGGGTTCCTTTTTCGTATAACCTTTACGAGTCCAAAAAAGTGATAAAAGTATACTCAGTTACATTCTCACTTATTTACGAGCACGAGAAAGAACAAAGACTAAGCTCGCTAACTTATTCTCATGTATTTACGAGCATGAGAAAGAACAAAGACTAAGCTCGGGATTTTTTTTATTTTTATGCAAGCTTTAAAACAAAACAAAACTATGCTTGGGATAGATTTTAATTTTTACACAAGCTTAAAAACTAAACAAAACTATGCCTGGACCTGGTTTCATTTTTACACAAGCTTGAACCAGAGGAAACTATGCTTGAGGTAAGTGGTTTCATTTTTACACAAGCTTGAACCATATAAAACTATGCTTGTGACTTCCCAACGCATAACACATGAATGGTTGGTACTTAGCCCCCAACTTAAGAAACTAGTGGCTCAACTTCAGCATGAAATCCATAGGCTAAGGCAAATTCCCCCCAAGCTTCATTTCATCCAATTGCAAAGGAGAATGAAATGAAGCTTCAAATACTAGATGAAGGAATTGACTCAAATAGAGAGGGGGAAAACTATTTCATTTTTTAATGAGCTTGACATAGAAACAAGAACTATGCTCGTAGACCTCTATTTTATTTTTTAACGAGGTTGCCTTAGAGATGAAAAAAATATCCTCGGAGACCTCTGTTTCATTTTTTAACGAGGTTGCCTCAGAGACGCAAAAAATATCCTCAGACCTCTCTTCTTGATCATGGATTCCAAGAGGACAATGTTCTGGAATGACACCATGTCAAGGGACAAAACTCGGTCATGGCTTCCAAGAGGTCTTCACTGGAAGGAAGAAACACACTCTGGAAGGACACCATGTCGAGGGTCGCGATAGGAGTAAAGAGATCAGGATCTAACAACCCTATCAAAGAGATCACCATGTCAACTACTGGATCTAAGTCATCAGAAGTTGAAGCCATGGGCGACAATGCCACAAAATTGACCTGTGGCGGGGGTGATACCATCTGCATATAAGAACCATTTAGGGAAGCAATCCAGTTAGGGTCAATGAATGAAAGTTGATCAACAATCACAACTCGTCCATCGTGAGGGAAATATATCACACGAAAAAGAGTAGACACAATAGCTTTCATGGCATAGACATAATCTCGCCCAAGGAGTAAAGAAAAATCCAAGGGGTCTTGGAATACCATGACATCAATGAAGACAGTTTTCCCTCCCACAGTTACAGGAAAATGAGGAAGGGTCCCTAAAGGTTGACTAGTTCTTCTGTTAAAAGCTAACATATTATGTGTAACCGACGCAAGTGGAGGACAACCCAAAGCTTGCCAAGCAAAAGAGGACAAAATACTAACAGATGAACCTTCATCTATTAGTGTTTGAGGAACGTCCCGACCACAAACCTATACTGTAATCTGGAAAGGAATGTGAGAGGGAAGATGAGGTCTAGTTAACACACCCCAATCAAAACAGATGGCCTTATTACTTGGAGGGGGTACCACGGGAGAAGGAGGAATAGCCCTCGGCATGACACAGTCTGTATCAATGAGAAAAACGTGGGAAGTATTAGGTTTACTCTCTAGCGGGAGAGTAGGATCGACCGATGATGAGATCAGATCAACCACTTGGGTTTCATTCTCCAAGGGGAGAATGGGGTCGATAGGTGTAAACGGATCAACCACTTGGGTGACACTATCTAACGGGAGAGTGGGATCGACTGAGGATGGGATCAGATCGACCGCTTTAGTTTCACTCTCTGAGGGGAGAGTGGGATTGACCGAGGATGGTATCGGATCAACCACTTTGTCAACTGGTTCAACAAAGGATATGACCAGATTGACGACATGATCAACCAAATTGACCGGTGAAGGGACAGGAGTGATCATTCCATCAACTATTGGAGGGTTGAGAGAAAGCTTACGGTAAGAAGCTGGAAGTTGAGGTTGTGAAATAGTCATGTCTTCCAGTAATTTAGAGGCTTCGCCCATATGAGGGCAAAGGTGAGTGAGATGACTCCCTTTGCATAGCATGCACGGGAACTTGGCTCTACTTTTCTTCTTCCCAACTATATCTTGACTAGTCGACGGGAAGTCATCAACATGTTGTTCAGAGGATAATGACATGGGTTGGCGAGGATGTGTAGACCATACTTCTATAACCTTGGGTAGACTAGGGAAATCCTTAAGAATATGGCTACCCTTACAAAGCCTGCAAGGGTACTTGGGCGTATGGGTTGTTTGGGTGATCTTGACATCATCAACACTCCTAGCATGACTAACAGTAACTGGTTGTTTTCCAACATGTTTGACAGTGGTTGGAGGTTTTGACCCTTGTTTATCTTTCTTCTTCTTAATCTTTCTTTTCTTCTTCTTCTTATTCACCAGGTTAGTAGCTTCAGAACTTTCACCTGACGAAGAAGATGAAATAGAAGGCAACATTGCAAACGAAGAAGGCTAAGAAGACCTTACTAGTGAAGAAGGTGAAGGATCAACATGAGGTTGATTCTCTTGGGGGTAAGTGCTTGTGACTGAAGCACTAACTGCATTCGGGATTACCTGAGTGGAAAACAACCATACCGGTAATCCAATAGTGAGACCTGGAAGGCTCAAAGTAGCGATGTGAGGAGGACCAATGTTCCCATAAGAAGGAAAAATAAAAGGTTCCCCTGGAGCAGGGGTTCCCTCATTGGTCATTCCGGGAACTGATGCCATGAAAAACAAAAATCCAATATAGAGTCTGCTAGGGAAAACAAACAACACACGCTAAAAATCTAGGAAGCAAGCAAACAAACAAAACCTTCTCACAATGAACACACTAGTTGGTGATGAAATCCAACGTCGCGGGAACAATGTAAGAAGGGGCTGAGATAGAGCAGGTGGAAAAGTTACGTTGACGACCTGCTTAACGGACTTACACCCTGGTGCAAGCTCCCACACATAATCGCGGGCATACCCTCCAAGGAGCTCGAGTGAGTTTGGCCAACGTCGATTCCAGGTACCGTGAAGACTTGCCCCTCCACAGTCACCTCGTGTAAAGAACATAGAGAGATAGGCCACTAAGGTTACCAATTACTACAATAAAGCCTGGGGGGACAGTCGACAGTCCAATCCACACGCAAGGGCAGGGTATCTAGCCCGAAATCAACTTGAGAGGCTTCCACTCATCATTGTGGGTATACCTCCAAGTGACCCCTACGTGCAATCTCTACATCGATATCAACAAAGAAGGGTGAGTAACTCTGTCAATATCAATGCGACCTCGTGATTGACCCTTGTGTTAGAAGGGCTTTCCAGGACAAAATGTAATAAGTGGATTTAACCGCTCCCTAACGCAAGATTCTATGTTTGTTTACAGCTTTGGAAAGTTATCTTTCTCACCTATTCCAAAGCCCTACAACTAATCTAATGTAGGTTTGCTACCAAAAAATATAAAAAATATCTAATCAGTTTTTATAAGCGCTTTATTTTATGGCTGTTGTTACTCAAGAGGAAAATGGCATGAACAATATGGTGTTTTGACCGACTTGAAAATTATGCAAAGATATGAAAATGCAATCTTTTCATTTCAATGAAAGCTATGCTACGAGAAGGAGAAAATTTTTATCATTCCCATATGCATGATGTCCCAAAATATTAAAATTCATCAATATCAAGATTCTCAAGAAATGAGAAAAAGTTTTTCATAATTTAAGATCAAAAAATGCCAAGAATCATGCAATTTCGCTACTTCAAATGCAAGGATGCCCCCCAATATAATATAAAGCAAGAAATCAAATCTTTTTGTTTCAAAAATTTCACTAAAAGAAATAATGAACTTTCTTAAAACAAAGAAACCCAAACTAATAGTTTTCTTTTAAAGCAAACTATTCAGAAGAAATATGATCTTTCCCTAAACAATTCTAAAGAAAACACACGCTTTGTAATTGAAAGACACTCAAAGCAAGAGACTAATCCTTCAAAACCAAACAAAGCAAAGATGGCTAAAAGAAACTCAAAGAATGTCAAGCAGACTGTAAACAGATCAATATAGGCTCCAAAAGTTCAATCCAGCTGATCAAAGAAAAACTGGGTCATCAAAAGATGACAAGACCCAATCCAAAAAAATTTACAAACAAGTTTGCAGGCTGGCAGTGTATTACAGTGCGAGAATCAAGGATTCTTGCAGGTTGGACATAGGTTGACTGTGAGGGGTTCGCACTGGAATGAACACCAGGGTGCGAACTCATGATATTCTCGCAGGCTACTAAAGAGTGCAGTGCGAGAATGGTTGTAAACAAGCAAAATTTGGAAAAAGGACAAAATTTCTGAGAGAACTTTCAGATCCAGAGAGTCTTGATAGATCTCCCACAGACTCAGGACCAGAAAACAAGCAATCAAAGAAAGGGAAACTAGACTAACTAGGAAACAATCTATTCCCGAGTGGAGTCACCAATTTTGTTATCGGATTAATCGGTAGGTGCGGACACTAATAGATCTCCATAGATCCACCTAGATATAGAACAAAACACACCAGAACATGACACTTTCCTTAAGTTTTAGATATTGAATTTACTAACTAAAGAGGGATGGGTGACATACCATTTAAATGTCACTTCCTCTCGCCATTGCCATCCTAGCTCCGTTCCAATGCTCATACAATGATGATCCTGCAAAAGAACGCAACCAACCAAAGTGATATCAATAGCATAAAATCAATATAAACCTATGTATTTGATCAAGGAATCATACAATAAAACACAACAAGCTTTATAGGAAAGAATCATATTATTGTATCATATTAAATGTGAAAGAGAGATTACAACCATGGCCTTGATGTCGTAAGGTCCCTTCCAAATGTCCTTTGTTCCCCACACACTTTCACTCCAAGAATTCTGAGAGCATAGATCTGATAATATTCACAATCTATCTTAACAAAGGCAAATCTCAAAGCCACTCCCACCAAGCTAATAATTCCAATCCAACCAATGCTCAAGAACCCCTTCTCCATGAGAGCTCCTCTCCTTTTATAGGTTGAAGAGGATAAGGTGAGGAGGTTAGGATGATCCCACTAAATCATGAAAGCGAGTAAGATCTAAACCATTTGGATGCCACCTCACCATGGAAGTTTCTCCTTCTAGAAGATTCGAGAAAATGCTTGTTTTTCCCACGTGTAAGCATTCTTGCACCTTACTTATAGTGCAACCTGTGAACTATTCGCACCCTAGCTATGATGCAACCTATGAGAATCAGGCATTCTCGCACCCTAATACATAGGCATCCTGTGAACTTCCTTTTTATAAGGCTTTTACATAGGAAAATGCAACTTCTTTTCTCAGGAAAAGTTCTTCTCCCTTCTCTCTTCAGGAACTCAGGCCACTGACCCCTCTGAAAGTAACAGATAGGTTTACATCATGAACAGTCATAGGGATGACGAAAATAATGTGTAACACCTGGGCTCACTTGCTTTGTACGTTGGTGAATATTTGTAATGTATTTCGGCCATCAGATGCTCTTCTGACCTAACACATTAGGGGGCATCTGTTATATCCCTAAATTGCACCAAACATGCATACCTGGCATCAGGCCATCCTACATGCTATCTTTGCCAAGCCATCATTGAACAACTCTTCTAAAAAAACATCCTTTTGAAGATGTACGCACCCTGCACCACTACTGCCCGTGTACACACGCTAGTTGCACCATTACAGCCCACGTACACTCACAAAAAAGTGCAAAAAATAAAAATTGCAAAGCGATATAGGCTTTTGGGATGTTACCTAACTCTTTGACTGCCCATAGCCAGTCACCCAACCATTACTATATTTTTTTGGCCTATAAAATAAGGTGTTGGGGTCCCATTCTAGGAGGAAGCATGGGAGAAAAGAAACTCTACCCATTTTAGTATTCCCCCTTTGCCCCAATATTTTGCAACCACATTGTGAGTTTGAGCCAGAATTCCCTTTTCCTCAATTGCAAACCCCTTCCATTCCCCTAGAGAGGACTGAAGAGGAGAAGGATACGTGGAATAAGTTGGTGCATGGTGAAGAGGACCCCAGGACCAAGTTCGAGGAACAGTTATCGGTCTCATATTGTAAGCGACTTTTGTGAGATTAATATAAAGAAATACTTTTCTCGTCCCGCCAAATGATGTCTTCAATCTTTATGATTTATTTACATTTTGGTTACGATATCTAACCCACTAATCCATATATAGAATGCATGCTTGTAGTTTCTTGTTTGTCTTTTGGTGAATGCAGGTCAGCCTTGGGAGGATACTTCCAGTTGAGAAACAACCGAGCACAAATGGATTGACACCGGACACAGAGTTCAAGGTAGGACTACCGGATCCCTATACTTTTTTTTTTATATATAATTTTGGGGCAATGTTGGGATAGTTGTTAAAAGTAGGATACTTTAGACGGTTAGCTCTACTTGCACTTTAGAACCCTGGTGTAGTCCGTAGGGGGTTTTTCCGCTATCAGCACCACCTAAGAAGATCAGGTATTTAAGATGGAAGTTTATATAAGATATGATATGTTTTATTTTTAATTATCTATTCCCTTCTCATGATCCTGATCCAGATCATACTGCCCAAATTTATGAAGAGCATGTTCAACCTAAGGATCCTCAAGAGGTTAAGCCTAGTGTTACAATCGCTATACATACTCCTACACCTATAAAAATACGAGATATATACAAGCCTCTTGTCTTACCTCCCATAATCCATGATTTCCCTGAAAATTACTTCAAATATATTCCCAGATTTGACGAAGAATATGGCTACATTAATACTGAGAAACACATTCAAGGTTTTGAAAATTATCTTGACCTTTTTGAGGTGGAAAAAAATGATGTTAGTATTAGAATTTTTTCTTTATCTTTGCAAAGTAGAGCTAAGAAATGGTATAAAGATCTTCCAGTTGAAAGCATCAATGATCTCAATCAGTTTTTGAAAGTTTTCATGGATCAATGGGTGATCAATAGGAATCCCTTCCTCATTTTGGAATAATATAATCACTTGAAAAGACAACTAAGAGAAACAATGCAATAGTTTTTAGCCAAATTCAATCAAGTTTACAATTCCATGCCTGTTGATATAATACCACCTCTTGGTTTATCTCTCTTACACTATCCATATGCCTTTGATCTAGAGATGGCATTTCAGTTGAGAGAAAGGAACACTACTACACTCAAAGAGATGCAGGACAGTGCAATTAGTGTGGAAGCCAATTTGTTGATCAAAAGGTTAAAGTTGGAGGCAGAAGACAGAAAGAACATAGAAAAGGAGCATCTGACATCCTCAAAGGTGAAGCTAGACATTCTAGCAAGTACAATGGAAGAAATGTTGCACAGGATTTTCATAAGAGAAAAAAATGTTGTTCAAAGACACCATGTTCTGTTAGCTGCAGAGCAAGAAAGAGTCACTTTTCCCAGGACTTTTGCAACTCACCCTTAGTATCATAAACCAGAAATTGGGACTAGATAATATCCTTAGGATATGTGTCTTGTATCATGAAAGAAAGGATATATTGTGGGAGTGCCACAATGTATTTGCGGGAGGTCATGTGGGAGGAAATGCCACTGCGCATAAAGTTCTTCAAGATGGACTATGGTGGGAAACACTCTTCAAGGATGCAAAGGCATATGATAGATCGTACAATGTCTGTCAAAGAGTGGGTAAGCCATCACGACGAGATGAATTACCACTGCAACCAGTTCAAGCTTTACAAGCATTTGAGAAGTGGGCGGTTGACTTCATTGGGCTGATCAACCCCACAACAAAGCATTCAAAGGATAGGTACATTATTACCGCAATTGATTACCTTACACTTTGGGTTGAGGAAACAAATGTTCAGGATTGTTCGACCGATACTGCTTCTCAGTTCATTTTTGAAAATATTATCACTCGATTTGGATGTCCTTGGAGCCCGAGCAGTGATCAAGGAGATCATTTTATTAGTAGTACCATAGCAAAGCTTACATCATAGTTCTTGATCCAACATCATAAAATTATCCCCTACCACCTGCAAGCCAATGGAACAATAGAGGCCTTTAACAAGATTCTGGAGAGAGGGTTAACGAAATTTTGTTGTGAAAACATGGAAGATTGGGATGACAGAGTTCCAACAGTACTATGGGCTTATAGGAAAACCACAAAGAAACTGCACAAGTACACTCCATTTCAGCTAGTTTATGGGAAATAAGTTGTGGTGTTTGCAAAATTCATTACTCCAAGTTTATACATTGCATAGATCACACACATGTCAGAGGAAGAATCAATTGTGAAGAGACTCATGGAGTTACAAGAACTTGAAGAGACCAAGTTTTTAGTAGACTTCCATCAGTCAGTTGAGAAAGCAAGGCAGAAAGCTTGGCATGACAGACACATTAAGACTAAAGTATTTTCACAAGGAGACAAGGTCCTACTCTATGATAGTCGGTACCAGAAGCATCCAGGAAAGTTGCGCATGCATTGGTTGGGACCATTTATAGTTGCGGAGAACCGACCTTTTGGAGAAGTCAGACTTGCACAACTGGATGGTATGTTTCATCCAGGATGGGTGAATGGCACTCGCCTGAAACCCTATATGTCTCAGACCTGAGCTAAAGGAATATTGATCTAGTCTGAAGGAGCATGTATAGTAGTTAGATTTGAGTTTTCTGCAATTTCTATAAATTCAGTTAATAAAATCGACGTGTACAGTATTGCGCTGCGACATGTAGTTCATTTTCTTTTTCTGTTTAAGTGTTGTTTTATGCATAACTGATTACTCAGTAGCATAGGATTAGAAGTGTCAAGAACCCATTAATGAAAGTCATTAATATGATGGGGACCCCTTTGTGGTTGGAGGGAGAGCGAATCCGAACTCAATCTAAGTCCATGTGCCACATGAACCCAGTCCAGTCACATCCTTTATTACTATTACGATACTCCATCTGAATTCAGTTAAGCCATAAATCCACGATACGCGAACATGCCATCGATATTCGCACTGGGATTCTCATCCGTCAAACTGTAAGGTTTGAAATCGGCCACGTCTCTATCCAACTTGCACAATAAATGCTAGAATATCCCAATAGGATTTACCCTGTTAACCCATCCCGTCGGACAAGTCAGATCCAAGTTGTGTCCATAGGGTAATGATGAACAAAATTTGTTACTAAATTTTCCAGCTAAGCCCAAGTTGTTATATCCCTAAATTGCACCACACATGCTTACCTGGCATTAGGCCAACTCATATCCCTTCATTTCCAAAACATCTGCTAAACAAACTCTTTGAAAATCCTCTTGTATCAAGGCCCACACGCCCTAACCCATTACTGCACGCGTGCGAATGTTGGTTGGCTCACTACAGCCCGCGTGTACCTAACAAAGCATGAAAAGAGGGAAGTTTTCGATGGAACAAAAATCTATGGGTTAGTTAACTGAAACTCCCGGCCATGCATGGCTGAGGGTTCATCCAAAACCCTAGCTCCTTCTAGCCTATAAAAGAAGGGGTAGGGGTACCATTTGGAGGAGAAAAATTATAGCGAAGAAACTCTGCCCATTTTTGTAATCCATTGTCTCAACCCTTTAGTCTTTCCTCAAGCCAAATGAGAGTTAATGCAAAGCAGTTGGAGGACAAAGAAGAGGAGCCCAGGATCAGGTTTAAGGAGCGGTGGCTGGTCTCGACTTTGATTGTAAGTTGATTCATTTTCATTAATAAAAAGAATACTTTTCCCATCCCAATGCACGAGTTATCTATGATTTGATGAATTTGTGTTTGATTTCTAACCCTTGAGTAGGAAAGTAGCATGCATGCGTAGTTGGTATTTGTCTTGATTGTAGGTTATCTGTGGAAGGAGCAGCGCAAGCAAGTGGTCAAAGCACAACAGAGGATCTACATCAAACGTCGGTAAAAAGGTTAGTGATTCTCTTCATGTAGTTACTGTGAAAGAGGGGTTTTAATCTTTGGTTGTAGGTTAAAAGTAATTTATTTTCGGTCAACATCTGCATGCAAGCCTGACCCTAGTCTGCTAGTCCATAGGGTATTTTTCCCAACAACAGAGTTGGCGACCGTACTGGGGAAGATACTCTTTAGGGTTTCCAGATTTAGTTGAGTTTTTGGGTAGATTAAAAAGATTAGATTTTCTGTTTCTTTTCCTATATTTTTCTGTAAGGTCTGAGTGAGCAGGGAGCTTGGTTCTTCATACCAATTTTCCCTAACTTCTACTTGACGGTAGTTTTCGGGACATACAGAGGTACACGTGGCCTGAATAAGGCCTGCACACGTGTACCCATGCCCTAACCTCTTACAACTCGCGTGTGAACGCTAGCTGTAGAGGATTCAGTAGCATGTAGGAGTTTAGAGAGCTTTAAGAGGCAGTCCTCCTCTTCCCTGTCAGAATTATACATTCTCAGGGGGTTTTCTGGAATCTTGTCTGAGTATTGCTGGTTCACGCTCCAGTCTCAATTTGTCTGTTTGTGTCTTGTTATTCCTTGCAATTTTGTTTTCTTTTCTGTTAGAAAGAGCATTCAAGCCTTCAAGGGACCTTGGTTGTCAATACCAGAGGCCCATTCCTGGTCTGAACTGCCTGTTTTTATCTTTGTATTAGAAGTTATACATACACGTGGCATGTACAAGGTCAGCCCGTGTGTACACGCGTCCTGTTTCAGCTCAGCACGCGTTCGCACGCGTGCTGTTGTAGTGACAGTAGCGTGCTTAACAGGCTACATTTTGCTCAGGGTGGGGCAATCATCCTCTCCTTTGATGAGAAGTATTCCTCTCAGGTGTTTGAGTCTAGGGTTGAACAATCAGTAGGTTAGGTCATCTTACCCTTAGCCTGCTTTTTCTCAGTTGATAGTTGAACGTAAAATATATAAAAAAAGACACTTTTCTTTACGGTTTTTAGGCAAGCTTAAGAGTCTCTGTTTTCTTTATTGCAATGTGTGTCTTTGCTCTGATTCTTTTCGATCTTCGATTTAAGCCAGAATTTGTTTTTCTTGGTTTTGTGCTTGTCGGTATTTTCCCTTTGTTGCTTTATTTAACACTTAAATAAAATAAAAAAATCTCTTTTCATTTTCTTCTTTGTTTAAAGAGTGTGTTTCTGCATCATTAGCTAGGGAGAATTCTTTATTTCATAAGTTTTTGTAGTGAATTTAGAGCATAAGTAGCTTGTAGTCAAGCGAAATTTCTTTATCTTTGCTGCATAAAATCTTAGAAAAGTTGAACAGGAAAAATAAATCTTTCTTTGTGAAAAGTTGCTGAAAATTTTGCATTTAGTAAAAGTATTTTGTTTCCAATTTCTTTTTTCATTCGTTTTTTCTTTCATCTTTACACACCATTAGTTTCACTTCCATACCCTTTGACGTAAGAAAAATACTTAAAAGGAACGATAATTTAAAAACTATTAGACTTTTTGTTTGTAGGGTTCACAAACTAGTTCAGGTCTAGGGACTTGGATTAGGTTGGAGAGGAAACTCTCAAAGGCCATTCAAAACCAAACATTAGAGTCTGTGGTAGGGAGTGTAGAAGTATAGTTTCGTGGAAGTTATCTGGGACCCCCCTCTAACACAGGGGATAAACACGAGGTCGCATGCGGAAAGGTAGCGGAGATAACCCCTCCAAAGCTAGACCAAGCGTAGTGGAGAACACATATCGAGGGCCTGTTTTGGGATTCCGTCGTTATCATTTTCCATGGGGCTTCGTGGGTCTCGAATCCGTTCGAGGTCCTCAGTTGTCTTCCGGACCATTTTCTCTCAATACCCTTGACAGGTTTCGGGCTTGATACCTTGCTCATTGTGGTCTACCCGACTTTCGACTGTACCCACCTGGTGACTGTTCACGTGCTGGCAACCTAGTTGCCAATATTTTTAGGGACATACACAGGTGACTGCGGGGGTATACCGCGGTACCTAGGATAGACATCGGGACATGATTTTCATAGTATACCTGGAGGGTGCTTTCGTGTTCAAGTTTCACTTGCACCGGTAAGTTGCTCTAGTGTTGGTTGTTGTAACTGTTCTTCCAACTAGTTTAGTGTTTGCTTGACTTATCTCTTAGGGGATTCTTTTTAGTGTGTGTTACTGTTTGAACATGTAGAATACCTTAGCGTGTCTTGAATATTCTCACACATTGGAGGATCCCGAGATCCGCTGGTCACAAAGGCTTCTAGGCCTGCCGCCGGTTATACTGGAGCCACCCCCGCCACCATTGAGGTGGAAGCTAGACCATCAAGGGTCTTTTGAAGCGATCGAGTTACAAACCATTGTGCCTGAACAACTCTCGGAGGAATCAACTGCCAATCTTGGCTCGATTGAAACCCCAACCACTGATACCTAGCCATCGGTTATTGTACCAATCCAATTTTACGAATGCCTGTCAGTGCCTCACACAGCTATGGAAACAAATGTTGTTACTTCCTCTGGGAACTCTTCCATTCCCACCACAGTTGCTACCATAGGAGAAGCATCTCCTAACTTGCCGTCATTGATCTGAGCCACCATGGTATCGGCCACAACTACATTGCACAGTGGGCCGATCCTGTCTATCGTGGTGGCCACAACTCCCTTCACACCCAGTGCGACAGGCCCTCCGTTTTCATATGGTATGCCTAGTTCGGGTACCAGTCCTGCACTCACTTACTCCACTTTACAGACTTTGGGTCTGGGGGCGGGGAGCTCTAGCACTCCTCTGCAAGGTCAACCTGGGGGCACTCCTGTCCCTTTTAACGCTTTTCCTTATGCTGGAGGTCATATCTCTCCTTCGTACCCTTCGCTTGGTGGTCTGCATCAGTAGTCCGTCGGGCAGCCTGCACACACTAGTTTATTTGGAGCCGGGAGTCAAGGAACACCTGCGCATAGTATGCCAGTAAGTTCGTCACCATTTTTTTGGAACGAGACATTTGGTAACAACACTTTCACATCCACCGCTTTCCCGTCTGGGGGCACTCCCATTTTTGGACAGTCTACTCCAGTGCAGGGTACTATTCCTGCACCGGGGGCACATATAACAGGACCTTGGAACTCAGGACAAGGATCCATTCCCTCCTCTGGAATGTCGTTCTGGGGTAATTTTTTCCACAGTCAATGCAACCCTGGACATACTACTATACCTCTCCCATCCGGACCGGCATGGGGTAATCCTTCCCAAAGTCCTTCAAACACGATGCATGCCCAACATCCTATGTCATTTATGGGAAATCAGTCGATAATGTCTCCACAGATGCAAAATCCTTATGCTGGTCAGGGCCATGGTTTCTACCAGAATCTAGGCCAGGAGCCAAATTTTTCCTGGCAACCTGGTGTCAGTCAAACTCCAGGACCCTTTTTTCCAGGTTATCAGCAACAACCCAAACTACCATTCCTGGTGACATTACACTTTCCATATTTGACAAGGTTGTTAAATGATCCTATTTGTCATGATCCACGTTGGCCTCCTATGCCAACGAATTTGCCTTTGGAAATTCCAAAGTTTGAGGCCAAGCCTAACAAAGATCCAAGTGATCATGTGACTACCTTCCATCTTTGGTGTTCATCTAACTCATTGAAAGATGACTCCGTATAGTTGCGATTGTTTCAACGCACTCTTATCAGGAGTGCCGCAAAATGGTACATCGAGCTCGACCGCTCAAGATACTCTTCCTTTGGCGAACTGGCGATGGCCTTCCTTAACCATTTCCAGTTACCTATGAGATACGATGCTGGCACAGAGCTGCTGGCCAATTTTGAACAGACAATAGCGGACCATATCTATGATCATATCCAAGAGTGGAGACGCCAAAATAGTCTAATCAAAGTACCAGTCCCACCAGCATTCCTGCTTGAGTGGTTCCTTAAGTCTCTGGTCCCACAATTATCCAAAGACTTCGTGACTTCCATATTTTTCTCCGAAGAAGATGCCATCATGAGGGCTCAACAGTTTGAGATCATCTATTCTCAGTCTAGTTTATTAGACAACATCCTGCCGGATGCACCATGATCGATACTGGATAAAACTAGATAGAGAGCTAGACCACATGCCGATGGTATTGTTGGTTCAGCACAAACCAAGCCCGTTGAGCAATTGACAAAGCAATTGCAACAGTTATCTATACAACACTCAGCAGCTAGCCAGACTATTACTTTGGCTGCTCCTCCTACCCAAACATCGGAAGTACACTTCGTGCAGACAGCTAACCCAAAGGCCACCCAATAGCCTGAAGGGAAGAAAAAACAACAAAAGAAGGGTAAGGAGGAGAAAAAACCCACTGATAATGCTGACAGGGACACTACGGAAAAATGGAAGGTGAGGTATCCATGCAACTTGTGTGCAGAAGACCACCTGAACCATCTTTGTCCTTGACTTGCAGAGGCCCAAAAGTTTGTCACACAGCAACAACAAGTCGTGTTGACTAATCCTTTTCAGCATGGGAAAAATTTAACTCAAGCCTCTACAAGTGCCGAGGGGGACAGTCAAGAACCCTGCCCTCCTCTAAACAATCCCTCATCCATGAACGTATATATGGTTAGGGGTGATGCTTTCATAACGACTAGAGCACACGACTATAGTAAACCAAGCTCTTCTGAGAAGGGTAAAGAAGCTGAGCTCCCATCTCTTCCTCTACAGATCAAGAAGATGTTGGGAGAAACAATGACACGCATTCCGAAGGGTGCATTTAAGAAAGCTTCTCACAACCCAAACGCAAGGGCCGCCCAGAATTACTTTGTGGTGGAGGATTTATCACAAACCCCTTGTGCTATGTTTGCTTTGGAAGTCCTCCAAAGCCACCCTACTCAGAGGAAATCCTTGTTAACTGCTTTAGGCTCTACGAAGACTTGTAACCCAGGTACCATCATGTTAGATACAACCGACTTAAAACCTCGTTTGCCTTACCACGTAGCGTTTTAGATAGTAGTGTCTCATCCCATGAAAACTTTTACACGGAATATCTTCCGTACGGTGGTTGATGAGGGTGCCTCGATGTGCGTTATGTCGTTAGCCTGTTGGAAGGCCATTGCCCAGCCCGCTTTGTCTCCATCACCTACTCTCCTCACTGCGTTCGACGGTCATTCTTTCCGATCGCATGGCATCGTTCCTTCTTTCCCTGTGTAGTTAGGAGGGAAGACCGTGTGCGTCGAAGTAGAGGTAGTCGATGCTCCCCTTGACTATAACCTCTTGTTAGTTTGGAGTTGGACTTATGCTATGCAAGTTGTGGTCGCTACAGCTTTCCAAGTCTTGTTGTTTCCACACGAGGGTCGGATAGTGACCATTGATCAATTGTCTTTCTCTAGACCTGACCCAGCTTTGGGGGCATCCACGGTTCCCATGATTGATAATCCTCAACTGAGTGTCGTTAACATAGGAGTTGGTTTGTGCCCATCCTTGATGGGTACCTTCGATTACCCACCTCCTCATGATGACATCAAGTTTATATCTAATCACCATAAGGTTGAGATTTTTCAAGTTTCGTCGTTCCGCACGACTTACTTTCAGGATTATTGGATTCTTCCTTCCCCATCAGCCACGATGGATGAGATAGGGCACTCCGGCATGTCCATGCCCTTGTCGCCTACTGAAGTAGCGTACTCTTTAGTCTAGCAAGCTTCAGCTAACCTTGATCCGACTCCCGCACAAGAGTTGGATCCACTTCTAGAGCCTATCTGGGCTCAGGGTTCTCTCACCAAAGTCAATTCGTTAGAATTAGTCTTGCCTTCTGACGAAGCAGTAATCGAAGCAATGACTAGTCCAGACAAACCTTGGGAAGATCTTCATCACAGATCATATTTCCTCCCAGAGTTAAGCCAAATTGAGGCAGGAGAATTCACTATCACCATGACGGGAGATCAACCATATCCTATTAATCTCTTAGCTACACAGGAAATTTATGCTGAGGGGAATATGGCGACTATCGCTGAAACTGTACCTATCAATATCTCTCGAAACCCTGGTGTCGTGGAGAATGTCTTCGTCGGAGCGGATTTCTCCCCCGAAGAGATTTATATTTACATGGATCTTTTCAAATAATTTCGCGATGTTTTTGCCTGGTCTTATGAGGAAATGCCAGGTATCGATCCGAAAATAGTTGAACATGAAATCACAATGTATCCTGATGCCAAGCTTGTTTGACAAAAAATTCATCCATTCAATCCTAAGAAAGCAGCAGCCATCAAGATTGAGGTTGAGAAATTGCTCAAGGAAGGTTTCATTTATCCTATTCATTTGACTCAATGGGTGTCAAACCCCATGCCGGTCAATAAAAAACAAGGCACGATTCGTGTATGTATCGATTTCCGTGATTTGAACAAGGCATGTCCAAAAGATAATTTTCCAACACCATTCATTGACCAGATCATTGATGAATGTGCCGGTTGTGAAGCCTTTTCATTCATGGATGGTTTTTTGGGATATAATCAAATCCAAATCAAACCTGAAGACCAACACAAAATGGCATTCATTTGTCCGTGGGGTACATTTTCCTATCGTAAGATGCCTTTTGGCCTTAAAAATGTTGGAGCCACTTTCCAGCAGGCCATGTCTTTTGCGTTTCATGACCTCAAACATATAGTCGAGGCCTATCTAGATGATTTAGCATCACGCTCTTGCAAGCGAAAGGATCATCCTATGCACCTCAGACCAATCTTCGAACACTGTCGCTACTTCAGGATTTGCTTGAATCCCAACAAGTGCAGCTTCTACGTAACATCATGACGTTTGCTAGGTTTCATCGTATCAACAAAAGGGATCATGGTCGATCCTCTTAAGGTGGAGGCAATAATCCAGTTGCCCCCCCCATGCACAATCTTACAACTTCAAAGTCTTCAAGGCAAGGCAAACTTCTTACGACGCTTCATCGCCAACTATGCCAAAATCACCAAAGGCTTTATGCGTTTATTGAAGAAAGATGTTACCTTTTTCTAGGATGAAGCCAATCAACGCTCTTTCGATGCATTAAAACATGCCCTCACAACTACACCTCTGCTACGACCACCTAATTATAACAAAGATTTCTTCTTATATCTGGCTATCGCAGAGTCAACTATAGGCATGGTTTTAGTCCAGGAAGATGATTCATTTTTAGAATACGTGATCTATTACCTGAGCTGAGGCCTCATAGGACCAGAACTTAATTATTCCCATCTCAAAAAACTTGCGTTGGAAACAGTTCATGCTGTTCAACGGTTCCGTCACTATGTTCTATTTCACAAGACCACCATCATCGCTATCATGAATCCATTCCAATACATGTTGACACGACGAGTTATAGGCGGAAAAATCAGTAGATGGATGGTCATCCTCCAAGAATTTGACTTAGACTTCGTTTCAGCAAATTCCAAGAAGTCATTGGTCTTCGCAAAACTTATTTCAGAACTTCCGGTTGAGTCAGGTGATATTGTGCCTGAGGAATCGCCTATCCAGGGGGGATATGTTTTTGATTGCATCTTCAGACACCTGGTACAGAGATATACTTGTCTATCTCCAGAATTTGAAGTGCCCCACCTCTGCTTCTCGTGACGAGCGTCGACGGATACACCATCAGGCTAAGAATTATCTCATACTCGATGATACATTGTATCGAAGAGGTGTAGACTGCATCTTGCATCGATGTCCCACTCATGAGGAGGCCGTCATAGTGCTCAATGATTGTCATACTGGAACTTGTGGTGGTGATTTATCTGGGTTGGCAACAACCCAAAAGATTCTATGAGCAGGTTACTTCTGGCCAACACTTATCAAAGATTGTATCAAATCGGTCAAGAAGTGCCATCTGTGCCAAGTCTTCTCGTGGAAGATGAGGGCACATCCCACTCCTATGTTTCCTTTCATCACAGTTGGTCCCTTCACTAAGTGGGGGATTGATTACACTACATGAAACCCCCCGTCAGCAAGGGGGCACCGCTATATCATCGTAGCTGTCAACTACTTCACTAAGTGGGTCAAGGCTATGCCAACGTTTAAAGATGATGGAGAGACTGCAACTCTCTTTTTATTCAACCAGATTATAGCACGGTTCGGTGTCCCGAGAGAGATTTTCACTGACCATGGCAGTCACTTTTAGAACCAAATGATGTCTGAATTAACATCAAATCTTGGGTTACGGCAGGAACATTCATCACCTTATTACCCCCAATCCAATGGGCAGGTGGAAGCTGTAAACAAAACTCTTAAGACTATTCTATAGCGAACTATCAACTCAGCCAAGTCAAATTGGAATTTGATGTTATATTCAACATTATGGGCTTACCGAACATCTGTTAAGACTGCAACTGGTTTCTCACCTTTCCAACTCGTTTACGGGCTGGAGGCAGTCTTGCCCATCGAATGTGAAATCCCATCTTTGAAATTGGCAGTACAGTTATTGCTAGACACTTCTCCACTTGAAGAACAGTTAGTACACCTTGAGCAGCTTGATGAGCAGCGTCGCAATGCGGCCCTGGCCAACGAGGCTCATAAACATAAGGTCAAGTGTCAATATGATAGGTTCATTCGTCCTCGGGTTTTTTCTGAGGGTGACCTTGTCCTGGTCTATGACCAAGACAAGGACCCCCTGGGGGCAGGAAAGTTTAAACTCATGTGGTTCAGACCCTTCATTATAAAAGAGGTATTAAAAAAGGGTGCTTATCGTTTGGTTGATTTTGAAGGGAATGCTTTGGCGGAGCCTAGGAATGGGCTCTACCTCAAGAAGTATTACTCATAGACAGGTCACTGTGGGTAACTTTTTGTAACATATGTATAGTCTTTGTACTATTACTTTTTTATGTTTCTTTTAAAAGTGTTATGGACATGTCATTGATGTTATCTTTCGTCAATATGGCAGATGTCAAGTGATTTCGAGGTGTTCGTTGGGTATGCGGACGGTGCTAGTTGACACATGCGAAGGCTTACCTCCGCAGCTTGGGTAATCTTTACACCACAGGGTCAGTTGTTATCTTCCAGAGGGATATGCTTAGGTGACACCACAAATAATGTTGTTGAGTATAGTGCAGTTATTGAGTTGCTTCGTGACGCCTTGTCATTGGGTATCTCTCACCTCCGGGTCTATCTAGATGCTCAACTAGTTGTGTCGCAGCTAAACAGAATATACCGGGTTCATGATCCAACTTTACACCGATGATTCCTTAGGGTACGTCTCTTAGAATGAAACTTTGATTATATTACATATTTTCATGTTCCTAGGAGGTTAAACCAAGTTACAGATACTCTAGCTAATCACATTTTAGATTGGCATCTTGCCCACATATAAAAAGGAACATGGACATAAACATGTAAATACATTTTTGCACACAGAATCCATAAGACACAAAAAAGGATAAAAACCATATATAAACATCATAAAATCATCAGATTACATAGATGGATGCAAGCGCCTCAAAAATGGGAACAGTAACGAGTCACTGGCCTTATGCCCTCAAAAAATATATACATATAAGTGCTCGTGGCACATAAAAAGTCTAAAGTCTGTTCAGGGCCTATGGGCCCTATTATAGTCATCTACAACATGGGATAAATTCCTAAACAATCGGACCCATGTCCGAGGTGCCCCCACAACATGAGGCTACATGGATGGCGGCAGGTCCTCTATCTCTGCCATCGGGACTGTGTGAGTGAGCGCAGTGAAGTTCCGCTCAATTCGCCTAAGGACCCTCTCGGCCTCTCCTGCTGAGAGGTTCCCGGCTACTACTTCTCCCCCAGCGGCGGCAGCTGCAGCTTCTAGCCATGGGCGATGCCTGTTCCATGCATAATCGACAGGTCGCACAAGTCCCACATCTGCATGCAACAAACGTTTACCTGTCAAATACTCTGACATACAAAAACATGATATATATATCAAAAAAGACATAAAAATTACATATGCAAACAAAAAAAAACTACACAGGTGGAGACTTACCCATCTCCCCTCACTCCTCACCAGGAGGCACAAGTATCTCTGGATCTCTAAAAAAGTCTATCCTCACATATGGGTAGTCCTCGATAGCAGGAATCTGTCGTGACAGCCAAGAAAAAAAGTCGTCGTCGAAGGCCTCAACGGTCCTTCCACCACCCTGTCACGGCAGTAACACTGCCCATCTACATACTACAGGGAAATAGGCCAGATGTCCTCGTACTACAACCCGAGGACTGAAGCATAGAACTCTCTCGAAAAAGAACGAACACAAGATAGTCCCGAACCTGAAGTTCCTCTGTGTCCACTGTCGGCAATCTGTCAATTGCCTCTTCATACACTCTAGTAGTGTGGTACTCCATTCAAAAATTTGTGCATTCATGCACTAGATAGCACAGTTCATCTGTGCGCGTGAAGCCTGATGCACGGCTGCTGAGCTGGTAATCCGTCCAATAAGAAACAAGATAGTCTGTAGTGCTAGGTTAGTAATCCTGCTAATGGGTACCTAGGAACCTCTATGATAGGTCCCAGCCTCACAATACTCAGCTACCAACTCCAAGATCTTGCTCGGCCCCACAGGAAAAGTCTAGAATTTGACTTGTTCCCCTCTCTTTGAGAGGCCAGTCAGAAAGTAAATATCCTCGGTGGTGGGCACCAAGGATTTCCCCTCTAGCATGAACGCCTCTGCATCAGGATGCCAATAATCAATCAAGTCATTTAGTAGCCTTGGTTGCACATGCATAAACGAACATAAAAAGAATTTGAGCAAACCGCATTGCATTAACACAACCACAACATTCGGATCTGCAGCAACCTCATGCTCCCTTTCCCTCCACTGGACATACATACTGCCAACACAACAAGGTAAAGGAGGGTCTTTTTCATTAATAGGGGGGTACACGCGGGCTGTAGAGGTGACAGTCACATGTACATGCATGCAGTATTTACTTCGCACGCTTGTACCCGCGGGTTGTCTCTGGACAACCCGTGTGTACCTAGGGCCGACCTTTTTGAGGTCGACGCCCACCCAAAACATAATTTAAATAATGAAAATGAAGTATTGATTAGCTAGATAAGGGATTTTTTACTTACTTGCTCCAAGAAGAAGTTCGTTTCGTCCACTGTAGCTCTTGGAATCACGATCTTTGGCAAAGGGGGTTTTTTGGCTCCAGAGTCAATTTCCAAATCAACAATGGTGATAATGAGCTGCCAGCTTCTATTTATAGACTTTTTGGCCTCTTTTTGTCACTTTTTTGGCACCCCTTATCAGTTTCCTTATATCAAAAACCATTTAGAGTGAGCTAGGAGTTATATGGGAGGGATTTGATCAGGTATTGGGACACTTTTTTTGAAGTTTCGAAAAAATATTGACGGTCCATAATTTTTTTTTTTTCAAAAATCAACTTGAGCATATAGGTTAGGATACCACCCCAACTTTTGCATCTCGTTGCCTTTTTCTTATGCTATAGGATCGATCCCATCCGGTTGTCACACAGAACCGTCATATCTTCTCTAGAAGTGTCGCAACTTGGTGGTAGACCTTACCAGAACATGGATGCCCTAGGTAGGTCCTGGTTGCATTATGGTGTCCATGCCATTTCTAAAAACACTGTAGGCTTGGGAGTTTGTATAGTCTTTCCTGAATATGAGTTTGAGCCTCATTTGCATGAGTCTTTTTCACTCTTTGTCTTACCCTCAGGACTCCCAAAAAATAACGGGTCTCCTTTTAAGCCCTTTTCAGACCGTCTAAAAATGAAAAGATTGTCGAGCGAACTTGTGAGCTTTCACACTCGTTAAACTGAAATTTGAAGTCACGTATGTCCGGTGGTAGTTTACCCCTTTTTCGGTCTGGATGGTCAACTATACGAACAAAGGTATAATCTATCGAATTATTATTCTTTAGAAGAGTACTCTCAGGTATAATTTTATTCCTTTTTCGGGCCCGAGGGACTAAATTTATGAAAAAGAAACCCCCACGGAGTCCATAGTTAAGCTCTTTTCAGACTCCCTAAAATTGAAAAGATCACCAAGTGACCTTATTCTTTCACACTCGTTAAATTGGTCCAGAAGAATATGCCTGACGGAGTCCATAGTTAAGCTTTTTTCAGACTCCTTAAAAGTGAAAAAATAGCCGAGTGATCTTGTCCTTGTTCAGAATTTGTCGGAAAATCCACAGTGTTGATGACATCTTGTCGTCGACGTTTCGGATCCATAGCAGGATCCATCATCAGGACAAAAAAGTCTGAGAAAAATAGTAAGAGAAGAGCCTTTATCAAATAGTGATGAGGCGGGTGAAGGAGATACGTTTGGCTGAGTGAAACCCTAGTTTTAGGAGAAAATTAGGGTTGACCAGAGGTTTTGGTAATAATAATAATAATTTATGTTGATTAAGGGCTAGATTAAGGTTAAATTAGTGATGAAACCCTAGAATTGAGGGAGTTCATAAAATCTTAAGTTAATGTTAGTTTTATGAACTCCCTCAATTCTAGGGTTTCATCACTAATTTAACCTTAATCTAGCCCTTAATCAACATAAAATTATTATTATTATTACCAAAACCTCTGGTCAACCCTAATTTTATCCTAAAACTAGGGTTTCACTCAGCCAAACGTATCTCCTTCACCCGCCTCATCACTATTTAATAAAGGCTCTTCTCTTACTATTTTTCTCAGACTTTTTTGTCCTAATGATGGATCCTGCTATGGATCCAAAACGTCGACGACAAGATGTCATCAACACTGTGGATTTTCCGACAAATTCTGAACATAATTTTCACCACAGAAACTTAAATGAACTGATCTTGTCCTTGTCACACTCGTTAAAATGGTTTTGAATTGACATCTACTTGGTGCTAGTTTATCCCTTTTTCAAACTGACTAGACTATTGTCGAAAAAGGTACCCCAATGGAGTCTCCTTTTATGCTTTTTCAGACTCTCTAAATATGAAAAACCACCGAGCTTACCTTCTCTAGGCTCATTAAACTTACATCGAAGGATGTTACCATTGTGTGTTCTATCAACCACATTTGCATACCTTATCCATCAACCTTGTGACAGTTTGCTTCTGCATCTTAACACCTTTGGCTGCCAGAGGATTTTTCCCGAGTATCATTTTCCCAGAACATCAGTCTTGTCCATGTGCCTTGAGCTTGTATGTTTGCAGTACTCGTTCCTCCATTGTAACGTAATATTCCTTTATTCTTTTTCAAAAATTATCAAAAAGAACAAAAAAATCAAATATACCCCAAAAAGAGGATGGGAAAGGTATTTTCTTTATTGGCATCATCATGAGTTTCCCTTGGATAAAGCACATCTGTCTGTTTTATTATCATACTATGGGATGTAGTACAACCTTAGGAATCTTTTCTCGCTATATAGAGTTGTGTCCTCCACCATTTGGTTACTCTTCCAAACATATGGATAGTTTGCGTTGCCTCCTGCTTCGTAGACTTATGATTAACATGCATGCTGCCTGAGTCTTATCACTTGTCATGCTGTTGTCCAAGGGAAGTTTGTCACTAAGCCTGAGTCATCCCCTCTACAATATGTCTCTTGTCCGCATACCCGGCCATCCTGAAAGTTCAATCAAGTCTTTCCTCAAAATCATTGAAGCCTTCAGTCCGATCATCAAGATTATCAAGTCCAAAACCGATGAGCCATCGAAGACCTCTGGGTAGTGCAGTCGTACACTCATATTACACTCCTACCTGAGTTTTAGAAGCTTTTGAAGTTGTTTCTCGAGCTCTAAAGTAAAAGCCATCAGGCCACATCAGCTTTTGAAAGATGGGTACTCTATATGTATATCTTTCTGATTTCGAGATGTAGCTCTGCTGTGTATTATTCGCGGCTACTCTTTATAGGTATTTGACATGGATCTACAGTGTATTTGATTGGTAGCCATGGTTATATTTTATCCTGAGCATGGGTATGCCCACCTTGGTGAGACATTTGTTATTTTGCAGCCGACACCTCCTGGTTCCTGATCCTTGGGCTCACTCATTCAGCACTTCAGTAAAGATTGGTAAAAGATTGGTAATGTATTTCGGCCATCAGATGCTTTTCTGACCTCACACATTAGGGGGAAACTGTTATATCCCTAAATTGCACCACACATTCTTACCTAGCATCAGGCCAACTCATATCCCTTCATTTCCAAAACATCTGCTGAACAAACTCTTTGAAAATCCTCTTGTATCAAGGCCCACGCGCCCTAACCCATTACTACACGTGTGCGAACGCTGGCTGGCTCACTACAGCCCGCGTGTACCTAACAAAGCACGAAAAGAGGGAAGTTTTTGATGGAACAAAAATCTATGGGTCAGTTAACTGAAACTCCCGGCCATGCATGCCCAAGGGTTCGTCCAAAACCCTAGCTCCTTCTAGCCTATAAAAGAAGGGGTAGCGGTACCATTTGGAGGAGGAAAATTATAGCGAAGAAACTCTGCCCATTTTTGTAATCCATTGTCCCAACCCTTTAGCCTTTCCTCAAGCCAAAGGAGAATTAACGCAAAGTAGTTGGAGGACAAAGAAGAGGATCCCAGGATCAGGTTTAAGGAGCGGTGGCCGGTCTCGACTTTGATTGTAAGTTGATTCATTTTCATTAATAAAAAGAATACTTTTCCTGTCCCAATGCATGAGTTATCTATGATTTGATGAATTTGTGTTTGATTTCTAACCCTTGAGTAGGAAAGTAGCATGCATGCGTAGTTGGTATTTGTCTTGATTACAGGTTATCTGTGGAAGGAGCAGCGCAAGCTAGTGGTCAAAGTGCAACGGAGGATCTACATCAAATGCCGGTAAAAAGGTTAGTGATTCTCTTCATGTAGTCACTGTGAAAGAGGGGTTTTAATCTTGGGTTGTAGGTTAAAAGTAATTTATTTTTGGTCAGCATTTGCATGCAAGCCCGACCCTAGTTTTCTAGTCCATAGGGTATTTTTCCCAACAACACAAGTATAAGGCTCTGAGAACCCGCTGTAGAACACATTGTTTCCAGAAAGCACTTAGAGATTTTTTGAATTCTGCAGAGTGAGCAAGGTTTTGTAATCCTCAGACTCATAGTTTTGATCCCCAATCCTTGTGTCACCATGGAATTTGCTGATAATCCAAAACTCACAATGTCAAGAGCTAAAGGAAGACAAAGCGCCATGTCCAAGGATGCAGTACCAGATGAGCCCTGCGACTCCCGAGTAGAGGTTGTGGGTGATCTCAAGGGGAAGGTGGAGCACATCAAGCTCCTCGATATTGACTTAATAGATCAAGTCTTGTTCCCCCGGATGAACATAGATGTTTTCTGGAGTATCGCTTTAGATGAGTTGGGAGGCATGCAGTTCATGCCAAAGCCCGAATTTATCAACCTTTTAAACTCAACTATCATGAACCTCAGGGACCTACCAGTGTTTGGTGCCACTGGCGAAGTTGCACAGTGAACCAAGCTCTTGATCAGTAGGGTACACGAAAAAAGTCTCTGGTTGGATAGGCGATATCCAATCCATGCTAAAGACATCCATCAGCTTAAGGGATTGTCCCTCAAGGGTGAGGACGTGTCCAAAGTATTCCAGGGTCCCAACAAGCATGACAAAAGGAAAGGGGAGCCCAACTTATATGAAAGGTTCCACACATAGAGGGGGGGATGCATAGCCAAAATCGACCCCATACTACTAGAGATAGTTAGGACTGGTTGCTACATCATAGCCAGCAAAGTCACGAGGTCATACTACAAGGGAGAATGCACTATGGATGCATTATCAGTGGCAGATTTTTGTGCCAATGGAATTTTTTTCAACTGGTGTAGTTACCTATTGGAGGAAATACTAGTGTCTTGTGAGGAATCCCAAGATAAGGGAGGCACCTTCACATATGGATACTTGTTGCTTGCATTTGCAATGCTCAAGTGGATACCACCCGCTAGAAGACTATTGGTGCTAGCCGATAAGGGATGCCTCGCAAAGATGTTTGAGTCGTGGTATTCAAGGGTGGACTCGGAGAACACATCCTTCAACAACATGGTGTTCTCCAAGTGGTACAATGGGCTCATTGACACAACATGGAGGTTGTGCATTCCACAGGATCTCCTCAACTGGAATACGAGGAATATATAATTCAACATGAACCAACACCATACATTTGTATGGCTAAGGTATGCCAATAGGGAGGAATTTCATTCAAGGATGTTGTCATTCTACTTGGACGAGGAGGCCTTCGACAAGGAGGTAATGTCGTGGTTGATATTTAAACGCAACCTGCGCAAGTCGGGGATGCACTACATTTTTCCCACCGAGCTGCTGAAGAAGAAAGGTAAATAAGTAGGGGTAGGACTAAGCTCAGGCTCAGAGGCATAGAATAAATAATCTCCATCACAGACGGACTACGAAGAAGAGGAGGAGATGCAACCATTAGAGTGCAAGAAGAGGACATTGTCGATATTCTCGCAACTGCCAAAGCAAGCCTTGTTGATAGGTAAGGATGTCAACAAAATCCTAAGCGCTGCGTTCATTACAGAGCCAGTGGCCAAGAAGTTCAGAACAAAGGTCTCACCAAGCAAGGTTATGAACCCCCAAACCCTCTCATTTATCGTCCCCTGCACTCTCTCAGTGGTCCGAGCAACCCCAGTCATACATATTTAGGAAGACCCTGAGCCTGACACCCATTTATCCACCATCGTCACTGAGCACCCTCGATCAACACCACAACCCCATTCTCCACCCCCCAAAACCACCAGTCCACCCCAAACCACTTATCCAGAGCCCATGCAGCTCGATATTCAAGAACTACCCAAGCCAGAAATCTCAGAAACAAGTGTTATCTCTAAAATTTCATCAGCAAATGGTTATAGGAATCCAACATCTCCAAACATATATTAGTTCATCCATGGCCCAAAAAAATGCATTTCCAAAGGGCACAAACTATACAACTAGTTATAAAATCAGTATGCGCTCATAATACAAAGGAAGCACGCACACGTGTGCCAGTCGAAAATGACGAAAAAACACACATGCGCTTGATGCGTGACTATGGACGCAAAAATCCGCGCACACCTCAGAATGAAACATTTATTATTCTGGTCGGCCTCCCACCCACTTCTGGTTTAGCTCTCAAGTCGATTTGACCCTCAAATCCAAACTGAATCTGAGTGGGGGGTTGTTCAAAGACCTAGAGGTTCCCTAAAGGGCTCCTTGTTCACACTAAAGACCGGTTGGATAATGCCTCAAATATTTTCTATAAAAAGAGGCCATGGCTGCACTATATTTCGAAGTATCTATTTGTATTTTTATGTTGCCTATATTCTCCTACAAGGAACCTCTTTCCTCATTGGAGCATACACACACCATTTCATTGAGCTATTCACATCACCTCTTGAGTGAATGAGCTTTGGATTTCTTCACCATTTCCTTCTAGTTTTCTATTTGTAAGAAGATCTCTTTCATTAGGGGTTCAAGATCCCTCCCTTGAAGGAAGAGGGAACTCATAAGTCTCCCTTTCTCTTTGGTGTTTTCCCACTAATACAATCTATCCATTGGTGGCATGAATATTGGTTATTTTGTATTCTACTTTCCTTATGCACTTTAGTTTAGTTTCCTTAATTGTTATTAGCTTAGTTGTTTATTTGTTTCTTATGCTTGAAGTGTCTAACTCTTGCACTCATTTCTGTCCTGTCTAGCTAACCCAACTAGACTTGCAAGTGTCCTTCTTTTTCTCATTTAGGTGACGAAAAGGATACAATAGACTGGAGACTCCACTGGGGAATATGTATCAATTTCCCCCCCCATTTGGGTTGTTTGAGCACTTCTTTTTTATTTATTTAACTTACAGGGATCATAACCGGCACAAGACTACCTGCAAAAATCAAAATTCAGAGCTGAGATAAGAGAATTCCATCTAAAATTTTCTTCCCGACCGCATATTAGAATGTGTGCAGGTTTATCAGCCCACAAGCACGTCTTCTAGGAATGTGCGCCATAAGAACTGTGTTTCCAAGTGCATTCTGCGCACCTGCGCCAACATGTCATTGTTTAGTTGTGCATAGGTGCCACATGCGCCTCTGTCTACTCTGTGACCTGCACATCTGTCAAGAAATTTAACATTGTAAGGGTTTTTTTGATATGTTGAAGTCCCATAGCCTTTTCAAGGTTGATTCTATGAAAATTGTAATATGCACCACATTTAGATTCGCTCTCCACATGAAGGGTTAGTCAAAACATAGGCACTTAGGGGGTTAAAATCCATATTTATCCTCTTTTTGCTTTCATTTTTCCACATGGATTGCTTTCTTTGATTAAAGTTAAGTTGGAATCATTCTATATCACATATATAAACACTTGCATAGGGACCAAAAATTGAACTTCAATCATTGAGTATTCTCTTCTCTCGCACCATAGAGCGATCTTGAGAATTAGAAAAATGATTGAGGAAATATTTCATCTCTCTTAAAGACAAAATCTTTAGGAGAGGACAACAGCCCCCTCGGGACTCCTCTTAGTTTATTTTTCAAAACATCTTAAATTTTTAGGGGCCCATACATGCCCACGTGCTGCAAAGATAGGATAGTTTTGAAACTACTTTCTTAGTTTACATCACTAAGGGAGTTTAAAGGTTATTGTAACGGGCCCATACATGCCCACATGTCCACAATCTAGGATAGTCTTGTGAAACTTTCTTAGATTAAATCACACTAGGGAATTAAAGGAATGGTAAGGACCCATATGTCCACATGCTAGTTCTCTAGGGACTTTAAAATTCCACAATGTTGTACCAATGGCATCTAGTAAGATAGGTAATCAAGACTTGTAAGGACCACATGAAGTCCACATGCTGCAAGGTGACACTTAACTTATTAAAAATTTGGCACACTTTATCACTTGCTCACATAGAAAGTCACTACTCACTCACATAGTTTCATCTTGAATTGTGGAGGTTGAAGTAAGTTTCCTCCAAAGGGATTCCGAAATGCTCCACCCTTTTCTTGACAAAACTATCCACTCCCACTTAATTTGAATGAGATTGGTTCACACCCCCAATCTCTCAAACAACCACATCTAATTGTTTTCTAAAAACTCACTAAGTTTTCCTCCACAGGAAGTGCCAAAATATTTTTTTTATTCTTGGTAGGATCTTGGGGATAGGCATCCAAATAACTCCCCGTTATCTAGATCGAACATCTTAAAACATTAGAAGTTGACAAATAGGGAACTGTTAAATCCTCCTAGTCAAGTGTTCCTACACCATAAGGAAGGGAGATACTCGTGAAGGTTCAAAGGCCAAGGTCTAGTTGT
Source organism: Picea engelmannii (assembly GCA_009831015.1). NCBI lineage: Eukaryota > Viridiplantae > Streptophyta > Pinopsida > Pinales > Pinaceae > Picea > Picea engelmannii. The sequence continues at coordinate 83,977 of ML779323.1, forward strand.
TCTATGCATCCCCCTTTGAGGCACTCACCTCTTGGATGGGATTTAGCCTATGACCCATTTATGAGGCCAAAAATCTAAATGTCGCACTTTGACCAAGGTACCTAGTGACCAAATTTTAGGACATCTACCCAGGTAGAAATTGTGGGATGCAATTCCACCTTGATTGGATTTTGTGTGGCTATTGGGAAATATCGCAAGCTCTTTCAGGATATGCACCCTCTACCCCTCATTATAAACGATTGTTTCATCCTTCACTAGTTCCTCTTCCGGTGGCTTCAGGCCTCACTGTTGAGTGTTCTCCCACGCGGAAAAAATCCACCTATCCACATGTATGCTTCTTTTCAAATTATTTATGTATGATGCCCTTGTGATTATATAAAATTGTGAGATATATTATGAAGGTCCAAAAATTATAACAAAGACTCTTGTTCATTTATTACTCTCATCACCATTTACACACATCCTATTTTCTAGTCGGACATCATAGGGGACCCACAGAATTCCCGTCGATCCAAATGCTTGCTAAATCTCCCTCCTATTCTAGGTGGAGTTCCTAGTCTTTCCAACTCATTGGATCAACCCTCTCACACCCCTGTGATTTCCACTATCTTATGATCATCTTTGATTGGTTCCACTTTAATTGGGTCCACTTCCCAAGGTCAATCATCCACTATCTCTCCTCTACGAGGAAGCAGGGGGAAAACTTCTTCCCAAGGGGGAAATACAACCCCACCTAACCCCCCTCACAGGTCACGTACACACACCACTTACACCATGGATGGAACTAACCCTCCACCACCACTTTAGATGCCATACTTGGCTTCCCTCAACATACTAGATCTGATCAAACTCACAAATGATCCTATATTGCACGACCCCACATGGCCTGCAATGCCTACCAAACTACCTTCTGACGTCCCCAAGTTTTAAGGAAAGGCAGGAGACAACCCTACCAACCATGTCATGACCTTCCATTTTTGGTGCTCTTCAAATAGGATCATGGACGAATCTGTCCGGTTAAGGTTATTTCAGCGCACACTCACAGGCCCATCAGCCAAGTGGTATGTTGACGAAAAATCAAGGTCCCATGTGACCTTTGAATCTTTGGCCAAAGAATTTTTGACCTTCTTTCAATTACCAATATGCCATGAAAATGGTCTCGAACTTCTCTCCGAGTTTAAACAAACCTCATCCACACATATCACTGACCACATTCATGAATGGCATCGACGACATGGTTTATGCAAAGAAGAAACCACCAAGAAACAATTCCTCGACTCGTTTCTTAAATACCTTGTCCCCCTCCTTGCCAAATATGTGGCCTCCACCTTCCCCCAATCTGAAGAGGAAGCCATCAACAAGGATTAGGAGTATGACCTCATTTATTCATAGTCAGGATACTTATATACAATACTACCTGACGCCCTAAGACCCATCCCATTCGGCCAGGACAAACCTGGAATGTCTCACTCAGCAGATGGATTGATTGGCACCACGACACACCATAATCTATACATCCAACCACAACCTATGTATGCTACATCCCAATATCCACCTACATATGGGGGACCCCCTAGTTACCCATCCCCCCATTGTCTGTAGCCATACCCAGTTGTCCCCCCTCCACCCATGAGTGGACCCGTGTCAACACCCATGATGCATTGAGCAATCCAACCAAGTTCTGGTACCCTCTCTACCTCATCTTACACCCTAAGCACTAGCGAAAGTGCTACTCCTTCCTATGTACCCTACAGATCATTGCCAAAAAATAATCTGTACTTTCCATTTCCTGGCCCTCTGTAGCCCATGGTTACACCACAAGGGAAATGACACGCTGGGGTCAACTTTGTTCAACCCTCTCCCATTCAAAAATTTCAAAGCTTTGAACAACTGAATACGGAAAATATGACCTATCAGTCGAATAGTGCCAAAAAGAAAGGAAAAAACCTCAGTAATGATAATCCAGGACTAAGGGGGAATGACCCCCAACATAACAAACTTACTGGGGGCAGCCAGAATCAAGGGAACTAGAACCCTCAAGGGGGAAATAACAACAAATTCCAAGGGAAGAATAACAACAATCTCTAAACAAAATTCCCTTTTTCCCTTTGCAGTGAGTATGGCCATTATACTCACCATTGCCGTCAAATTGCTAACTTTAAACAGATGAAAAAATCTGTAAACAGACCACGTCCCCCAACACTGTTTTCCCCTCAGCAGGTCCCATAACAATATGTGCAACAACCACCCCCAGCCATGTTGCAAAACCCCATTCCACACCAAGGGGTAATGAATACCCAACAGAAGATGCACCCTGCCCCACTACAGATGGGACAATATCTAAAACCTGACACTCCTACAGATCACACTATCCTCCTCACTAGAGAGGAAGAAATTCTTCTACAAACGAACAATCATCAATACATCACACCCCTTGAATCTGCTCTCACTACCTCAGAAGCAGTTCTAGTTACAATTGGACCACCTTTGATGATTCCACACCCTAATACTAAAACACCCCTTCGTATTCCTCGCATCCCATTACGATGGAATGTCAATAGCTGTCAGGCTAGGACGACGCACAATTATAGTCTGGTTGATGACTTGGCATAATTTCCTGCCACCATGTCTGTCTTAGAATTCCTTCAAAACTATCCCACTCAACGGAAGTCATTACTTTCCACCCTGGGGGCAGTCGATCCTACTAATACTAGACTCGTCACATTTGATCTTGATAGTGGGGAACCCCATCTCCCCGCTTTGGTAGCATTCCAATTACCGGTTAAAAGTCGGAACATCACAGTTCATTGCTGCATCATTGATGAAGGTGCATCCACATGCATCATGTCCAAAACTGTATGGAAGAAACTTGGCTCCCCCGAGCTCATACCATCCACCATCACTTTGAGAGCTTATGATGGACAAACATCCTCTCCTAAAGGGCTCTTTCAAAATTCCCCAGCTGAACTTGGGGGCAAGACTATCCTTATTGACATTGAGGTTACCAATGCCCCACTTGATTACAATATCTTGTTAGGTCATAGCTACATGTATGCTATGAAGGTAGTCGCCTCTTCTATGTTTCTAGCTATGATGTCCCTCCATAATAGGAAGATAATCACCATCGATCAAGTTTCACATTACGAGCCTAACCCTTCCTCCAACATCGATAACATCCTACCTTTTTTACACACTAATCCCGATGCCTACCCACTTATCGAGATGGGTCCTGAAATCTTCAAATACCCATCCTTGTTAGGGACATACCATGGAGCACTACCACTCATACACCCTTCAGCACAAGTATGTGTCATCTCATCCAATGAAACTAAAACTGGAGATACCCTTCCTCCCACAGAGGCTTCTTTACTATCTGACGTCCCACTCGTCGCAGAGCTCCCACCTCAGGAATCCCCTGAGAAATCTCTAGCTCCACCTATTCCCAATTTCACCCTCCCCCAGGGCCACATCCCAATTTGGGAGACAGTCCCCCAAGCCGTTACTCAAATCCCCTTATTTTACCCCCCACCAGGCGTACAAGATTTCCAGGTAGCTAAAACACTTACCCTTCCCAATATGGTGTTGACCATTCCAGTATGGTATCTACATCCACCCGCGATGGTCCCTCAACCATCCCTCCCTCCCCAAACAGAAGGAATCCTGATGCAGATTCTAGTACTTACTCCAATTGCACCACCCTCACCCCCACTTACTAGCACCACCACTACAATTGGGGGCAGAAAAAAGAAGAAATAGCCCACCGCTCCACCTCCCCCATGAGTCCTGTTAGTGTTAGATGTCACTCCTAGATTGCTTGCAGGAGCAGAGCCCGACGCCCATCAGTTTTATGTCATGATTTTTTTTAATGGGGTGATCAGATGGGTGAAGACTCAAGATAATAGAGCTTTAACTCAGGAAACTGGGCCTAGTATGTAGAAAGCAAGGGAGGTCTTGATCCAACTTCTGTCAGTAAGTTGATTAAAGGGTGGTAGATGGAAGACTTGTGAGAAGGGTGAGCAAGATTACCTCAGGCAGTAGGCCTTTGGAAGCTTGAAGAAGAAAAACTCAGAAGCCAAGATCCTCTTGGTCCATAGTTTCAAAGAGCTGAGGGGTGACTCGACTGAATCCTTCAATTCCAAGTCGTTTTAGCACTAAGAACATCACAAGAACCGATTAGAAACAATGTGACTATTATAGTGATCCAACCTACATCATCCTATAACATCCACGACTCGACTGGATCCTCCAATTCCGAGTTGTTCTAACACAGTAAACAAATAAATGGAAGGGAAGTTGACATCCATAAAGTAAGAAATCTCAAATTCCTTATACATTAACCAGAGCGACCAGCACTTCATCAAAACTTTACAATATGGAGCTTTTCTCAACCATCGATGCTTACAAAATACAAGGCCTGAGTCTATATACTCAGGAAAATTCACCTCACAGAGGCGTGCACAGTCACCCAAAGCTGGGTGTCCCTTCAGTCAAACTCGTACTGATATATTTCTTTGAACGCCACCTTAACTATGCATGGCTCCTGTAAGGAAGGTAGTTGGGCCATTAAGTGCTGGGCTGGCATGCGCAGAATTCTCTGTCAAGTCGAGGACTTCGACATGGTTTCTTTGAGAAAATTGATACACAGGACCTCTTCAAGCAGACGGCTTGCCAGACCCTCCATCCCCTCACTTAATGAATGAAAGGAGGTTTCAACCACCCGCTCTTTCTATCATTTACTCCAGGCGAGAAACAGTATGGAGATCGGATCTGATGGTGCCTAGAGATCACGATGATCCCCTCTGTAACTAAACTCGGTGCCCTTGGCCTTCCTTACGTAGATCCTATATGTCCCCAAGTGACCAGGGGTTGTGACCATATGCTTATTCCCAATGCGCTTTCGGCGTTCGCGAAAATGAAGGGGTTGATCCTTGCTGATCGAAATCGCGATGAGCGATTCGGTGAGACAGCTTAATCTAGCACCATGCATCCCTCTAGATCTGACGGCCCTTAACTCCTCCGACGATACCATGGGCCCGGGCCCGGAACTCTCCTGGCACCTCGCGCATCGGAATATAATGGAGCTGCTATTTGCATCTTGGAGTCGCGATGGGCGAAACGCCGATATGGCTCAATCTGCTGCCAGGTGTCCCCTTTGGATGGACGGCTGAAATTGTTTCGTGATGTCGCGGGCCCCAGTTTCAGTTTTGTCAGGGTTCAGGGTTTCGCGATGTTCAAAGACATAAAACTTTCACCCCACGAACTCCCGAATGCCGAAATGCCGACGCGACCAAATCTCGTGCAACGTGCCCTTTGGGATGAACGACTGTCATCCATCTCTGATCATGCTATGGGTGCTATCCACCGCGCTAACCTCGACGTAGCTTTTCTAATCACGATTTCCCACCCACTGTTGATCTAATCCTTCAAATACATCCTGAACTTTGAAATTGGAGCCCCCGCTCGCTTGATTTGGGCCCAAAATAGATTTCTTCTGTGTGCTGCACTTAGGTGCTTCTCGTGCAACCTACTGACCTGGATATCCCTATGCCGAAGACAAGAAATGTTGCTAACACTCCAAACCATGGATTTGTGGCAAGGACTATAAGGTCCCAAAGATTCCATGATACTATCTTCATTACAAACTTTCAACATGAAAATTCATAGCCTCATCATCTCTCAAGATCTCAAGGAAACAAAAGTTTCAAGTGTTATGTTATCYAACTCCTTCAYTGTMTCAAAGRTTYARCCATTVTGTRTCATAAKAMAKTTKCTTTGATTTCAAATGAAATTTCAAYTTTCATTAGATTTAATATTGATGCATTACAATTCTTGGTATCCTTACTTCTAATCCAACTTCATGATAACACATGCTTACAATATTTGGTTGGTTAACGCCTTGATTATTTCTAGGGGATATATATATTACAATATATTAGAATATTAAAATGTAAAAGTAATGCCATATTACAATGTAATATGGTATTACCATATTACATTGTAATATGGCATACCATATTACAATGTAATATGGTAATACCATATTTCATGTAAATTTATTTTTTTAAACCTACAGTAATCGTCGCAATATCGATGGACTTTTGTCAGAATGTTTTTACCATAACCCTTGCTATAGCGACGAATTTTCATCGCACTATTCCACGAAGTTTCATTGCATATACAGCAAGTTCGTCGTAAATATGGTTTTGTGAAAGAGCATTCGTCGATATTAACACACAATTTTGTCGCAAGTTGCGACGAAATTTCGTCGCACATTCAGCAGCTGCGTCGCAAGTTATTGGCTTGGCACATTTCTTTGTTGGTATTGCGATGAAATTGGTCATAATTGCGACGATGAAGAAGGTTAACCAATATTGAAGTTGCTAACATGTGGCTAGCTAATTTTGTCAATGTTTCCACGCACACCTGGATCATGGATATAGCGACGAAATTATTACGACGAAAAAAAACTCGGCATTCATGGAAATTGCGACGGATAAGTGTGGCAATATCAACAAACAACCATTGCAAATTTGGTCATATGTACTAGTGCAAGAAGCCAATCATGCAATGATAAATATTATTGATTTAAATAGGACTAATGGAGTCGATCGAAATAGCCTCCCATGGTTATTTAAAGAAGATGAAAGCAATGTTGTAAAAGAGATCATTCGAAAAATTCAATTTCCAACAGGATTTGCTTCAAACATCAAGAATATATTAACAAAGAAAGGTGAATTTGGTAGGTTAAAAGCTCATGACTGGCATACCTTCATCAAGGTAATTTCTTTCGTATATTTGTTATGTATTGGTAAGAATCAATGTAATATTTTTAAATTTTGTAAATATATTGTTAATATGAAATCAGAAATTTATTAATGTGCCATTGTTTTGTTACAATATGTGCTACCTCTATCTTTTCCCGATAGCTTTGACAACAACGTAAAACAAGTTATATATGACCTTGGAAAATACATGAGGTAAATAACGATAGATGAATTACATATTATTATTTATATGTAATAAAAATGTTGTAGAAGTTTTTGATGACATGTGTTTTACTTGTAATATTCATGTATACAATAATGTCTTTGTTGAAACATATTTTGTTCTCATAACATTTGTAGGTGGTTTTCATCTAAAGAAATCCATAAGGAAGATATAAAATATTGGAAGAGAGAAATTCCTCGTTTAATGTGTGCAATGCAAAAGTATCTACCTCCAGCATTTTTCAATGYSCAAGAACACTACCTCATACACYAGGTYRAGGAGATTGAATTGTGTGGACCTRTACACACAAGGTCAATGTGGATRGTGGAGAGACACTTGAAKTCATTGAAGKMTTTAGTTAGACAAAGAKMAYRTCYYGAGGGTTYTATGGTGGAGGGGYATATGGTATATCAAACRTTAGTGTATATTAGHGATTATCTTCYTVATTTASRGAGGAAAATTAATATGCATTGCATTTGGGGTGTYAATAAYRTCAAAATATMTRAAGTGGARGTCTTBGTHRRGAATGGWAAAATGAGGAAAGTGAAAGGTATTATATTATTTKATTTTTATCTATATTGTATTTCTTCAATTTATATTATACCTCCATCAATTATTATTATTCATTATTCTTACTAATTTATATTTTTTTCATTGCAGCTGGTCGAGTGTGGGATGCACTACATTTATACATTGCTAACAATATTGATTGGATGAAGATATGGATAGAACAAAGTGAACAACATCATGGTAGGTTATCATGGGAAGAGGTGGCTACATTAATTAAAAGATCTCATCATAATGAATATCACAATCTTACGCAGAGGGAGATTGATTTAGCATATGGTTTAAAAGATAAACAAGTAAGCATATAAAATTTTACCCGGACTTTCTGTTATTATACAAAATGTTAATGTACTATTTTTTAATATTTATTAAGTTTAAATACATTTATTAATTATTAATTTATTTTGTACTTGTCGAGAATATTGCATTTGAAGCACGACAAAGCTATGTGGTATAATGGTCGAAAATTTCACGTCAAAAGGGTGGATGACACGAAGAAAACCGTCGATTCAGGGATAACTACAGTGTTTCAAGTCACTAATGTTTATTCTAGACGTGACAAACATCCAAGACTAACAGAAAATAGATATGATGGACATTTGGATGATATAATCGAGTGTGACTTCAAATCCTTCAAGATAATTCTGTTTGAGTTCAAATGGTATCGTTTACAGATAAATGAAGGTGATCCTGAAAGAACTATTATTCAACATGACAATGGTTTTACCATGGTTAATACAAGGACATTTGAACCGGGTCTAGAAATTTATGTTCTGCCAAGCCAATGTGAGTAGGTATTCTATTGCGAGGTTCCCGGTAAACCAGGTTGGTCGTTTGTTGTTAGATATGATCCAAGAGGAAGGCCTGTAAAGTATAATGTACCGGAAGAAGATGATATTCAAGAACTAGAAGGTGATACAGAGGAACATGAGGAGGTAGACCGTGTATCATCAGATGACGAAGTCGAAGAAGTTGATTGACCATATGATGTAGATGATAATGTTCTCGATGACGCTATATCTGATGATGATATTATGGAAAATTATGACAGTACTGATGATGATGTTGATATGTCCAATCCATTCGATGATGATTCTAAAATACCAGATGATGATATAGAATATGATGAGTTGGATGAAGAAGAAGATCAATGATATTCCTACATGTGGTGAGTCATTTGTACTGTAGATCTCTTATGTTTTTTTTTCTTTCATGTAATCTTAGTGTCATTTTTAATTATAGTTGTTGAATATAAATAGATTGGGTATTGGGGAAATGACAACGTTCATGATGAAGATGATATTGACGATGTTGAGTTTGATGAAGAAGAAGATGAATGATATATACAGGTATGTGTTTAATATGATGATATTTATATGCTTTTATTTTGTATAATATAGTATTTTACATGTTCTTTATTATTTCATATTGGGTATGGGGAAATTGAGAGTGATGTGAGGGGCGGGGGTGGGGGGGCATAATTAGAGATTCCACCTTCATGTGGTTTCCCTTGTTTAGTAGAGAATGAACTATTCTCGAAACCAAGAGAAGCTCATGAAAAACGATGTTTTCTCATAAAAGTTGACTTGACTTAAAGAACTTAGCCCGAAATCCAAGTTCTAGTTCCAAGTTCCTACACCCCGAGATAGTACCTGCACACAAAGACAAATAAGTTTAGGTATTCTTGGCATTTCGGCAAAAAGGTATAAAGGGATTTTTCATGGCACCTGCTAAAGGTGCATGCAATTGGAAAAACTAACAACCCAAAACTAAAAAGGATCAATACACGGACTATCAATGAGAGGTGTTATTGCTATGGTGTGTAGGAATAGGCCTAGCACCTTCAAAATTATCATTCTCCAAATATCTTATACAAATTTTACAAGGAAAATGTACTAGAACTAGACATGGGCAACAGTGACCTGTGAATGGGGCCAACGTTGGATTTTTTTCAAACTGTTTCCGAATTCATTGAAATTTGACACGGATAGACTATTCCCATGCCTTAACAACATGGGAGGGTTTTTGGACTCAAATTTGACTCGCACAACCACTTTCTTCCATCATCAATTCATCATGTAAAACATAAACCCTAATCTAGTGGAGTATTTGATTTGTTCCCAGTGAATGGATGCTCATTAGGCGAGATAAATTCCTTTCTTACAACAGCCATTTCTTGCCTACCTGACATGGTTTTTTATATTTAACACCTCTTTTTTCCATTTGGTGCTCATGCTGACCCTTTCTTTTATTCCCAAGAGCCCCATTAGCCCCTCCATTAATTTCAGTTCAGAATACACGGACTGTCAATGAGAGGTTATCTGGTTGTGGTTTGTAGGAATAGGCCTAGCACCTTCAAAATTATCATTCTCCAAATATATTATACAAATTTTACAAGGAAATTTTACTAGGACTAGACATGGGCAACAGTGACCTGTGAATGGGGCCAACGTTGAATTTTTTTCAAATTGTTTCCGAATGCATTGAAATTTGACATGGATAGACTATTTTCATGCCTTAATGACATGGGAGGGTTTATGGACTCAAATTTGACTCACACACCCACTTTCTTCCATCATCAATTCATCATGTAAAACATAAACCCTAATCTAGTGGAGTATTCGATTTGATCCTAGTGAATGGATGATCATTAAGCGAGATAAATTCCTTTCTTACAACATTCATTTCGTGCCTACCTGTCATGGGTTGGTATAGTTAACACCTCTTTTTTCCATTTGGTGCCCATGCTGACCCTTTCTTTTATTCCCAAGAGCCCCATTAGCCCCTCCATTACTTTCAGTTCAGAATACACGGATTATCAATGAGAGGTGATCTGGTCGTGGTGTGTAAGAATAGGCCTAGAACCTTCAAAATTATCATTCTCCAAATATCTTATACAAATTTTACAAGGAAATTGTACTAGGACTAGACACGGGCAACAGTGACCTGTGAATGGGGCCAACGTTGATTTTTTTTCAAATTGTTTCCGAATCCATTGAAATTTGACATGGATAGACTATTCGCATGCCTTAACGATAGGGGAGGGTTTATGGACTCAAATTTGACTCGCACGCCCACTTTCTTCCATCATCAATTCATCATGTAAAACATAAACCTTAATCTAGTGGAGTATTCGATTTGTTCCCAGTGAATGGATGCTCATTAGGCAAGCTGAAGTCCTTGCTTACAATAGTCATTGAATTTAGAAGAGGATTAAAAGCTATCCTAACCACTAGAATAGACAAGGAAGGAGTATGTACTAGTTAAAGGACTAACTCCACTAGCCAAAGTATCTATGAATCACCCTCCACTAGCACGCAAAAGCTCGTAATCCATGGAGAAAAAATACAGAACGGCCTAAGGAGGTCCATCCAAGTCTCTGACATTAACCTTTACCCACCCTTATACTCTAGTTAAACCTTTAAAGGTACATGGTCGACCTCCATTAAAGCTGCAACTCTTGGTTCAGTCTTCTCGCCGATATTGAGAGTCTCATCCAACTTCCACTTTCTATTTCAAAGGAGTAACGGTCTTCATAAAATCTTTCATACATATCAAGGGAATATATGAGTATAAAAAGAATTTTGTTTTATTTATCAAAAGAAAACACACACACTACTTAAGAAAGCAAATTGTGTTCAATTGTTAGTACACTTATATCTTTTACAAGAGTTAAAAGGAATAAAATATGTTCAATTGGCATGGCATTTTATACATTGTTTATATCATGTTTTTGGTTAGGAAAGTAAAATATTGTCCATTTTTAGTAATTTTATATCCTTTTATTTAAGAAAAAGTGGGAAGTTAAAAAAAATTATATAAATGTGGAATATGTTTGGAACAGTTATAAACATATATGTTTCTACAATATTTTTTTAATTGGAATTAAACTTGTATTAATATATTAAATTATATTGTGTTGAGGAAAACAACAATTACTTCTATTGTTACATAGATTCTCCTTATAGAGCATGTTTTTATATTCAGATCTATGGTAAAAAAAGACATTAAACCAACATTTCAAGTGTTCTTATATGATGGTTTCCTATAAGATTGTCTCAAAATACATCGAACTCTAAAAAACATACATAATGTATTAAACCTACATATTGTTTTGATATTTGTGCTCCTTGTATGTATATTAGTATCCTACTCCTATATTCATTGGCACTTGGTTTTGAAAAACAATATTTTCCTCAATATCCCCTCCATGAATAGAACTATGAGTTCCTTGATTGTTGGATGGAAATGAGAGATTCTCCATCCTCCGTGAAGCCACCAAAACTCTAAGCATGCCACACTCTACTTCAAAAGTGTCAATTATGCATTTTGGTGAAATAAGGCTTGTTTGGTTGACAATGTGATGCAAAGGAGTGCTCTAGCTCTGCAACTCTAGAGGTAAGGGATAAAATGATATTGTTGTTGGCCTAGGGAGACCTCCTCGTGCCTTCATAGAATCTTCTTAATCATTCGAAGATCAACACTTTCCATTGTGAACCAATTGACCTTCCAATCAAGCTTATCCAACTCCGTAGATAGAGGTCCCAAAACCAAGCAATCTAGGATGAAATATGGGTACAAGGAAAATTCCCCGTCTCTTATAACATCCATTTTCCAAAGGGGAAAATAAACCCACAAAGTAATGAAATTCCATACAAGTTTGATGGTTGAATTACCAATAGTGCAACACCAAAACAAGTCCAAATTTCCAACCTCCCATGCCCATCATTGAGAAAATATGCTACCAGTCCATATGCCCCCCTTCCCTTGTCCATTTCCGAACAAAACCACTACCACACCTCATTGTCATGTGCCCTTGCTCCACTTTTCTTCCTCTTTTATGCTGAATTTTTCATTACCCTCATCCAAAATGATCCCAAATTGATTACCCCACCCCATAGCTCTGCCTTGATAAACCAACTTCAATCCCAACTGAAATAAATGTGGATATACGCTCATAAGATCTTGATGATCCACCACCATATGCATCAACTGTTCAACCTCCAATAGCATTGAGCGGATTTGACCTGCATTGATGACCATTGGTTGTGTGATTTGAATTTTAACTTTGTCCATATACATTGATTAAATCTAGGGGATAGTGGCTTGGAAAAAAAGCAATTTTCCATTAGAAATCCTAATTTGAATGTGGTGGCATATTTTTCCAAGACATTTTCTTTTTTATTCAATTATCTTTGAATGTGAAAGAGATCATCCCTGTCAAACTGAGATAGCACTTGTCGAACTCACTCAATGATGCCTTATAGCTTGATCACCCCATGATTAGAGTGGTTTAGTGTTTCCTTGATAATCATCATTGAATCCCCAAATATTGTTATCTCTTTGATCCCAAGTTCCCTAGATATAGTGAGCCCACATAATAATGAGTATGCTTTGGCCAGATTATCTGGCAATTCCCCTAACCCCCAGTGTAATGCACCATTTGTTTTCCTTTATGATCATGAAGACTCCCCACACCTGGATAGACTATTCACATGCCTTCAAT
>ML779323.1:102427-121049 GCA_009831015.1 Picea engelmannii
AGCAACAAAACTCTATAACACGGTGACGCTACCTCTCTCTTGAGTTTCAACATGTATTTTCTTTCTCCATGGGCCATCTTCCATATTTGACCTTCATGAAGTTATCCCATATTGCTTGGGATTTGTATTGCACCCTTGAATCTCTTATACACATCCTTTCTAATGGTTTGGGCTTCAAGCCATCATTTAGCCCCATTCAAATCATCTTGGAAAAACTTTCGAACCACTTTGCCTAATTTGTTGCAACACCCAAAAGGCTCCTTTCCATTACATCCAAGGAACATGGGAATTTAAGACAATGTTATAGACCACAACATTCGGTTCAAGCTGAGGATCTTAATGTAGAAATTCCCTTGCTCTCTCTGTGAATCACTTGATCATTTCACATACCAATGTACTATGATCATTGAATATAGGCGTCACCAAATGGACCTTATTCAAAATACTACACCCGCCCCACTGCCCAAGGTACAAGTGATTACCCCTACTCCATCCCCTAATGTTGTTCATATCATCTCTTCTGAGACTGAGGCACTTCCCACTCCTCCATGGTTCATGGATAGCCTATATGAGGATTTTCCCCCAAATCGCCCCAATTCTCTAGTTCATTTCCCCATGAAAATCTGACGCCTGAATACAATTTGTAACCCTCAGTATCTCGATATTTGGTTTATGTCAAGCAAACCATCACAACCCCCTTGCATCACCCCCTCTACCTATTCACCACCAGAATACAACCACACGATTACAATCACCAATGTTACTCCCTTGGATCCCCTATATTCTCGCCAGTTCCACTGCGATGAAGACATCCTCGAGGAATTAACTACCCCGGATTGCCCATGGAATGCACTCCATCACAAAGTGCTCTTTCTCTCACAGGAAGCCTTTGTGCCTACCAACCAAAACTCCATATACGCAATCAAAAGAAAATATTTTATCCCATCAGGGCATATAGACTAGGTCAATAACCCTATCCCTGCCCCCGATGCTTTTGAAGAAGGAAACATGGCCAACATTTCCCCCATAGTCAAAATCGATATTTCCATCAAGCCTAGAATAGTAGAGGAAATCACCATTAGCATCGCATGCTCTCCTGAAGAAATTATAGCTTACAAAGATCTCTTCCAGGAATAACGAGACATTTTTGCCTAGTCATACACAGAGATGCCCGACCTTGATCCCTTTATTGTCGAACATCGTATAGACACATGACCTGATATCACACATGTACGACAAAAGAAATGTCCACTACACCCATCCAAAGCGGTGACCATCAAAGCCGAAATTGGCAAATTACTCACTGTAGGGTTCATATACCCCATCATATATACATCATTGGTCTTCAACTACATCCCTGTTAACAAAAAACAAGGCACTATTCACGTCTATACTGATTTCCGCGAGCTCAATCATGCCTGTCCCAAAGACAATTTCCTAACGCCTTTTATCGACCAAATTATCGATGATTGTGTCAGCCACAAGGATTTTTCATTCATGGATGGGTTCTTTGTCTACAATCAAATTCAAATTCACCCAACCGATCAGTATAAAACCACATTCACTACCCCATGGGGTACTTTTTCATATCGTGTCATGCCTTTTGGCCTCAAGAACGCTGGTGCAACTTTACAATGGGCCATGACCTACGTTTTTCATGATCTTTCTCACATCATCCTTTCCTACTTAGATGACCTCATCGCTCGATCTAAGAAACACACTCAACATCTAGATGACTTACGGGATGTATTCCAATGGTGTCGTCAGTTCAATATCTTCTTGAACCCCCTCAAGTGTGTATTCTACATCACCATTGGACACCTCCTTGGGTTCATAGTTTCCCAACGTGGCATCACCATTGACCCCCTCAAAGTCCAAGCCATGAAAAAAATTTCCCCCCCTCGAAATTTAAGCTAGCTACAAATCTTACAAGGCAAAGCTAACTTTTTACGCCGCTTTGTTCCCGATTACACCACTTGTTCACACGGTTTCCTTCACTTGTTACATCATGATATCCCATTCTGATGGGATGAACATGCCCAAACCACTTTTGATGATTTAAAAGCGACGCTCTCCAACACCCCTTTAATTAGTCCACCTGACTATGATCGCGACTACATCCTCTACTTATCAGCCTCAACCGTCTCTGTGGCAGGAGTTCTCATCCAACTAGGGGATGATGGTCGTGAGCTTGTAATTTACTATATTAGTAAAAACCTTTTAGGGCCACCCCTGAAGTATAATCACAACGAGAAACTCTCCCTTGTAGTTTTCCTCACAGTCCAAAAACTGCACCATTATATCCTGCTTTGCACCACCAAATTCATGGCAGATTCCAACCCCATGCAATACTTGCTTAGTCATAGGAAAATTAATGGAAAATTTTCCCAATGGATCATCGTCCTTCAGGAGTATGACCTAGAGTTTTCCTCTCCCAAAATTAAGAAAGCACTCATCCTCGATGAACTCATTACAACGTTTCCCTCACATACTACCATTTCCCCCATCAACACAAACTTCCCTGACGAACACCTCTTCTACATCCCCTTGGATGATCCCTGGTATGATGACCTTCTCGTCTACCTTCAAACCCAGAAGTTTGGATTGCATCTTTCCTGAGATGATCATCGATGCATTCACAATAAGGCCCCTCAATACCTCCTTGTCATATACATATTATATCGACAAGGGGTAGCCATTGTTCTCCGTTGATCTTTGACCATTAACAAAGCCGATAGGGTCCTGAATGATTGTCACAATGGCGCTTGCGGTGGCCACCTCCCAGGGATGTCCACCACCCAGAAAAGGATTTGAGCAGGCTACTTATAGCCCACGTTGTTTCATAACTGCATTCACGTGGTGAAGCGATGTGACAAATGCTAGATTTACGCCAATAAAGCACGAGCTCCCCATGCTCTTCTACACCCCTTCATCACTACCAACCCCTTTTGCAAATGGGGCATTGACTTCATGAATTGCAACCCTCCATCAAGAAATGGGCACAAGTACATTATCGTGGCAGTTGATTACTTCACCAAATGGGTCGAAGCCATGCCCACCTTCAACAACACCACTGACATTGCAGTGCACTTTTTCTTTAACCACGTCATCTCCCTCTTCGGAGTACCACTATAGCTAGTCTCCAATCATGAAAAACAATTTGAGAATGAGATCTTCGTCGAACTTTCCTCAAATTTATGCTTCTCTCACGATTTCACCTCACCCTACTACCCCAAGTCCAATGGACAGGTAGAGGCAGTCAACAAGGTCCTCAAAAACATGTTGCACTGTACCGTTAACAAACATAAGACCAATTGGCATCATATGTTTTTTTCAACACTATGGGATTATCGCATGGAAGTTAAGACTACCACTGGTTTTACACCATTCCATCTCATCCATGGGATCAAAGACACTCTCCCCATTAAGTGAAAAATTCCCACATTACGCACCGCTATTGAGCTATTACCCGACACTGCTCCAATGGAGTAGAGTTTGTTGAACTTAGAGTCGCTGGATGAAGACCGTCGGTCTTCATTACAGAACAATGAGGCACCCAAAAAATGGTTGAAGGACACCTTTGATCACCATGTCAACCTTCTCTCATTCAACGAAGGTGACCTCATCCTTGCTTACGATATCGCTCATGATACCCTCGACCATGGAAAATTTGAGTCATTATGGCATGGACCTTACATCATCCAACATTGCCTCACTAAAGGAACATACATCTTGGCCTCTCCCGAAGGCCACCCTCTCAAACAACCCATTAATGAGTTGTACTTAAAGAAATTTTACGCCCGAGCGTAGTCATTCTACACTAGGCTTTTTCTTTTCTGTACATGTTTCGTAGATTTTTTAATATTCTTTCTCCCCTCCATGCCTTACATATAATATACCATTTGTGTTATTGACAGATGCCTCCTCCATCGACCTACCACATCGGTTACGCTGACGGAGCTAGCCGATGGACACATAATCTCTCTTTGGCTGCATGGGCCCTCTATACCCCGTCACATGAACTGCTCCACTCCAGCGACATATGTTTGGGCTCAACAACCAACAACCAAGCATAATACACAACCGTCATTGGCCTCCTTTTCGAGGCCAGTCACCACCATATTCATCACCTTAGCATCTTACTATATTTCGGGCCCATTGTCCTTCAACTCAACAATGTGTACTGTGTCCACAATCCTTCCCTCTTCTGCAAATACCTGCAAGTTAGACTTTTATCTTGACATTTTGATTCAATCACATTTACACATATTCCATGACAATTCAATCAAATAGAAGATAATATGACTAACCTAGTGTTAGATTGGCATTTATCACATCAAGACACCACTACACATACATAAAGCATCAAAGTCTATCACAACATATAGATTAGACGTCATAAAAAAGCACCACAAAACATCATCACATGTAAACATCACAACAATCTCAAAAATGTATACCCATATATATATATATATATATATATATATATATCAATGTGCCATCAATGTTTACAAAAAATAGTACAACACATACATCACCCATAGGCAGGTGAACCACCTCATCCCTATAGGTACAAAATAGGTGTCACATCACCCTATACAAAATGGGCTCAAAGGCCTATATAAATACAAACATATATATACAAAAGCACTCATGGCGCCTCTATAGCTCCACCACTTGGTCCTCTCTCTGGAGGAGGTGCCCCACCAGCTAGGGGTCCTTCAGGTCTAGGGGGCAATCGTCCAGTCATCACCACCCCCGCTATAGCTTCTCTACAGATCAGGGTCCGCCACTCCGCTAGAACATCCACACACTGCTCCAAGACTCCCTCATCCTAGATCTGAGTCCACGTGCCCTCAGGCACTCCCTGTATTACTACCTCCAATCATAAACGAAAATCCTTGAACTCTCCACCTGCCTTTGTCGGAGGATCATGTGAAGGCCATGCACCGGGGTCATTATATCGTCTTCTCCTGCCTGCTCTCTCATCATCGGCTGGCCTCACACCAACCTCATCCCTCCATCGTCTCTCTCCTAACTGTGGCTCTCCCCACGGTGGTCTCATTGTCCCTTGACGAGCCGACACTCTGACCAACTCTACCTCCCATCCGTGAGGCCCCACATCTGCACACACAACAAACACATGATAGCATCATCATCCATCCATACAAACATATGCTATACTATCCAAAACACAAAACATCAAATACATCAACATACCTCTACAGTCTAACACCTCTCTAGGGGGTAGCACCATATCTGGGTCCTCCCGGAAGTCCACCCCACTATATGGGAACTGGAGTATGATTTGTGGCATCTGTCACCACACCCATGTAACCTTGGTTGTAAAGTAATGGCCACCCTCCCCACCCCCATGACAAACTAAGATCATCACCCATCGCATCAATCATGACTCTCGCGCACCCAACACGTCCAATAAAACTCTCGGGCGCAACATAAGCACCCTCTCCAAGAACCAAGCCACCAAGATCGACCCAAAGGCAAACTCCCCTAAGTCAGTAGCCTAACATATATTGAGTTGCCCTATCATATTGACATGTAGCATCAAGCCCCAGGAAAAATGCTCTCCACCTAGTGCCCTCTGCATGATCTTCAGCTGACCACCATTGATCTGCTGAGTAGCTAGGGATCCATATATCCTCACAATCATTGTTGCAACACAACGATGCACAAGGGTGTCCATCGCCCCAATCCTCACGACCAAGCCTGACATAAATTCCTCTCCAGAACAATACGTCTGTGCCAGGACAACCAACTGTCCATCCCCTAGCAACAGGGGATCAATCAGTAGAGCGCTTCCTCGAAAAGGGAGCCCAGTCAAGAAATATACATCCTCCACCGTCAAGAATGTCAGGTACTCCCCATGCACAATGAAGCACTGCCACTCAGTGCTCAACATAAAAAACTAGAGGAGGTACTCCTACACCCGCAACATTGAACAATCAAAGAACTTTAACAACCCATAGGCTGCTAAAGATCTCCACACACCCGACTCCTTATCCCTCACCACCTCCCTAAGGTGTGCCCAATCTCTCTCTCTCTAATGGACTGGCATCCTATAATGTTCACCTACATTTACACAAACAAAACTCAATTAGCCATCATAATTCACTCCATAAAAAACTCAAAAAAGACATGTTTTTACACCCCTCAGCTTTGCCTCAAATGCATGACTATTTTCCCCACGGGCACGCACATGTGTGCACCTGTTCTACACATAGTTACACATCGATGTGCACCTGTCGAAGCCACGGGGGAAAATTCATGTTCCCCTATCACCCATATAGGCATGCACCCATGCATGCCTGTTCATTTCATAGTTGCGCACGCATGCGCAGATTTTAGAGAAACAGTCGTGCACAAGTGCGCAACTGTACTTCAAACAGGCATGCATCCAATGCATGCCTATTTCCTGCATTCAGGTTCCCCCATGCGCAATTGTACCAATTATACTCGTGCACCCAAGCATGAGAATCCTTCGATCGCCTGTGCACTGGGGGGCCCACCCTCACAAAATCTCCCCGTATGACCATCTGTACGGCCCTGCCCAAAATAGGAATCCTAATTACTATGCAGGAGGATACGACCACTAACCTGGCTCTCACTAATCTTTGATTGGCTGGATCGATCTCTTAGAATCTCCAAATCTCCTCTAAAACCTGTCATCCACTCAATATGACAACATGTACAAATGAGGTGGCATTGTGGGCCCTACCGCTATATATAGTCCCTTTTGCCAAGGTTCAGTGTTCAATTATAGGAGCTCCGAGCCTCCATTTTCCGATCCATCTTCAGCCACGGGATCGGGATATTTCCCCCTACACAATCACATCCCCCAGGTCACCATCCATCCTCGACCCCAGAGGACACATTTTCCTCACATCACGCCCAGGTACGCATGCTTATATTCACAATTATTGAATAACTGTTATATGTTCTTTATCTTCAGATATTTTTCACGTCGGGTATTAAGTTTTTATGTGTGTAGTTACTTGGTCATCACGCATCCCCTTTAAGTATATAATAGACACTGTAGTGCAATCATTCCCTTTAAATATCAATTGCATCTCCCACTCACACCCTCTAAAATTTGTCTCTAGGGTCCCCCCATCCGACTCTGCAGTACTAACAGCTCCATTGCATTTTAGTACTGTCAATCGGTAACACTCTCTCCTACATGAGTTGTCCCAATTGTAGTCCCCTTTGGCACTTTGACACTCATGCTGTTTTCACCCCCTGGGGCTGGGAGTCCTGATAGTCTTCCCATTCCTGAGAATCATCCACATGCTCCTTCTCCTCATTTTTATATCTTTCCCAAATGGACTCTCAAGTAATCTCATTATGGTTCACATTTGATTGTGCCTCCGCAGTATGATTAACCATCCATTTCATCCACCATCAATTTTCCCATCTACAGATTGTTCTCCATTCATTTACTTAATACAGAAACCCACCTATGGGGCCCCCACCCTCCACCTATTTTCCATGCAACTTTCACCCTCACAGGCCAAGCCATCTTGCATTGGGGCACTCATTTCTGTATCTGCACACTTATCCTAACTTATTCTTTATTCATTTGGTAATTGTACAAAACCTTTATTTCCATCAGTTACATAGCTTTCTGTTGTTGCCTTTAGTGACCTTCCTTTTTTGGCAAAGCAATCCCTGTCACCCTTGGTTGGTGCATTTTTTACCTCCTACCCTTGTTGACATCATCCATAAACCCTGAGTATCTCATAGTCCATACACCTCTGATCTCTGCATTTGTCCATTTTTTCATGCCTCTGGCACAATTTATCCACGTCTAGTCATCCCCCTAACGCTAGATTCAGTTTCACGGTTGCTGCCACTCATCCTTCACATATATCCCCAACCAAGGGAAATCTTACCACTTCTTGAATTCATCCATGTTCCTCATCAGTTTCTAATATTCTCCAGTGGATTTCATGAAGCCCTTTGCTTCTTGGAGTTGTGTCTCCCTTTCTGTCGACATCAACACAGTTTCTAGAAGGGTGACAGTATCTTGACTCTCATTACCTTTACAATTAGGAGTCTCATATGGAATAGAGAGAACCATCATTGCTCTCTGCTGTCGTTGACCCCCATATCATTCAACTTCAACACTTTCTCATGTTGCAGTGGGTCTTACTTCGCGACTATTGCATTTTTTTTTATACTCACTGAAGACCTATGAAATTTTTTGGGTTATCAATGCCCGCGAATCCTGGACACTTCTTACATGTGTCATCACCTCTTTTCAGAGCTTGTTCACCATCATAATTGTCCTATGCCATTATCAAAATGCCCCGGAGGGCACTATAATCATCTACACCAACAGACAGTTTCAGTTACTGTCTTACACATTTTGAGTTACATGACATGAGCATGGGGCATGCCCGCCTCATACAAAGTTTTATTTTTCCACACCTAGTGAAAAGTTTGGGCCCCATAGGTTCCCCTCTCCCTCCAATGGGTCTCTCTTGCAATTCCTCTCAAACACTCTTTCTTACAAAGGTACTCTCAATAGAAGAAACATTGATGTATTTCAGCTATACGTATGCTCCTAACCTCACACATTAGGGAGCATCCGTTATCAATGAAATTTCATCCACAAATGGTTATAGGAATCCAGCATCTCCAAACACCTATTAGTTCATCCATGGCCCCAAAAAAATCCATTTCTAAAGGGCACAAACTATACAACTGGTTATAAAATCAACATGCGCTCAAAATACAAAGGAAGCACACGCACGTGTGCCAATCGAAAATGCTGGAAAAACACACATGCACCCGATGCACGACTGTGGATGAAAAAGATTTGCACACCTTAGAACGGTGCATTTATGATTCTGGTCTGCCTCCCACCCACTTCTAGTTCATCTCCCAAGTCAATTTTACCCTCAAATCTGAACTGAATCCAAGTGGGGGGCTGGTCAAAGACCTAGAGGTGCCCTAAAGGGATCCTTGTTCACACTAAAGACCGGTTGGATAATGCCTCAAAGATTTTCTATAAAAAGAGGCCATGGATGCACTATATTTTGAAGAATCTATTTGTATTGTTATGTTGCCTATATTCTCCTACAAGGAACCTTTTTCCTCATTGGAGCATACAAGCACCATTTCATTGAGCTATTCACATCACCTCTTAAGTGAATGAGCTTTGGATTTCTTCACCATTTCCTTCTAGTTTTCTATTTGTAAGAAGAGATCTTTCATTAGGGGTTCAAGATCCCTCCCTTGGAGGAAAAGGGGACCCATAAGTCTCCCTTTCTCTTTGGTGTTTTCCCACTAATACAATCTATCCATTCGTGGCATGAATATTGGTTATTTTTTATTCTACTTTCCTTATGCACTTTAGTTTAGTTTCCTTAATTGTTATTAGCTTAGTTGTTTATTTTTTTCTTGTGCTTGATGTGTCTAACTCTTGCACTCATTTATGTCCTGTCTAGATAACCCAATTGGACTTGCAAGCGTCCTTCTTTTTCTCAATTAGGTGACAAAAAGGATACAACAACAAACCTAGAGTTACCCGAGCAGAGACCAGAACTTCCTGGTCCAAATCCAGAAGTACCTGAGCAAAGACTGCAACTGACTGGCCTGAACCCTAAAGCCTAGGACCAACAGATTGTACCTTTTGTGTAGTATAAGGACACTCAAATGGTAGAGAAGCCGCAAGTTCAGAGTCCCCAACACACTACCTCAATGACCAAGGTTGAGGGTGCCATGGGAAGCGCAACTCCGAAAGAAGAGGTACATAACAAGGCAGAGATACCAGAGGTTCAAAAGGAGCCATATTCAACTTTTGGGAAGAGTGCAACATCAACACAGGAACAGATGGATCTGGTTCTCCAAAACCCTCAGTAGTACGTAGAGTTGTTGCAAATCTGTCTGGCCAGAACATAGGTTCTAACACTCCTACCCTTAGCGTTGAGATTGAGGCTTGTGCCATGACCATCCACAAGAGAGGTTGAGGTAGAGACTCCCTGAGAACATTCAATAGCCAGTGGAGTTCCACTGGAAGTATGAGCACCCAAGGATGCAACCCCTTCATCTGTTAGCCTTGCATAGTGGACAACAACACAGTTGGTTGGAATGATCAAGGCATCAATTGATCAGCTGAAGTAGAGGCTCCAGTAGTCCGAGAGGTCTACAGAATTCACAAGGGAGGAAGCACTCCTTGCACAAGCATGAAACAAATGAGAAGAACACACAAAGATCTAGGTTGAGCACAGATTGGAAAGAGTTCAGGAAAAGCTTGCTAAAGCCTGGCCGGAAATTTGGAAGGTCACACCCCAACTGCCAGAAGCTAGTGATGCAGGAGAGCTGGAGCATCAGATTGAACTGCTCCAAGGAGCATGGTCACAATTGGCCATTTGCGCCGAGCATATGGAAGTGTAGTTGTTGCAAACTCAGCAAGAAGCAGAGAAGCAACCTCGGAAGCTGCAGGAGAAGATGGAGAAGATATTTCTAGAAGGAAACAATGCTTGAGTAGCACTACACTAGCACACATCTGAGTGCACAAAGATTTTCAGAGAAGTAAGCAATTGGATGGGCATCATCACTAGGCACAACCAGACTTTGGAGGATGTACGCACTAGAATCCAAGTGTTGAATGAAAAAGTTGCGGCTACGATGGATCCACTGGAGCAACAACAAAAGTTTGATCAGATCCAACAAGTGGACAATGAGTTGAACGCTCTATTTGAGGTGCAATCCGTAGCTGAGAAGGAGCTGCGTGACTTTTGACTTGTCATTCAGACAGTTTACATGAAAATGCATCAATTTGATGCAATATCATACTATGAATGGAACTCTTTGGTTGCATCTAATCCCAAGGAATGTATCAAAAATGCAACCCAACAATTCGTCGTCGAGGCCTCACTCCTTTCCAGGAAATGGCAGGATAAAGTTGGAAGCTTTTAGGAAGTTAAGAAGTGAGCCTTGGAGTTTGTCACAGAGTTGGGCCCTTTGTTTGAAGAATCATAGGAAGAGAAACTGCAAGCAGAAGAGGAAAGGAAAGAGGAAAAGGAGGACAAGGGAAAGCAATAGTTTCTCCTTGAAGCTGCGAAAGATTTGAGTACTTGACTCGAGGGCTAGTCAAGGCTTGTGGTCGGAGCCTATTGGACCCTTCATTTTTGGATTAGAAGTTGCACAAGAAGGACTACAGTCCCAGTTTTGGTTTAGCACGAGTTGTGCAAGATGAAGAAGAAGTTGTACAACAGAGCGAGGAAAAGTAACAGAAATCAGTTGTAAAAATGACAATGCAATGCCAACAAGGAAAAAGAAGTTTCAACAGAACAAGAAGGCATGGGAACTAAAATCTAGAAGACACTACTCAACTTATATATATGGGATGAATACGATTGAAAAAAGGTTGTGGTTGTTGTTGTCATGATTGAAAAGGGTTCTCATGATTGTAAAAGGGTTCTCGCCTTGTTTTTCTGTCGGGTTGTTGTTGTTGTTATTGTTCCTAGATAGGGTTTGAGTTCTGTAAATGTAATTTGTATACAATTTTGGGTAAATAGATCTCTGCGACATGGGTCCAGAGCCAAGAGTCTATAATAGAGCATCACTTTGTATCTCTAAAGTGTATCTGATAAGATCTGAAGATAATACATGAAGAAAGATCCAAATTTTTGAAATATGCTACGTTATTCTGGGTTTATGCTTCTGCATTGTATCTTTACAATACTTCTTTATTTTTCATAAGTTCCATATGATGTTTCTGTGTATGGATGATTTGCGCAACCTAACTAGTTTCAGTTCCTAAGCGTATGAGTTCATATATGCTCTGTAGTTAGCTTGTCTTGTGGAATATCAGGATGAATCTTGAAGGTTCTTTAAACACACATAAGTATTCTCCTTTCCCTTCCCTATCCTTCTGTCTTGGTTTCACTTTGGGTGAGACTTATTCTCTTCAGAGGAGATGAAAATGCCAGTGCTCTAGACTACATGGTACCTTTTGTTGGTAACCTGAGAAGGACCCTAGTCCTATCAATTTTGTGCCAACAAAGAGTTTCTGTGTGTATATGTTTTAATTTGCATACAATTAGAAAAATTTATGTGGCATAGCTAGGTTGAATGTTGGGGATGTTACAATATGGTATCAAAGCATGAAAAATTTTCGGTGGCATGACTCGACCTAGGTGGTCTGGTATGTTACAATATGTTACATTGAGCTTGGATGGGCCGAGCAAGTTGAATTGAAGTGAAATTTCACAAAGAATTGATTTCGAAGTGGGCAAATTTCAATATACAGAGCGTCCATAGTAAAAAAAAAAAAAAAATTACAAGAAATTGGGTGGAATTGGGCAAAAGTCCCAATTTTTGTTGTTAAACTCATGGGAAAATTGAGAATTTTGGCCAAGTAGTGAGATATTCTTAATTTAATATCTGTTCTAGCAAATGCAGGCTAGGAATTGGTCGAATTTGAAGTTACAAAGAAGTGATCCACATTGGTTAATAAGTGCACGGAGCATGCGCTACCTTATGGTGTTGTTGCGCAGGATAAATATGGGTGTACATGTTCAAATTTGTGTGCACGAAGTCATTTGTATGGTCTACAACAACAAAAAACTAGTGAATTTCTGTGACATTTTATATTGTTTGAAGGTCATCTTTTTGCAGTGTGATTTTGAGGCCCTAAACAAGATTTTAGCTACTGAAAAACCATGCAAACATAGTGTACAAAGGTACACTCTATCTTTACATCTCAGATGAAAGAGCTTGGAGATAGCTTTCTAATGGTGTAAATCGTTCGTCAAATGAAGCTTTTATGAGGAAGTTACATGACAAATAGTGGAGGGTAAATTTTAAGACCCAACTAAGTTCGAAGGGCCATAACTTTCTTCTCTGGAATCATATTGAGGCACAGGAGTAGTCTATGGAAAGATATTGAACCATAGAAGATAGTATTGGATCCAAATTATAATTATGGGCATGTTAAAAAATTTTAAGACAATACAGAAGGTACATGTAGCGTTCCATATCAAAAACACTAATTGGCCTATAACTCCAGCATGATGTAACTAGCATCCCAGAAACCAAAAAGAGGTGAAATTTGGATAGATTGTCCAAAATATGTATATGAAGAAACCCAATTGATATCCTACTAAAAATCCAATGGAGTAGGTGCAAAAATGCATAATTATAGTGCAGAATTGCACCAAGTTAAAGTGTGAATAGGAGAAATTATTGGACAATTTTAAAATGACCATAACTTTCTGCTCAAGACTCAGAATTGAGCAAGGTGGAAGTCATTAGAAAGGTCTTGGATAGAGGAATCTAATTATCCACCCATAAAAATTGATTTGGACAGTTGATTTTCACAAGATATCAAAAGAAGGAATTATGATGAATTATTGCAACAAAAGTGTACATAATTCATAAATTTGTTAAATTATTTAGCCTAACAAATTTTGTTGGCTGCACATTTTTGTAGAGTTAAAAAAAAAATCAATTATTAAGAGGTGAGAAAGTGGAAATCTAGTTAAATATAAGTAGAGGTACTCAGGGAAAGAGTGCTATGACAAAAATCTTTCATAAGATGATCAAAATACAAGACTACAAAATGTTAAGGTATGAATCTGGGTGTAGCCATAAAGTCTTGGGAAGCCATTATAGTAAGTCCAATCATGTTAGTCAAGTACTCAATGGAATATGGGAAAAGGAATAGATCATGTAGTTAATGAATTAGAGAAAGTACGTTCACTCCCAAAGAAGCCAATATACAAATTACGAAATAAATTGGAGTCAGATCTATTATTAAAGGATTTGACTATAATAATGATAGTAATCAGATAAAGAAAGAGGCTTAATGCATATATGGATAAAGAGTGCATCATATCCAGGGATTAGCTATGCAATTATAGAGTAATGATTCCCTTATGGTTATCAGAGTGCCCAGTGGAAGCATGGTATGAAGGTGCACATAAGTAAGGAGTGTCAGTTGAGGCATAGGTGCATCAATATGGCTTGATGGAAGGGGATTATGCAAGTCACGTTGAAATCAGATTGGTCAATATAGGAGAAAGTAATAGTCATCAAGCAAATCCAAGTGTTGATATGATAAGATAAGGAAGGGACAAATCAAGTACCTCAATAAGGAAGTTGGTGTTAACTATCCAAGGTTACTCAGAAAACATGACTAGAAATATAATTGGGTCATGTAGGAGTTGGATCAGAGGGATCCAAATAATAGTGGAATGATGAAAATTAATATTAGCACAATATGTAGTTGCAAGTCCATGAATATCCTAGGATAATGGAAGAATAAATCATGAGGTAGATATCAAGCTAATGGGAATGCAAGACAACACTCCAAGAGGGAAATAAAGAGTAGTAGAGGATTGCTGATGCATTCCAAAGGTATTGGAGATATTTCCACCATAGGATGGAGATGTCAAAGCCAAGAAAGACTTAAAGTGAAATGAATCTTTGTAGAGAGTCAGTAAGGAACCATGAAGAAGAAAATGGTTCTATACATGGTTTTGAATGAAAAAGAGATGGTGCCTGAGAAAAATCCATCTCAAGTGGCATAGATCCATGAGTGAAATTTCCAGGGGGTGGAAGTATCACTTGAAATTATGATGGTAAATTAAAAGCAGTATTAATTACTTTTAATTATTCTATGTAGCTAGAGAAGGAGGAATATGTGCATCCTTACATTATGCTAGACATTGGCTATGCAAGCCAATTTTGAGGCTAGTTGGAAAGGAGAAGATAAGAGTGCAAAAAAAACTCAAATACTAAAGTATTCAGTCAAGAAAGAGTTGAAGTAGTTCAGTCTGAAAAGTAAATGGATGTTGAAGATCCAAAGTCTATAAGATAGCATGATTGGAATTATAATTCATCCAAGCATGAGTTGGGATAGATGGATCCAGGAATTAAATAAAAGCTTAAGGTCAATATCAATTTTGTAGCTGGATGGAAAAGCAAAGGCAACTAAGAGTGATTTGTCTAGAAAGTGCTCAAGTCAGAAATAATCATGCATAGTGGTTACAATGAAGAGCACATGAAGATTCAGGAATCCAAAATAATTGAAGATGTTTAGTATAAACAAGGAAACATGATACAATGAGAAAGAAGTTGTTGCAATTAACGTAGCAGCAAGTATGTTATGGCTTGTTGGGACAAGCATAAAGTGAAAATGCTTGCATGTTTTCAAGTGTTGTTGATTATGTTGTTGCATATGGAAGGATGAAACAAAAAGTTGGAATGTTTATTATCAGATTGATAAAGAGGCATGAGAGCTTCTCTTGTCATCAACTAATCGGGTAACATCAAATTCGTTTAATGGAAACTATGCATGTAAGTATTTCTCTTTTGAAATTATGTTGCATAATTTCCTAAGGGAAATTCAGGTAAGAATTTCCCCGGATTGATTTTTTATAATACCCAATATGGTATGGTTTAAGTGCATTAACAGGAATAAGTTACCACTAGGTGTGGTAAAGGCTATAGGCATGTTATAGTTATCAAATCTTTTTAGCTTTTGAATGCACACACTGACATAGTATCATGTCATGTTAATTTGGTTATGAGGTAATAACCAAAGAAATAAAATATAAGAACTTGTTATACGAATGATGCCAGGAAAGATAGTCATGTATGAAACTAGGACAAGGTTGGATATGGAAAAGTATGGATGTAGAAAGGTTACGTACCACACAATTACCTAATGAGCTTCCTACATTTAAGTAAAAATTAGACTGCAAAATTTTTGCTAGCACTAATACACACCATAAAATTATATTCTTGGTGTAGTGTTCGGGTCGAAAAGGAAGGCATCCAAATAATCGAGAAGACAATGGGAATTGTGTGGAGAATGTGTCAAGACATTGGCCAGATTTCCAATTTATGAATGGTGAGATACATGACTTAGATAAAGATCATTTTGAAAATAAATACAAAGGTGCATTGAATAAATAGGCATTGAGAGTTGCACTCATGTCTAGTAAGTGGCAGAGTTGCACTCATACATGATAGAATTGTATACTTAAATGCATTTGCCTAATGCATTTTGTGAGTGGCAGAGTTGCACTCATACATGATAGAATTGTATACTTAAATGCATTTTCCTAATGCATTTTGTGAGTGCATGTATATATGTTTTTGAATGGAAATAATTATACTAGCGACAAAAATGTTTCTAACTCATGGATATGAGAACATTTCAGGAATTGTTAGACATTGCAATAGGAAGGTTGCAAGTTAGGTAGTCACAGGAATAGTGACTGCAGAAAATTTTATGCTCAGAAAATTGAAATAATGAACTTACTATTATTTATTGCGAACATGCATATGCATAGAATGATGAGTCATTCTATCTAATAAATTGTTTGGTAATTGTGATTGGATTGCTAGGTGTAGGCAATTTGAATATCACTGCATAAGGTTTTTGTATATATTGCAATTAAAATATGATGTACATGATATACTGACAATCTGTTGGTTATATGCAAGATAGAATATTTGCAAGAAAAACGGTATTCAGCATGGTGCTTGCTGAAATCCAGATGGAAGACTACATTCTATTATTGAAACAACAATAAAAAAATTATGAAATAAAATTTCATATTTTGGGAAAATTTGAATTCCTTATGAAATTAATTTGATTTCTAAAATGGAATTTTTATAATGTTCTCTCATGATAACTGCATGTGTGTGATGTAGATGAGATAATATTGATTAAAGTTGGAATTTTGGCAAGGAACAACTACTATTGAGGACACTAAATCCCTATAATTGTAGAACCTTGGTGGGGTTCTGGTAATGGGTTAGCGCTCTCCTTGTGTGTGAAATCCTTGGCAAGATGGATCGTTGAAGGACTGTGTAGCAGTGAAGGGATGCCTGAGCATGGAAGGGTGAGTGAAAGAAAGAGGAGGAAACCCAAGGATGCTTATGGCATGGTAGCAGCCATAAGGAGGGTGTTTCAAATGGAACAATGAGCTGAATTATTCCCAGAAGGATCTCTATGGAATAGAGCAATTGACTTCCAACTGTAGTATGAATACGAGAATTGGTGCTGGAAAGTAGAGCACCAGATGGATAACAAGCTTCCAATAGCCAAAGCTTGGAGAGTTTTAAAGAATTTGAATGGTACATGGTATATAATGCACTAAGGACAGTGCATAGATAAGGGGAGGGGATTGTAATACCCCTAGGATGAACCCCAAATTGTAAATGTAAATGTAAAAATGCTTATAAGCTGGTGAGATGTTGATATAATTTTGCATGCACCTTCCATGGTATAGTGTGTTAGAAAAACAGGATCGTGGAGAAATAAAATAAAACAAATGCGGAAACAAAACAAAAAATATACACAATACAATAGAGACATAGATTTACGTGGTTCACCTAGTGTGGGCTACGTCCACCAGAGAAATTGCCAGGTCCTTCCTTTATTATTATCCAGCATATGAAGGGATACAATCTACAACAAACCCGTTGCAACTTCCTCTTCTTTATCTCATAGTCTCCTATCTCAGAATACAATATTCACCATCAACCATAGCCGCAATACATTTCCCTCATAAAAGAGGGTTGCCTTCTAGGGAAAAAAACACTAACATAATCTCTACTGTTAGATCTACGACCTTATAATGAACGGTCCAGGTTTACAATTAAATTACAATATACATTTACAAGGCAATTTTTCCTTTGGGGGCTTCACCCCCGAACCCCCATTGAGGGATGCTACCCTCGAACCCCCGCTAGGGGCTTTCTTTCCCCCAGCCCGGGGGATAGCCCCCTCGGACCCTGCAGAGGGGGTACCCCCCTCTGCACTCCCCCGCATGGAAGAGTGTACATACTTCTGGGGTGTAAATACTTCATGGGGTATAAACATGGCTGAAAGAAAGGACCTCTGAATCAGGAAGATAATCAGGCTCCACAACCAATAATCTCCCACTTGGAGACTGATCTCAACAACTCCACCACTGTTGTATATGCTGGACTCTAAACCTTCTTGGACCTGGAAAATTTCTCATCTTCATCTTCATTCTTGAAGACCAACTGAAACTAGGCAGGAACTCAGTTTCTCCCTGGTTACTCCCTTTGTTAACATTTCTACAGGATTCTAGCTAGTGTGTATCTTTTCCAACTTCAAATGTCCATCTTCCAAGGCGGATCGTATGAAGTGGTACCTCAAATGTATATGCTTATTATTTGAATGGAAGGCTAAGTTCTTTGCAAGGTGAATGGCACTCTGACTGTCACAGTACAACTTGTTGTTGTCCTCCTTCTTTCCCAATTCCTCCATAAACCTCTGTAACTAAATCATCTCTTTACTATCCTCTGTAGCAGCAACATATTCTTCCTCTATTGTTGAAAGTGAAACAACCTTTTGCAGTTTCAAAATCCAAATTACTATTGTTCCACCTATAGTAAAAACATAGCCTGTGGTGCTCCTCCTGCTGTCTTTATAACCTGCCATATTTGAATCAACATATCCTTGTAGAAAAGTGTCTGAACCTCCAAAACATAATGCATGAGTAGTAGTACCTCTCAAATACCTAAGAATCCACTTTACTGCCTCCCAATGTTCTTTACTTGGATTGTTCATATACCTACTCACAACTCCCACTGCATGTGCAAT
>ML779323.1:124845-166075 GCA_009831015.1 Picea engelmannii
GCCCCCACTCCCTCGTGTGGAAGAGTGTACATACTTTTGGGGTGTAAATAATTCATGGGGTATAAACACGGCTAAAAGTAAGGACCTCTAAATCAGGAAGATAATCAAGCTCCACAACCAACATAGTGAGCACATGTACTACACGCTAAAATGATGAAGTGTGCACATTCCAGGATACCACGCACATCAAACTTAAGTGCATGTGATTTTGAGGCCAGAGAGCCTTTGTGTATATGTTGAGTTTTGTAGGCTACTAGTTTATTATAAGCTAGGAGGCTTATGTGTTGAGTTAGGCCGGAGATCCTAGATGATAAAGGCCAGTGAGCCTATTTTTGTACATGTCTTATCATTAGTATAAAATTCATCGATGCATATAGTCCGACCACGATAAAAGAGTATGGGGGACTAAACTCCACTAGTTAGGGAAGAGGGGGGATAAAAGTTAAGGATAAGGGGCTAAGCTAGGGAGATTAAGCCAAAAAGAAATATTATATTAATATTCCTTAAAGTATAAAGTTTGGATAATTATTTTATCCTAAGTTCTAAGGATGAGGACAAATGGACCAAAGTATCTCTCAACATGACAACTGTCAAGTTGGGAACATGCATACATATAGTTTGCTCTTAGTTCATTTTCCCATCCATCAATCCATCCATCTATGTTTTCATTCATTCATTCCATCAACATTCACTCACTGATGGGGAAGTCCTCTGGACTTTCCAGTCACTGTACCTGTACCCGTACCCATGCCCATACCAATACCTATACCCGTACCCATACATGTATTTGTACTTGGTTAGCTTGGGAGCTTGACTAAAGAGGAAGGTTTTCAGGACCATGAGAAATTCTCTCTAGGTGAGAGAAATGTTGGGAATTGATTTCCCAAAGGTGCCAAACTGCAGCTATAGGGATTTGATAGTTCCTGTCCGACCTATTGTTGAAGCCCCGAAAGGGAAGTGGGGTAGCTGAGGGACTTTTGAGAAGAGAAGGGGAACACTTCTTGGGGTGGGACAGACATGTTGGGAATGAGGGACTGTAGGCTGTTAGTTTGAGTTGGCACTTGTGATGAAGTCTTTCCTGTTGTCTAAGATACATCATCCTGGTTAGGAATCACTTTGCCTAGGTGGATTTTAGTCCCAACTTGGGGGTGACCCACTGCTGAGATTGCTAAGCAGATTGGTCTAAGGCTGGGAGGTTCGTGGAAGGTATGCACACAGTTGGTGATATTCTTACCAAGAAAAGTGTCAATTGTGTGTTAAATTACATGCTGCATTATTATTTATGCGTTTATTTTTATGGGTTTTCCCGTGTGTGGTTTATACCTATCTTTATATTTATGGGTATTTCCTGTCTATGATGCATGTGTATTTTTATTGTTATTTTTGTATGAATCTGTGCATTTACAGAATGTATTGTATTTTTTAATTTTTATATATAAAGTTCTGCAAGAGTTTCTATGTGTATATGTTTTAATTTGCATACAGTTCAAAAAATTTATGTGGCATAATCCAGTTGGATGCTCAGGATGTTACAATATGGTATCAGAGCATGAAATATTTTTTGGTGGCATGACCTAGCCTGGGTGGCTGGGTATGTTATAGAGGCCACTGCCAAGCTCTTCTTTGAATGGATCTGGGTACATTTTGGAATCCCCCAAACCATTGTCTCAAATCGGGACAGTCGATTTCTCAACACATTCTAGTCGAGCCTCTGGTCACTATTGGACACCAAGCTCACCAAATCCATGACCTTCCAGCCCCAGACAGATGGGAAAACCGAGGTCATAAATCGAATGATCATGCATATCTCGTGCATGTATAATTCCAAGAACCCTGGCACATGGGATGAGAGTCTTCCCTATGTCCATCATAGCTACAACCGAGCCCTGCATAGCTCAACCGACCATAGCCCCTTTCAGGTGGGCTTGGGATTCCAACCATTGGGCCCCATATATGTTACACTACCCCTTGCGGTCACCTTGACCAACTCATATCTTGCTCCAAATGAAGCTAACAAAGCCACCCGATTCATTGAGAAGATCCAACACATCTGCCAAAAGGTTCAATATATCCTACATAAGTCCAATCACAAGTACAGGTAGCTCCATGATCAAAATTGGGTCCCACATAAGTTTCACACGGGCACCAAAGTTTGGTTGCACTTGCAGAAAGAGTGCCTTACAGGACCCCATCGAAAGCTTCACCCACTACGTTATGGGTCGTACACCATCACCAAGGCTATGGGTGATAATTCTCTTGAGTTCAACATTCCTCCTTTCCTTGGCCTGCACCCTGTGTTCAACGTGGATCTCCTTCGACCTTATTTCCCACTATTATTGAAAACTTCAAAGGTAGTAGAATGATTGACACCAGCATATATCAACCCCAACTACATACAACAGGAATCCAGTGATCAAATTGTGGAAAAATAGGTAAAGGGAACTTGCCAGAAAAGGATTCATCTTTATCGAGCTGTCAAAGCAGGGAAGCTCCTGCACCAAGGCAAGTGGCTCACCTGGGGCCAAATCCAGCAGAAATTTCTGCATCTGATGGGGGAAATCAATGCAATGGATACCAGTGCTTCCTAAGGGGGGAGGATTGATCCAGATAGATTTCTTTGGCCTCCCACCTATTCAAACTAGCTCATTTTGACAGTTGTCCAGTTTGGCATTTTTTTCCTAGTTTTCAGGTCCCTGACTTACGGGGCTGTTTTGAGGCCCTAAACAGTGTTTTTAGGGCTCACCACAGTTAGAAAATTTTTAGTCGCTAGATTCTGACGGCAATATGTCTATTCCTCATATAGAAATTTCCAACAGGCTACCATGCGCCTAAAACGAATATCATATGCAAAATTTATGACCCCAGGAAGTTGATGTAGTAACTTACCCAAACGGGGCCCACATGACTTTTGATGCTTCATCTACTAGGGTTAAGTTTTCGGATGTCTAGGTTTTTGACATTCATGTTTATTGTAAAAATGCCTTCAGAGACTCATTGTAATAATACTCTTTTGAATGAGCGCATCCATCACATCTCTTCTCAGAGATAAGCCTCCACCATTCTAGCAAGCTATTTTTCCGCTGCATTTTACAGTTTCAACTTATTTCCTTATTGAATAGAAACCAATTTACTGTATATCTATTATTCCATATTAATCATATTTTGATAATAATCTGTATTCATTTATTTCTTCTTATAAAATCTGTATCAGTGGTATTAGAGTGGTCTACTCCTTGTCGTTCGTAATGCATATCCCCAACAAGGTCAGGGTACAAAGAATTGGGTCTCGAGCTTCTTTCGCTTGAGGACAAAATCTCTCGCATGCCCAAGTGACCTCTCATGGAAGGAGAAAATAAATACGACGGGACAAGAGATCCCTTCAAAATGTTTCTCAAGGAATCCCTCACACAACAGAGGAATGAGATGATGGATAGTTTTGTGCAAATCCTTCAGTGGCTACCAACACAAAACACATATTCCTCAAACGTAGGTGTCACCCCTTTCAAGGTACAAATCAACTTCAATATTCCTATATTTGAAGGTCAGGTAGACGCAAATGTTGTCGACAAATGGTTGAATCTACCATAAGGGTATTTCTCTATCCATAACTTCTCGAATAGAGAAAAGATTACTTTTGCGCTCCTCAAAGTTGTTCCCCATGTCAAAAATTGGTGGGAAACATTATGTGAGCAGAAGGAAATAGAGGAACCCTCATTATTTATAGTCACGGTTACCTGGGAATCCTTCAGGGATGCTATTAAGTAACAGTACTACCCTTTTGGAAGTTATGATGACTTGTACACAAAATGGACCACACTGCGGTAGGAAAGAGATCAAGTAGTGCCCTAGGTCACAAATATCTTCCACACCTTGCACACCAAGCTGGGTATCAAGGATTATGAGAAACATCTGGTGCTTAAGTATTGTAGAGGTCTGCATAGATACATCCAGGCCGAAAAGGAGTTTCTGTACATCTCATTCTTGGGTGCGGCCTACCGATATGTCATCAAAATCAAGCAGAAGCTCAAACAAAAGACATGGAAATTTGGGCCTGGGAACCCCTCACAGCAAAATCTAGGAAAGGGAAGCCCCAACCCGCATAACAAAAGAAAGATAAAATACAGACTTCTTTAGGAAAACCAGTCCAGGCCACAAGAAAAGAAGGACACCAGAAAGACAAAGAAAGATATCGGGAAGTGGTGCGACTTCCATAAGAGCCCCTGGCATAACACTGCTAATTGTCGCTCAAAGAAATGGTTGGTGGCTGAGGTGAAAGACTCTCAATCAGATGCGGGTTCTAACTCTAATTCACAACCAGAAAGGGGGATACAAAACATTGACACAGAACCTAGTGCTACCATTTCTACCACCAAGCTCCATCCCTATGAACCAGATGAGCTAGAGGAAGGTGAGCGCCTTTTTCATTCATAGATGTAGGTGAAGGGTACCCCACTACACTTCATCTTTGATAGCGGTAGCCAGAAGAACCTCATATCTGTAGAGGTTGTCAAGTGACTCGCCATGCCGAAAATGCCACACCTGCAACCCTACACCATAAGATGGCTCCGCCAAGGAAGCGACATCCGCGTAAGCCAACAATGTCGTCTGTCATACAACATCAAGCCCTTCAAAGACGAGGTATTGTGTGATGTTTCCCCTCTCAAAGTTTGTAATTTTCTTTTGGGCCAAACATATTTTTGGAAAATCCATGTTGTATATGAGTCTAGGCGTCGCAGTGTTATTATTACTTTGAAGAAGAAATTTTATAGGATACCCGAGGCAATCCCACCTAGTGCTATTTCCTTGATCTCTGCTAAGAAATGAAGGAAGATCATCTCTCAGACAAGGAATTTTTTCCTCTTCATTATTCACTCTTAGAATGAGCGAAATATCATAGCCAAATTCAGGGTCTCTTCGGCCGACCTCTCCACACATGAAGCAAGTGGATAAGGTCGTGGAAGAATACTTGGATATATTGTCCTCACCGACTAAGGTACCTTTGCACTATCAGGTCAAGCACCCCATCAATATGACCCGTGGAGCACCACTTCCCAATGGGCCATTCTACCACCGCTCTCTATTATAGAATGAGGAGATCAAGCAATAGATCCAAGAACTGGTCCATAAGGGGAAAAATCATCCCAAATCATCACCTTGCGGGAACCCAATAGTGTTGGTACAGAAAAAATATGGAGCCTGACGACTCTGCATTGATTATCGAGATCTGAAGAAAATAACAGTCAGAAACCAATACCCGATTCCCCAAATTGACGACCTCCTTGATCAACTCACAGGGTCCAAATACTTTAGTAAGATTGATCTGAAATCTGGCTACCATAAGGTCCTGATAGAATAGACAAATGTATGGAAGACCACCTTCAAGTCAAAGGAAGGTCTTTTTGAATGGTTGGTCATGCCCTTTGGTTTTCCAAATGCTCCAGCCACTTTCATGAGGAGTATGGATGATATCCTGTGACCATTCACCAATACTTTTGTAGTGGTGTATCTAGATAACATTCTCATTTACAACAAGACTTGTGCAGAACACTTGCAGCATATTCAACAGGTTCTACACACCCTACAACAGTACAAGATATATGCCAACTTGGAAAAATGATCCTTCATTATGGACAAGGTCCATTATCTGGGATACATCATTGATCAGCATGGTGTACATGTGGATCCAGCCAAGATCCAAGTCATTTGTGACTTTCTAGCCTCAACCACACTCATTGAGATTCAGAGCTTCTTGGGCCTTTCCAATTTCTACTGCAGGTTCATGTTGGGATTCTCCCATATTGCATGGGCCCTCATTCAAGTAACAAGGGGTGGTGGTAAGGAGAAATTTGTGTGGGGCCAGTCCCAACAACAGGCATTTGATGATTTGAAGTAGCGCTTGTGCTTAAAGTGAGTACTTTCACTACCGGACCTGAAACAGCCCTTTGAGATTGAGACAGATGCTTCAGACTATGTTGTGGGTGTCATTCTCACTCAGCATGGCCACCTCGTGGCCTATCATAGTGAGACATTGTTAGATGTTGTCTGTAAGTACCCTACTTATGACAAAGAAATGTACTCCATTGTGCAATCCTGTTTCCAGTGGAGACATTACATTATTAAGAAGGAGATAGTCATCCACACCGATCATAAGCCATTGTAGTTCATACAGACATAAGGCAAATTGCAGAATGACCGCCATCAGAAGTGGTCCACATAATTTCAGCAATTCCACCTCAACATGAAGTATAGAACATGAAGCACCAACCACGTCATTGATTTCCTCAGCAGACCGCTAGTTGCGACACTCACCATGATGCTATATTATTACAGACATGATACTTATGGATGGCCCAAACTCTATGAGACAGACCCAGACTTCTCCACCACCTACCAAATGTTGGGTGAAAAATAATTTTTCACTAATTTCCATCTTCAGGATGGGTTTCTGTGTCATCTAGGTCATATCTTTGTTCCATCAAGTGAGCGAGTGAAGATGATCTGGGAATCCCACTACAGTCGGGTGGCAGGAAACTTTGACGTCAAAAAGATAGTGGAAATGCTACTGTGGAAAGACAGTGGAAAAGATAGGAACATTGTTGATCCTATTGTGATCAACAATAATCACAAATTTCTTCATCCTATCTCTACATTTTCTAGCATACTGCATTTTCCCTTTTGAGCTTTTGATCTTCATACTATTTGCTCCTCCTGTTCTCTCCTCCTTCTGGGCTTACACTTTCGATCTTTGCATATTGTTTGACATCTTTTGCTAACTGATATATTGTTGACATCAATGACAATCTCATCTATGTTAATGCATCATTAACAACAGATCATCACATTGACTATTAACATCAATGACAATATGTCCAACAATACCCCCCTTTGTCATTAAGGGCAACCCACTAACTTCATATATGAAACTCCCCATGTGATGATGCTTTCCTCTTATGAATTTTCTTCTCCCCCTTTGACATCAATAGCAAAGGGTTTTTCCTCCTGTGGTAAAGCTCTGTATGTTACTAACCAGAATCTGAACTTGGGTAACTCTTTCTACAATTATGTTCTACCTACCATAACTGAATGACTCCCCCTGTCAATATGCTCTCTCTCTGATTTTGACTACTCTCCCCCTTTGTTTGTGAAAAGGTATCTCTTCCTGATAAGGTTTCTTCCCCTGTTAATTTACTAACTTGTTATCTCAGTTGATTGGGATTTTTGTGTTTCAAATGAGTAGTCTTCTTGATACCAATTTTTGTAGTGATCGAGTCTTTTAAAAAATTAATCTAATTACTTTGTTATTTACTAACCAAAACTTCCCTTGAGTTTTTACTGATTGTTCTCCCCCTTTGTTTCTAAAAGGGTAGCTTTTTCTGACAGGTTTTATCCTCTTGTTATCTCTATAGGATGTCATGTACCTCATTTTGTACATCAGAATGTTGCTTCTGCAGATGTCGCTGTCCTATTGGAACACTAAACAATTGTATCTCATCTTATTCAAACAACTCTTGGATCTACCCATTGATTCTAATCGATCTCTAACCAGATGTATCCGTCTTTTCCAAGATGCTTATTTATTGTACATTGCTCTAAAGTTGTCTGAGAAAGTTTATACTATACTTGTCACATGACTGACATTCTTTTTACAACAATCAACTTCACTCATGTTCACTTGTTCAGTCTTTGCTATCCACATATGTGAGTGTCCTATTTTCTTGAGCTTTGTTCTCTGATCATCTATTACTGCAACTTCATTTTTCTTCCATGTTTCATTTACTCCTTTTGTCGTACTATATGATGAATTTCTCATTGACTTTTTTCTTGAGTTCCAATAGTTATAGGATTTGTGGCCATATCCACCACAACTATAGCATCTCATAGTGTAACAATGTGCAACAATATGTCCAACATGATTGCAGTTCCAACATCTTATACTGTTGTTGAACCTACCAAGTTTTTTTCTTCCATGATGCCTACAATCCAAGGCTTTATGACCATATTCATTACAATAAAAAAAATAACCATTAAAAAACTCTCATACCTTCTTTGATTCATCCATTAAGGTGTCTCTCTTCAAAAATTGCTTTGAGGTGTATGAGCAACTTATGGATGTCTTCCTTGATTTGATCTTCTAAATTTTGTAGTGTTGCTTTTATTTCTTAAACGTGAAGAACCTGAGTCATATCTGCTTTCACTTTTTGCAAATGAAGGAGTTGTGTCAGACCTGTCTTCATCCTTTACAAATGAAGGAGATGTGTCAGACCTATCTTCATTCTTTACAAATGAAGGACCTGTGTCAGACCTATTTTCACCTTTTACAAATGAAGGACCTGCATCAAGTTTCTTAGGAATATTGATTTCTTCCTTGTTGTATCCAAGACCAGATTTGTCTTTTGGTGATCTCTAACTATCAAAGATCTCATCCAGGGTCATGGAGCTATTCAAGAACTTGATTTGGGTGTCTGACTTCTCAACCTTCTTTCTAATATTCAAAAATTCTTCTTCCATCTTATGGCATGATTCTTCCTTTTTGTTCAGTTGGTTCCTCACTACCTCCTCTCTTCTTTTGGCTTCTTCAAGTTGGATTTTAAGATTGACATAGATTTCCCTTAGTTCTTTTAGATCTGCAAGGCTTTTTCTTGGTTCATAATCTTCCTTCTTTTATTCTTTTGCTTGATTGATTTCATTTTTCAGTCTCTCGATCTCCTCTTCCTTTTCTTTTGTTAGAT
The DNA here is from genome assembly GCA_009831015.1 of Picea engelmannii. Classification (NCBI taxonomy): domain Eukaryota; kingdom Viridiplantae; phylum Streptophyta; class Pinopsida; order Pinales; family Pinaceae; genus Picea; species Picea engelmannii. The sequence continues at coordinate 133,575 of ML779323.1, forward strand.
TAGTAACTTCTGTTTTCAATCTTTTGATCTCTTTTTTTTTCTAACTGAATCTTTTGCTCAGATATGATTTCTTCATTGTCTTTGAGCTTTTACTTTATTTCTAGGATATGCTTCTTATTGCTAAGCTCATCATATTCCTTCTCCTTTTCTTTTACTTGACTAATTTCTTTCTTCAGCTTCTCGATCTCCTCTTCTTTCTCTTCTAACTGATTGTCCTGCTCATATATTATCTTTTCATTGTCCTTGAGAATTTCCTTTATTTCCAAGACATGATTTTGACTCTTTTCAAGAAATTATTTAGTGTATTCATGAAGATAGATATAGTCTGATTCATTATGGTCATAGAGGTATTCACAGAGACTCCAATCAACCTTTTGTTTGGCCTTTGATAGTTCTTCTTCTACTTCTTCCATGGGATAAATGTTAACAAAACATTATGTTATTGTATATGAGTCTTCTTCTTTACTTGCAGGGGAGGATTCAATATCAAGATTATTGCAATTGAAATATTGTGGAGAGTCTTTACCTTTATTGATGGCTGAGTCTTCCTCTTCATCATTGATAGAAATGTCTTCGGTGTCTTGTCTTTTGATTTGATACATCTCTTCTAGCTTCAACGATAATTCCTTGGTGGATGTGCATAGTCCTATGCTTTCCTTGACTATATCTGATAATCCATTGAGAAGAATATTCAATGCCACTTCATTGTTCTTCCTTTCTCTTCTTTGGATTGTAATATTGGATAGATTATTTGATGTAGTTAAATCCCAGGGATTTCTTACTACTGAATTCCAAACCTCAGATCCTTTTGACTTCAAATACTATTTCATATTTTCTCTCCATAAGGAATAATCTGTTCCATCAAATAAGGGAGCTTCAATTGTGGAGAAAGCCATCTGTCCACCCATTTCTTCAGGATCTAGCTTCCAATGGTTAAACTGTGTTGAGGGAACCCCCTCTAATACCAATTGTTGAACACACCGCCCACACTAAGAGGGGGGGTGAATTAGTGTGTGGACTTTTCTAATTTTTCTTCTTACAAGTTACCAGTTAAAACATAATTGAACAGATTAATAACAATCAAATCATAATCAAAATGGACATAAGAGACACCATATGTTTGTGTAATTGATATGAATATAGTAATATGAATTTTCCCAGCAACAACTATTTTGTATCAACACCAACTGAAGTAAGGAGCACCAACTCCTCAGAGAGCACCAACTCTCAAGCAAGACCGAACTTTCCACAACACCCAACTTGTTGATAAAACACAGTCTATCCAAATAGAGTTCATTCAACTCTAGTAGCAGTGATCCATTATAGAATCAACTCTATATCATGATCAAAGGCATACCATAAATGCTCATCACCACATTTCATCTTCTCTCTGAAATTCACTCCTTCTTCACTTTATCTTTCCTCTGATATATTCACGCTTTCTTCACTTCTACATCTCTCTTATATTCTCATGGACCTCAGGTCCAGATCCGCCTCATTTGCGTCACAAGACACTCTTCATCCACATGCACACTTTCAAGTGAACCAATCATGGTTGTATTTATACTTGTTTATGCTCAAAACTTGTTTAAGTTATTGAGACAACTTGTGCAACAAGTTATAACTAACTTGTTAGTTTACAATAACTTTTGCGACCACCAGAGATCATCAATTTGGGTCTTCAACATTACACCTAGAATCCCCTTTCCTTTCACAAATCGATCACAGGAATGGATCGATTTCCTTCGTATCTGTGATAAAATAGATCGACACTTCCTTCAAACCATGATAATATGATCAATGGCATAGAATGACAGGCTTAATAATTTAAGCGACACATTACATTATGCCCTTTAAATATCTTTACCATATGACCAATGGCGTTGACCAGACGCTAGGCGAGATGAGCTCTTGAGAATTTATCGATTCAACGATCACTATTCAATATCCCAATGAGATAGATGATTGTCGGGACTTCGGGTCTTCGTGACTTCCAACCTTTCAAATCTCCCGAATACGATATCACTGAACATATCAGACAGTTCACATTTATATCTCGGAACCATATCAATGGTTATATTTGATCCTTACATCTATCCTTCATTGCCTAATCCGATGGCCAGGAATTAATCGAGAAATGAGATGGATGGCCACCATTTACTCCATGACTTCATTTATTATACTTACGCTATCCTTCCATTTTATTTTGATCAACAGTTGAAAGTACACCTAACATCAGATCGACAGTCGAGATCTCCTTTGGGTCTCCAGACTTCGGAGATTTCAAATCTCAACCCGTTCTTTCCTCTGTACGTCAATCTTTTGGAGCTGTCAATCCACTAACACGTATCCCTTTTGGATCAATGGTTGAGATCTCCTTCGAGTCTCTGGACTTTGGATATTTCAAATCTCAACCCGTTCTTTCCCCCGTATGTCAATCTTCCAAAGCTGTCAATCCACTGATGCGTGTCCCTTTCGGATCAATGGTCGAGATCTCCTTTGGGTCTCTGGACTTCGGAGATTTCAAATATCAAACCCCTTCTTTCCTCCAGAGTGATGTCACTTACTTACGTCACTTGATGATGTGTCATGATCCTAGTAGCTACCACGTGTCACTCGGATTTGTGATTTTCACGTACCTAAAATGCCGAATCAACTTGACACTTGTCATTGTCTGATTGTGCCATGTGTCCTTGCTGACGTAGTCTTGCTAATGTGGATCCTCATGTGTCACATGTTCTTCTCCTGGATCTAATGGTTTTCCTAACTCCCAGTGTATCTTAGATCGATGACTGAGAGTGACTTCGGTCCTTTGTCTTAGAGACTTAGGGACTTTTGACATTTCTTGGTGGTGAAACTCCCGAAGCAATTCTCCCAGAGTGACGTAACTTGCTTATGTCACTTATTGACATGGCATGAGCCAATTTCCTCTTGACGCTTGTCATCATCTGATTATTCCATGTGTATTTTCTGATGTGGTCTGCTGACATGGTCTGCCACATGTCTTTTCTGACGTGGTTTGCTGACATAGATATTATGACGTGGTCTATTGATGTGGTCTTCTGACATGGTCTGCCACATGTCCTTGCTGATGTGGTCTACTGTGTGTTCTTGCTGACATGGTCTGCTAACCAAAAACCCTGATCCAACAGTCATCGTATGTCCTCCAAATCTGATGGTCCTTATTCATTTCAAATTTTCGGGCTTCGAGTATGTCAAATCTCAAACTGAATTCTTGAAGTGAGATTTCTCCATAGCGTAACCTCCTCATAACTTTAGATCCAAACTAAATGTTGTTCGTTGATCATGATATTAGATCGAAGACTCGATATTTATGCAATGCAACTCTTCTAGCTTATCCTATCCTTCCACTTTGAAATGATTCGATGGCTGATGGAGATTCACATTTCAGGAATTTCAAATCTCAAACTTTCTGGAGCGTAACCTCCTCACATCTTTATACCTGAAACAAATGTTGTTCGTTGATCAGGATCTTAGATTGACAACTCGATCTTTCTGTGATGCAACTTTGCTAGCTTATCCTTTCCTTCCACTCGAAAGTGATCTAACGACTAGAGGGTATTCAGATAATCGAATTCTTAATCGTTTCTCCCCGCTTATCCTGTCCTTCCACACAAAAGTGATCCAACTGTTGTGAATATTATTGAAGCAGATCCACAATCAAGGATGATTGTGGAACCACAACTTGCGAGTGATTTAACTCATCACCCAAACTCCACAATTAGAAGTTGAGCGTTGTTGGTTAGTCAACCAAAATTGTCAATCTTCGAAGCTATAAGATCAGACGGTCCTGACTAATTGCAAGATTGGAACTAGCACGATATTTAATTCTCCTTTCGATCTCCGCAATCTATCCTTGTCATTGATTTGGAGATTGTGCATCCGATGGTCACAAATCAATACGACTTAATCTGATCGCTTGTTGGTTCAACCAAATTTTTCAATAACTGCGTCTATGAGATCTGACGATCTAGGCCAATTGTGGGATTGGAACTAGTGATTCATTTAATTCTCCTTCCGATCTCTGCAATTTATCCTTGTTGTTGATATGGCTTGTAGATCCGATGGTCACGATCCTCCAACGATCCTCAAGCCCATAGTCACTCATATGACCATCGTCCGTTATATGAGATGATCAACACTGTCAATTTCCTTGATCGGATGGTTGTTGAGACTTCTCACCTTTTCCTATGCATTGGTCAGCTTCTCAATATTTCCATTGATCCTGAAGGTACTTCTGCAATGCGCTTCTTCCTTTTGAGTTTTTATCTCCATTTTCTAAACCTATGTTGGCCCTTGGTTATGGAAGTAAGAGAAAATCAAGGAAGAAAAGGAAAAATGTGAACTGCGCAGAAGATAGAGTGATTGTTACTGGGTCAAAGTGAGCAAAAGAGAAGAAAATATGGAGTGAAGTAAAAGGAAGAAAGTCGTTGAACGAGGAGATTGAGGATGACAAATCAACATGAAAGAAGGGTCATGGACAACTCAGTGAGAGGAAAAATCCACCGTTGGATGCTTTAGAGCACTGCACATGAAGGAAGGAAAGACAGCTTGGCAAAGCCCTGAAAATGTGGGTAAAGTTGACCTAGGGTTTTAGACACGTAGGGTTTTGGTATCTAGGGCTGTGACACTTAGGTTTCAACCTAAGGATGTCGGTGAGATATTGTAATGTATAAATAAGAACCTATATGAGGGAAAAGGGTTTGTTCTAGTTGTTGTTATTGATGTTATGATTATTGTTGTGTAAGAGAGAAGTGTTAAGTGTGAGAGCCTTCTGGTAGTGTATGATCTTCAGCTGGGTGCGGAGATTAGTCCTGGAGATGGGTGTGCAGGAAGGGGAAAAATAGAGGAGAAGAAAGAAGATCTTCTAGCTAAGAGCAGAGACAAGAATTGTATGCTTCATCTTAATACATTATAAAGCACAGTTCTGTGGACGTAGCCCTAGAGAGAGGGTGAACCATGTATATCTTGTGTTGTGTGTTGTTGATGCTCTGTTATTTGTCATTTAATATGTTGCTATGATGATAATGTGTTAGCTTTGAAATATAACTTGCGCAGTAGATTATAAGAGGGTAAATAATATTAGATTGTTGTGTATCGATCACTTTGAACCCACTTTACATTCCTTCTGGTTGTAGACATATCTGTCCTGCAACCCCCACATAGTTTCTTCGGGTGAAATTGCATCTACCTTGTAGGTGTTGCTGAAAGGGCCAGTAGTTATGGCTTGTTGGTGCACTCTTGGAGCTAAGCCTTGGGTCTTCCCCGTGCCAACAAATGGTTTTGTTGCTAGGATAGGGATCTTCTTGAGGGAATGTCAAGGTGGTTTCCATCAAAGATAGTGTAATGTCCCCAACCATCTCTTGTTGAGTCATGCTACGCTAGAGAACTCTTACGTTCTCTCTCTGCGGAACATATTGTAAGATACCCAATATGCAACTGAGCTATGCCACATAAATTTTTCTAACTGGATGCAATTAAAACATATGCACACAAATCACTTGTGGAATATTTACATATAAAACATAAATAGAAAAACAAAAGTAAACATAGACATGCAACATATACAGGAAATACCCATAAACATACAGACAGTTATAATCATGCATAGGAGAAACCCATAAAAATAAGCATGTAAATAACAATGCAACATGTAATTTTATCACACAGTTAACACTTATCTTTGTAATAATATCACCAATTGTGTGTAGAACTTCCACGAACCTCCCAGTCTTAGACCACACTATTCATCACTCTCAATAGTGTGTCACCCCCGAGCTAGGACTAAACTCCACCCGAGTAAAGGGATTCGTAACCAGGCTATAGGCTCATAGATAAAAGGAAAGACTCTATCTCAGGTGCTCACTCAACTGACAGCCTACAATCCCTCATTCCCCACATGCCTGTCCCACCCAAGAATTGTGCCCCTTCTCTGCTCAATAGTCCTTCAGCTGCCCCACTTCCTTTCTGGGCTTCAACAACAGGCCGGACAGGAAGTCTCAGAGCACTGTAGCTGCAATTTAGCACCTTCAGAAAATCAATTCCCATAAATTCTCTCACCCATAGAATTTCTCATGGGCTTGACAACCTGCCTCTTCAATATCCCACGAGCTTGAAAACCCGCTTCTTCAATCCAACTCGCAAGCTAACAGCTACATCAACACATATGGCTATGGATACGATTCTGGTACAGTGAAAATGAATGTCTAAAAGATAACTAACTGTGTGAGTGAAAATGCTCATGGAATCATGGTTGGATGATGGATGGCATGTTGGAAAAGAATCCTCCCAAAAGATCCTCCGAAATGAACTAAGTCCTAGCAATATGTATGCATGCCCCCAACTTGACACTTGTCATGTTGGGAGGTACTTTGGTCCACTTGTCCCCAACTTTAGAACTTAGGATAAAATAATTATCCATACTTTATGATTTAAGAAATATTAATATAATATTCCTTTTTAGCTTAGGCTCCCTAGCTTAGCCCTTTTCCTTAAATTTTAGGCCTCACCATTTCCCTAACTAGTGGAGTTTAGTCCCCCATCTCTTTTATCGTGATTGGTCTACACGCAACGATGTATTTTATATTAATCATGAGACATATACAAAAATAGGCACACTGGCCTTTAACATCTAGGCTCTCTGGCCTAATCAAAACATAAGCATCCTGGCTTATAATAACTTGGCTCACCAGCCTATAAAACACAACATATACACAAAGGCTCCCTGGCCTCAATATCGCATGCAGTATCCTGAAATGTGCACACTTCCTCATTTTAGTGCGCAGTACATGCGCACACTATGTCATGAAAGGTGCATACAAAATATGATATCAAACATCTCACCATCTTAAGTATGTTTTCATTTACATTTGCAATTGGGTTCAATCGAGGGATATTACAATTCCCTTCCCTTATTTATGCATTGTCCTCAGTGCATCATGTATCCATATACAACAAAATTTTCAAAAGTCCTCAAAAATATGTGGGTATTCTGCCTGCATTGCATCCTCATTCTCCCAAATAGCATCCTCAGGACCGTACAAGATCCATTGGACCTTTACAAGGCCTATGGCTCGATTTCGGTGCTGTTTGATTTTTCGGTCCAGAATGCGCACCATATGCACTTGGAAAGCGCCTTTTGCTCCACCTAGATAACATTCCAATCAATAACATGATTAGCATCAGGTATATATTTTTTGAGAAAATATACATGGAATACATTATGAACAGACATAGATGCAGGCAATGCAATCATATAAGCAACTGGACCAATCCTCTCTAGGATTTCAAATGGCCCACAATAGCGAGCTGCCAACTTTGAACAATTTCCCAACTTTAGGGAACTTCTGTTGGCATTTACATTCAAGAATACATGGTCTCCAACTTCAAATTCCCTGTGAGTTCTTCCCTTATTAGCATAGCTTTTCTTTCTATCTTGGGCAACCTTTAATTTTTTTTTTTTTTTATCATTTTCTCCTCCATTTCCCTGAACAAATCTGGTCCAACCACTACTCTGTCTGCTGGGTTATCCCATCTTACTGGTGTGTTTCACTTTCTCCCATAAAGTGCCTCAAATGGGCTCATCCTTAGAGATGCTTGGTACCCATTGTTGTAAGCAAACTCTACCAAGTAGGTAGTCTTCCCATTTTGATGGTTTATCCATCACATACATCCTCAACATATCTTCAATCACTTGATTCACCCTCTTTGTTTGTCCATCTGATTCTAGATGATAGGTTGTACTAAAATTAAAATTTGTTCCAAATCCATTAAATAATCCCTTCCAAAATATTGAGGTAAATTTTGGATCTTTGTTAGACACAATTGTCTTGAGTATGCCATGTAATCTAGCAATTTACCTCATATAAACATCAACGATGTTCGCTGCCTTGTGAGTGAGCTTAACTGGAATAAAATGGGCAATTTTAGTAAGCTTATCCACCACTACCATGATAGAATCATGTTGCTTGTTTGTTCTGGGAAGTTTAGTGACGAAATATATGGTCACAACTTCCCATTTCCACTTAGGAATGGGTAATGGTTGTAGCAAACCAGCTGGGTGTCTATGCTTAGCCTTTACCTTTCAACATTCCAAACATCTGGCAATAAAATCAGCAACCTCTTTCTTCATGCCTGGCCAATAATTTTGGCTCTTGACAACTGCAATAGTTTTCTGATATCCTGGGTGCCCAGCATAAGGCACATTATGCATTTCTATCAATATCATATTTTTCAATTCATTAGAATTTGGTACATAAGATTTGCCCCTATACATGAGAATTTCACCATCATCTAGCTTGTATTCTTCAATTTTCTATTGCAAATTACTTTGATGTAATTTTGCCATTAATTCCTTGTAATGCAAATCTAATTTGGCAGCCTCTGTAATTTTGTCTTTCAAATATGATTGGTACATGCTAATGGTTGTAGCATGCATTTCATGCACTCTTCTGTTGAGTGCATCAACCACTTTGTTCTCTTTCCCCTTAATATGTTTTATATCAAAATCATATTCACTGAGAAACTCTAACCATCTACTTTGCCTAGCATCTAGAGTTGGCTGATCAAATAAATATTTCAGACCATTGTGGTCTATTCTTAGCTCAAACCTTTTTCCCATGAGGTAGTGTCTCCATTTCCTCAAGGTATTCACTATGGATGCCAACTCCAAATCATGAGTGGCATAGTGTCTTTCATGCTCCTTTAACTTCCTTGACTCATAACATATAACAAACCCATTTTGAGTGAGGACTCCACCAAGTCCTTCTTTACATGCATCTGTGCATACAATGAAGTCTTCATTTGGGTCTACAATACTTAGTATTGGAGCACTTGTTAATAATTGTTTCAAGTGTTGGAAACTCTTTTCACAATCCAATGTCCACTGAAACTTCACACCCTTCCTTTGCAAGGAAGTGATTGGGTGTGCAATCTTTGAGAATCCTTCAATAAATCTCCTGTAATATCCTACAAGGCCCATGAATGATTTGACCTCTGTCACATTCTTTGGCGCTAACCATTCTCTAATGGCTTATATCTTCTCAGGATCCACAACTATCCCATCTTTTGAAATGATATGCCCCAAATAATGAATTTGCTTCTGATAAAATGAGCACTTGCTCAATTTGGCATAGAACTGATGCTCCCTTAATAATTGCAACACCATCCTCAAATGATGCTCATGCTCTTCTTCTGACTTAGAATATATAATAATGTCATCTAAAAAGACAATGACAAACTTGTCTAAATATTCTCGGAAAACACCATTCATTAAGCACATGAAAACAACTAGTGCATTTGACAACCCAAATGGCACCACTGTGAATTCATAATGACCATACCTTGTCCTGAAAGCATTCTTTCTAATATCTTCCTCTTTAATCCTTACTTGATGGTATCTTGACCTGAGATCTATCTTTGAAAATATCTTGGCATCCTTCAATTGATCAAAGATATCATCAATCCTTGGTAGAGGATACTTGTTATTTACAGTCACTTTATTCAATTGTCTGAAATCAATGCACAATCTTAAGGTTCCATATTTCTTCTTCACAAACAAGACTGGGGCACCCCAAGGTGACACACTTGGGAGTATGTACCCCTTCTTCAGAAGTTATTCAAGCTACATTTGCAACTCCTTCAGCTCTGGTGTACTCATTCTGTAAGGAGTCTTTGACACTGGAGCTGCTCCAGGCATTAAATTTATAGAGAAATCGATATCTCTCTTTGGGGGTAATATTGGTACTTCCTTGAACACCTCTTCAAATTCTTCCAAGACTACATGATCTTCCAAATTTGGCACCTTATCTCTAGGTGTCTCTTCCATATGTGCTACAAATATTTGACACCCTTTTCTGTAACATTTCTTCAGCTGCAATGATGAAATTTCTCTGATGGTTACTACCCTCGGAATTCCCTGCACTTTCCTTAAGTTCCCTTCCTCATCCAAGCAAGTAAATGCCTTGTTATGACAGTCTAGGATGGCATGATGTTGTTCCAACCAATCCATCCCAATTAGATAGTCATAGGAACCTAAAGGCAAGATGTTCAAATCTGCCCTTGTGTTCAATCCATTCATGTTCATAATACATGAATTAACCATCTCATTAACTTTTCTTTTGGCTTCTGTAGCCAGCTGGACCAACCAAGATTTTCCATGCTTTCTTCTTGGAAAATGAAAACTTTCCACCATCTTAGGATCTATATAACTATGACTAGCTCCTGAATCAATTAAAATAGCAATGGTTCGTTTGTTGATCATACCTTCCACTTCAATCATGTGTAACTGATACTCTGCTTTCTTGTTGTTCAGGGCTGCATTGATCCTTGGTACATTTCTACCCATGTCCTCCATTGTTTCATCTTGTTGTACATTGTGAAAAGTCCTCCCTTTTTCACCTCTGAACATATGGTCTCCTTTACAACCCCAACATTGAATAGGTAGCTTCCTTGGCCTTTGACCCCCTTCCTCAATTATTCTGGGTTCTCTAGGAGTTTGTTGTCCCTGAGGATTATTTCTGAAGAATGGTGGCTTAAACCCCTTCTTCCTCTGAACCATCTTGAATTTCTTTTTGTCTTCCCAAGCCTTTTAGAAAGTTGGCCTTGATTTCTGTTGATCATATAGGCATTTAGCTCGCCTTATGGTCTCCTCCAATGTCTTTGGATCATCATACTGTATTTTTTCACTAATGAATGATGGCAATCCACTCAAATACCTTTGAATCTTCACTGTCTCATCCTTCATGAAAGAGACATACTTCAACAGTTCTAAAAACGTTCTCTCATATTCATCAATGGTCATACTCCCAAGCTTGAGTTCAAAGAACTCTTTCATTTTCTTTTCATAGTATCTCTTAGTCAAGTATTTATTCTCAAAATACCTTTTGAATTCCCTCCATGTAACACTTTTCTTTTTAATGTGCTGCACCTGTACAAGTCGATCCCACCACATGTATTCCTTTCCCTTGAGTTGATAGATGGAAATTCTACCTTCTGCATGAGAATAATAATTATGCAATTGAAAATACTTTCTCATGACCAACAACCATGTTTCTACATCTTCATCCTTTTTGGGCTCACCATCAAATGTAGGAGGTTTGATTTTGTTCATTTCTCCTCACAATTCAACCACCCTGGATCCCTTATGATTCCTAACAGGGGATGGACCTAAGATGTTGTGTGATCTCTTATTAGAATGCCTCGAGGAGTGATGGTGATTCCTGCTAACACTTCTTGCTTTTCTTTTCTGATCATGAGACCTGTGACTTCCAGATTTGCTTGAGCCACTCTCCTTATCCAATTTCTTTTCTATTTTGTTCAAGCTCTGCAACAACTTCATGTTGAATTCATCCTGTTTCTCCTTGGCTCTCATAATCCTTTCATTATCATCTTTATGGCTTTGGACATCCCTCTGCAAATTTTTCATGGTCTCTGCCATATTCATGTTTTCATTCCTTTCTTCTCCATGTCCATTAGAGTTTGTTCCTTCCATGCCCACATGGACATCCATCCCTCTGCTCTCATCTTGTTGAATGTAAGTCCCATGTGCCTCTTCCATTCCTATAGAATCTTCACTGATCTTGATTTGATCTAGTTTTTGTTAACTCTGCAAAATGTGCAGGCAACAAAACTTTGTCAAGCTAATTGTTTCAACAATCTCATGAAAAATATGAACCATTATGGTTCAATAATATATCAGAACTATTTCTTATGATTTCCTGGAAATTTTAATTCCCAAACCAATTTTCTGGGTGAATAATTATATTCTTCTATCCAAGACCTTTCCAATGCCTTCTCACATGCTCAATTCTGAGTCTGGAGCAGAAAGTTATAGTCATTTAAAATTTTCCCACTAAATTTTTTGTTCATTTTTCAGCTTGGCGCAACTCTACGTTGTAAATATGCAATTTTGCACCTAATCCATTGGAATTTTCGTAGGATATCAATTGGGTCTCCTAATATACATATTATGGACACTCTGTCCAAATTTCAACTCTTTCTGTGCACTGAGCTGCTAGTTACAACCTGCTAAAGTTCTAGGCCAATTTGTGTTTTTGGTCTAGAATGCTATAGGTACGTTCTTTTGCATTTTAACTATATTTAACATGCCCATAAATATAATTCAGCTCTAGGAATGTCTTCTATGGCTCAATATCTTTCTATTGACTACTCTTGTGCCTCAATCTGATTCTGGAGCAGAAAGTTATGGCTCTTTGAAGCTAACCGGGTCTTAAAATTTACCCTTCATTGTTTGTGTTGTAACTTTCTCAAAAATGCTCTGTTTGAGGAATAGTTTACATTATTAGAAATCTTTCTCCAATCTCTTTTATTTGAGCTGCAGAGACAGAGTGTACCAAAGGTACACCTCTATCTTGTGGTTTTTTTGAGTTTCTAAAAATGCTCTTAAGGGCTTCAAAAACGCACTGCAAAAGTATGACGTTCAAATGATATAAAATGTCGCAGAAAATTGCTAGTTTTTTGTTGTTGTTCACCTTCCAAACAACTTCACGCACACAATTTTCAGCCTGTAACTCAGATTTACCATGCGCAGTAACAACACAAGGTAAATTGTGCTTCACGCACTTTAAAACCACTGTGTATCACTTCTATGTCAATCCAATAACTTGCGTGCACTACTATTATGTCGCGCGCCAATATCCACTGTGTGCATCTGGTTTTTTTTTTTTTGTACCGCACGCTGATATATCCTCCACACATAGTTTTTGTACCGCACATTGATATTTTGAGTGCACCACTAACTAAGCTATCACGCGACAACATATACCTACATTGCGTGTGTAGCTACCAAACTCCACTGCGCTATGCCAATACTACACACACCATGGGCGCCATTATTATGGATGTCCACAAAGCGCACACTTCTTATGCATATGCACACTATGCAATGCCAAATTTAGCTAGCGTACCCACACACCAACATTTTTCCGCGCGGTGCCAAAATTTAGCACGCGCACTAGAAAACCACTATTTTTCTGCGCCGTACCAAAATTTAGCGCGCACACCTGCACACTAACATTTTTCGACGCGATGCCAAAATTTAGCATGCGCACCAACATGCCAATATTTTGCCGCACAGTACCAAATTTTACCTATCACAAGATTTTCATTGCGCATCATGCATTTTTAGTGCGCCCACCTGTGCACATTCACCTTTATGCGCATCAAATCCTCGTGAATTCCGCTGCGGAAATTGGGGCTTTTTTCCTAACTTTTTCCACAATTTACCATAGACATTCTGCAACCACAAAATTTGTTCAATTTCACCCCAATAACACCAATTCAACCTCTGCAACAACAAATCATTGTGGGTTGACATTTCTGGAACGAATTCACCCACAATCAATTCATGAATTGGGAATTTTAATTACGAATTCTGCTCCATCTGTCATGGCTTTATTGTGACTTCATATTCGACCAATTCTAGGTCTAAATTTGCTAAAACAGATATTAAATCAATCATATCTTACCACATGGACGAATTTCTCAATTTCCCCATGAATTTTCCAACCGAAATTGGGGATTTTTCCCAATTTTTGTACCGTATTGTAGCTGGACGCTCTACAACTCGAAATTTGGCCACTTCGGAATAAATCCTCTGTCAAATTTTACTTCAATTCAACTTGCTCGACCCATCCAGGATTAGCATTGAAAACTGAGGCTCTGATACCAATTTGTAATGTCCCCATCCATCTCTTGCCGAGCCATGCTACACCAGAGAACTCTTACGTTCTCTCTCTGCGGAACATATTGTAACATACCCAGTATGCAACTGAGCTATGCCACATAAAATTTTCTAACTTCATGCAATTAAAACATATGCACACGGAACACTTGTGGAAGCTTTACATGTAAAACGTAAATAGAAAAATGCATTTCGTAAATGCATGGATTCACACTGAAATAACAGTAAACATAGACATGCAACATATACAGGAAATACCCATAAACATACAGAAAATTATAATCATGCATAGAAGAAACCCATAAAAATAAGCATGTAAATAATAATGCAACATGTAATTTTATCACACGGTTAACACTTATCTTTGTAATAATATCACCAACTGCGTGCAGACCTTCCATGAACCTCCCAGCCTTAGACCACACTATTCATCACTCTCAACAGTGAGTCACCCCCAAGCTGGGACTAAGCTCCACTCGGGTAAAGGGATTCCTAACCAGGATATAGGCTCATAGACAACAGGAAAGACTCTGTCTCAGGTGCTCACTCAACTGACAGCCTATAGTCCCTCATTTCTCACATGCCTATCCCACCTAGGAAGTGTGCCCCTTCTCTGCTCAATAGTCCTTCGATTGCCCCACTTCCTTTTCGGGCTTCAACAACAGGATGGACAGGAAGTCTCAGAGCATTGTAGTTGTAGCTTAGCACCTTCAAGAAATCAATTCCAAACAATTCTCTCACCCAGATAATTTCTCACGGGCCTGACAACCCGCCTCTTCAATATCCCACGGGCCTAACAACCCGCTTCTTCAATCCATCTCCCAAGCTAACAGCCATATCAACAGATATGGCTATGGATATGGTTCTGGTACAGTGAAAATGAATGTTTGAAAGATAACTGACTATGTGAGTGAAAATGGTCATGGAATCATGGTTGGATGATGGATGGCATGTTGGAAAAGAATCTTCCAAAAAGATCCTCCGAAATGAACTAAGTCCCAACAATATGTATGCATGTCCCTAACTTGACACTTGTCATGTTGGGAGGTACTTTGACCCACTTGTCCCCGACTTTAGAACTTAGGATAAAATAATTATCCGTACTTTATGATTGAAGAAATATTAATATAATATTACTTTTTGGATTAGGCTCCCTAGATTAGCCCTTTTCCTTAAATTTTAGGTCCCACCCTTTCCCTAACTAGTGGAGTTTAGTCCCCCATCTCTTTTATCGTGATCGGTCTACGTGCAGCGATGTATTTTATATCAATCATGAGACATATACAAAAATAGGCGCACTGGCCTTTAACATCTAGGCTCTCCGGCCTAATCAAAACATAAGAATCCTAGCTTATAATAACTTGGCTCACCAGCCTATAAAACACAACATATACACAAAGGCTCCCTAGCCTCAATATCACGTGCACTTAAGTTGTTGCGCGAAGTCTCCTGAAATGTGCACACTTCCTCATTTTACTGTACAGTACATGTGTGCACTATGTCATGAAAGGTGCATACAAAATATGATATTAAATAGCTCACCAGCTTAAGTACGTTTTCATTTACATTTGCAATTGGGTTCGGTCGAGGGATATTACAGACAAAGATTCAAAAGTGGATAGAGGATCAAGAAAAGGACTTCACTAAAGCCCATAACAAGAACCCTAATCTTAGTATTGATGATTGGTTGGAGAGATATATCTTTACTGATATACATGAAATTTTCTTTGGAGGAATCCATCAAGAGCTATATGATTGGTTAGCTAGGTTAGCAGATACCCAGTTTGATATCAGAACTAGAACTCCTATGGTTTGGACATCGACATTGATCAAGAAGGTCAAGAGAGTTGATAACGCCATATCACGAGTAGTAGATCACTGGTTTGATAACACCATTGGAGGGTACATCACCGAGTTTGTTGTTGACAGAGTAGAGTCATATAGCTAGGTTGAGAGATATCTCTTCAAGGGACCCAGAGGAAAATTTTTACATTTTCTAAAGCTAAGGATCAAGATGCTATTGCATGAGAAGAACATCTTGAAGATACAGTAGATTGGTCAGATTTGAAAAAGCTAATGTTCAGGAATTTAGATAGTGACGATGACATAGAAGCTGGACATATGCGCAGTGGGAGAGAATTTAGAGAAGTTTACCTTGCGAACCTGTTTAATAAGAACTACGAGGATGAGGGTTTCTACAGTGGAGAAGAGGCAGATATGATGGATGAAGAGCATTCAGAACCTGCTAGGATAGAGGAAGGGAAAGCTGAAGAACCTTGCTAGGAAGAGCCAGAAAGTTCAGGAACTGTGTAGACTACTGAAGTAAGTACTATTATCCCTCCTCTTGATTCAATAACATTAAGCAATAAGAGTTATCCAAGCCACCAGAGTGTTCAGAGAACTTTCACTAGTAGTCCACCACATACTCAGTCAGGAACCTTAGGAAGATCTATGGAAGATGAGATGAGGCTCCCTATTTTTAGGGAAGATGGCTCTGAAGACCCTGATCAACACTAGTTCCTATGTGAAGATGTATGGAATATTAAAAATGTCACTGATGAAGCTATTAAAATAACCCAGTTTAGTACTACCCTAAGGGATCACGCATTGAGCTAGTATATGAAGCTTGCCCAAGGACTCGCACAGCCTAAGCCGCTGAATCAGATCAAGAATGCGTTGATTGCAGAGTTCAAGAAACCCATGTTGGAGTCACAATGTATTACAGAGTTGAAAGAGATCAAGCAGAAGGTAGCTGAACTTGTTTGAGAATTTGATCAGAGATTCAAGGCCTTAACCGAACGACTGACTTTTCAGATCCCAAATGAGCAGAACAAAGAATGGTTCATTACTTCTCTCTTACCACACATTAGAGTTCCTCTGATGCAATAGAATATTTCTTCGTAGTATGAGGTGTTGGAGATCTCCATGAAGCTAGAATCAACCCCTATGGGAGAATCCAGCTCAGGTATGAGTCAGATCTTGAGTTAGCTAACTAGTTTGTCTCTGCAGGTCAAAGATATGCAAAAAGACAAGGGAAAAGATAAAAGAGAGGACATCTAGTGTGTCATATGCATATCATAAGGCCATGATAAGGAACACTATCCCCTATTCCATGAATAATTGGCCTCTGGAGCTCCGAGCCCTTTAAAGCAAGTCACCTTACCCTGGTGCGAGGTATGCAGAAATAGACATCGCCCTGGTGAGTGCTATTACATGCAAAAGTATGTTCCGATACCTACAAATTTGTATTTCATGTTCTGTAAGTCTATGGGGCATGATGATAGGGATTGTAGGGCTTATGATCTCATGCATCAAAGGTCAAGAGACATATACAAAATTCAAGGTGAAGTACAACAAGAAGGAAACACTACGTAGTATAACTCCCCTGGGAGAGGAAACTTCAATCCTCACGGTGGATTCAGAGGAAGAGGATGAGGAGGAGGTATGGGTAAAGGTCGAGGATAGATAATTTTTTATAACTGCACACAACTAGGACACCTAGCAAGGGACTATCAGAACCCTTGTACCACTTGCAGCTATTGCAACTCCTTCAAGCATGTTATCAAGTAATGTCCAGCATTGTTGGCTAAGCTTCAGGAAAGACAAGGACTGCAGAAGAACCCACAAGTGCAATTGATATATGCTGAACCTCACGGACAAGACCCTAGAGTTGTTGTTATAACTAGAGGAGGTGTTGTTACAGGAGAAGACAGAATGACCCAAGGAAAGACTACAGAAGACTCATGAGTTAGGAAAGCTATAGAGAAGGTGCAAACTTTTGATGCAAAGAAAGAAAGACAAATATTTGAAGAGGAAAGAAAAGAGTTCAAAGAATACCAAGGCTCTTCATCAAAGACATGGCTAGAAGTGAGAGAATATGGAATGCCTCAGGTATTTGATCAGTCTGCTTCGCCAAAAGAAGGAAAAGAGGTAAGAAAGCTCATGGAATTTTTATATACTTGTATTAAGTTGATTCAAGATGAGAGAGTTGTACAAGAGCTACAAAATTTAATCAGACAGTATGAGCTGGGAAAGATAGACCCCTTACTGAACAGGGCAGTACACCAAATCACAAAAAAGAGAAGGAAAAATAAGGAATTACACTTGGATGCTCAAATAGGAGAATATGATATAGACTATGTGGTCCTTGACTTAGGGTCAGAGGTCAATGTCATGACGAAGAAAACCTGGGCATTGATGGGCAAACCGAAGTTGATCTATTCTCCTATCAGGATTAGGATGGCTAATCAACAAGCTGTAAGCCTCTTTGGTAGACTGGAACATGTCCCTATGGACATCGACAGAGTAAGGACGTTTGTAGATTTTGAGTTAATTGAGATAGTTGATGATAGTTGTCCTTACCCTGTGTTGTTAGGAATTGATTGGGCTTTCAATAATTCCACCGTGGTTGATTTAAAGAAAATACATATGACATTTGAAAGAGATGGCCTCAGGGTCATTTCACCTTTAGATTCAGATGAAGGTAAGTGATACACAGAACCTATCAGGGAAGAAGACCACACATATGAACTAGAAAACATATACAAACTCACAGCCAGACAACAAGGTTACATTAATCCTATAGCTGATGGGAACCTAAGCTGGCAAAGTGACAACGCATGTTCATCAGACTCAGAAGAAGCACTGGAGAACTGGAAAAACAAAATTTATGAAGTATCCACAAGGAGATGTGCTAGATTAACCAGAGAAGTTCACTGGATCGACACAATAGAAAGTAACCTACCCACGTTTGATGGTCTGAACCCTTTAAAAGCCTTCTTATCGGACTTTGAAGAAAGTGTACCAACACAACATATATTTTTGGCAATGGATGAATCCTTGAAAGAAACCCCAACAAGATGGTGGGGGACACACAAAAATAACATTATAGACTGGGTACAATGTCATGCCTTAATGACAACGTGGTTCTCAGCACAAGTAGAAGGCTGCGAAGTTTGGTACACAGGTTGAAGCTTCCTAAAGGACCATGTGCGAAGTTTCGAAGAAGGCTGGAGCGACATTCCTCAAGAGAAATGGGTGCACAAATTCATCAACATGCTGGACACAACCCCTATCAACTGGTACCTTCAAGGAGAGTTGTGCCTCATCACTACAAATTGGGAAGGTATGACTCAAAATTTTGTCACTACCTTCTTATTTGAGAGTCAATACAAATGTTGGACAAATGCATGGAGTGTCAGATTGCCTTGAATCTGGAGAAGTGCATCTTCTTTCTCACCATTTGGAGTGTTGTTAGGTCATATTGCATGCAAGCAGGGATTGCTGGTAGATTCATCTAAAATTTCCATTATAGTTGATCTACCCCTCCCACTTCAGTCAAATAGCTGCGCACTGCGCTGGGACACACAGGATACATAGGAAGTTCATTAAACGATATGCCCAGATTACAACACCCATGGAGAAGATTTTGTAGAAAGACTGTCAATTTCAATGGATAGAAGAGTGCCAGCAGAGCTTCGACACACTGAAACAGAAAATGGTTACTGCGCCTATTCTGGTTTTCCTAGATTGGAGCAAGGAGTTTCATGTGCATGTCGATGTGTCTTCTATTGCCTTAGGAGTAGTGTTAGCACAACCTGGGGAAGGAGAGATTGACCATCCGTTAAATTTTTCCAGCAGGAAGCTATCAACTGTTGAGATCAATTACACCACTACCGAGCGAGAGGGGTTAGCCATGGTGTATGCGCTGCAGAAATTTTGCCACTACTTGTTGGGAGGACACTTTAAAATGTTCACTGATCACTCCATGCTGAAATAACTAGTCAACAAGCCAGTGTTGGGGGGGGGGAATATATAGATGGCTTTTGCTATTTCAAGAATATGAATTTGAGATCATAGTAAAGCCATAAAGAATGAACAAAGGTTCTGACCACTTGTCATGGTTGGAACATGGTGAAGAGCCAACCAGTTTGGAAGATGCATTATTGGATGCACAACTATTGTCCATTAGAAAGATTGATGACCACTTCATAGTGATAGTCCAGTTCCTGTCAACAGGAATGGCACCTAGCGAATATACAATTCCACAGAATAAGCAACTAGTAGTTCGTGCTTTGCGGAATTTTCACTTATAACAGGACAACTATACAAGATGGGACCTGATGAGATATTGAGAATATGTGTTAGGGAGGTAGAGCGACCATTGATCCTCGCAGAAGCTCATGAAGGCATCGTAGGAGGACATTATGCAGAAAAAGAAACTGCGCAGAAGGTTCTTAGAGCTATCCTTTGGTGGCCTACCTTACAAAGAGATGTTAAAGACTATTATAGAGCCTACGATGTATGCCAAAGAGTTGGGAAACTATCCAGAAGAGATTAAATTCCATTAGCACCACAGTTGACCCTACAATCATTTGAGAAATGGGCCATTGACTTCGTTGGACCTATAAACCCACCAGGAAAGTGCACAGGAGCGAGCTACATATTAATGCGATAGAATACTTGATCAGATGGGCCGAAGCAAGACCAGTTAAGGACTGTAGTGCAACTACAATTGTGCGCTTCATATTTGAAGACATCATAACCAGGTTTGGATGCCCAAAGATCCTTATGAGTGATCAAGGCACACATTTTATGAATAAAATAGTTGAAGCCCTGACTGAGGAATTTGCAGTCCATCACCAGAAGAGCACGCCTTACCATCCACAAGAAAATGGGATAGTGGAAGCATTCAACAATATCTTGGAGATAGCGTGGATGAATATTTTCAGTGTTAACAGGGATGACTAGGATTTAAGAGTACCAGTAGTACTATGGGCCTATAGAACCACTTGCAAGAAACTAACAATGTAGACCCCTTTTAAGTTAGTGTATGGTCTTGAAGCCATTGTCCCAACGGAATATTTGGTACCAAGCCTAAGAATTGTTTCCTTCACAGATATGGATGACACTGACGCTATTCACGAAATTCTTTCATAGTTGGTTGAACTTGAAGAAGACAAATTTATAGTAGGATTCCATCAGCAAGTACAGAAAGAAAGAGAGAAGGCCTATCATGACAGTCACATCAAGAAGAAGGCATTTAAGCAAGGTGATCTAGTACTGGTATATGACAGTACATTCATAAAACACCCTAGGAAGTTCAGAACGCATTGGCTCAGGCCATATGAGATCGCCTATGTTACAGAGGGAGGAGCTGTGTAGTTGAAGACTTTGAAGGGAGAATGGAAGGAAGGATTAGTGAATGGGAGCCGATTGAAATCGTATTATGACAACCTGCTGCCTCACAACTCAAAGTAAAAGCATAAGAAAAAGGGTCTAGGTAGTAGGTGTAGTTGAAACTGGGTACCAGACATAGAAAAGATAGTCTGCACAAGGAAGGAGATGAGGCATAGAGCAGAAAACAGAGGTTGCACTATGTAGTCTAAAGTCGAAGTAAAATTGAAAGGTCAGATCTGAAGTGCCTTGGGATGAGTCATAGGTGAGTGTTGGGGGCCTGTTGGCCCTTGGTTATGGAAGTAAGCGAAAATCAAGGAAGAAAAGGAAAAATGTGAACTGCATGGAAGACACAGTGACTGTTACTGGGTCGAAGTGAGAAAAAGAGCAGAAAAGATGGAGCGAAGTAAAAGGAAGCAAGTTGTTGAATGAGGATATTAAGGACGAAAAATCAACAAGAAAGAAGGATCGTGCAAAACTCAGCAAGAGGAAAAATCCACCATTGGAAGCTTTGGATAACCACGCGAGAAGGACGGAAAAATAGGCTAGCGAAGCCCTGAAAATGCGGGTCAAGGAGACCTAGGGTTTTGGTATCTAAGGTTGTGACACTTAGGTTTTGACCTAAGGATGTTGGTGAGATATTGTAATGTATATATAAGAACCTAGATGAGGGAAGAGGGTTTGTTCTAGTTGTTGTTATTGATGTTATGATTATTGTTGTGTAAGAGAGAAGTGCTAAGTGTGAGAGCCTTCTGGTAGTGTAATATCTTCAGCTGGGTGCGGAGATCAGTCTTGTAGCTGGGTGTGCATGAAGGGGAGAAATAGAGAGGAGAAGAAAGAAGATCCTCTAGCTAAGAGTGCAGACAAGAACTGTATGCTTCATCTTAATACATTATAAAGCATAGTTCTGTGGACGTAGCCCTAGAGAAAGGGTGAACCACATATATCTTGTGTTGTGTGTGGTTGATGCTCTGTTCTTTGTCATTTAATATGCTTCTATGATGATAATGTGTTATATATGAAATATAACTTGCATAGTAGATTATAAGAGGGTAAAGAATATTAGATTGTTGTGTATCGATCACTTTGACCCCACTTTACATTCCTTCTATTTGTAGACATCTCTGTCCTGTAACCCCCACATAGCTGCTTCGGATGAGACTGCATCTGCCTCACAGGTGTTGCTGAAAGGGCCAGTAGTTGGGGCTTGTTGGTGTGCTCTTGGGGATAAACCCCAGGTTTTCCCTGTCCCAACACCCTCCTGAGACTTTATCATAGGAACATTGTTGATCCTATTGTGATCAACAATAATCATGAATTGCTTCAGCTTATCTCTGCATTTTCTAACGTACTGCGTTTTCCCTTATGAGCTTTTGATCTTCATATTTTTTTCTCCTCCTGTTCGCTCCTCCTTCTGAGCTTATGTTTTCGATCTTTGCATACTTTTTGACATCTTATGCTAATTGATATATTGTTGACATCAATGACAATCTCATATGTGGTAATTCATCATTAACAATAGATCATCACATCGATTGTTGACATCAATGACAATATGTCCAACACCTACACTACCTGCGTTATTGACAAACCAACTAGTAAGAAATAGGGCTTGTACACCCCTCTGCCTACTCCTGACAGGCCATGGGAATCCATCTCAATGGACTACATGTTGGGCTTCCCATCCAACAAGCAGGGAATGACTATGGTTTTGTGGTTGTGGATCGCTTTTCTAAGATGGCAATTTTGGCCGCATGCAAGAAGAGCATCACAACAAAGGCCACTGCCAAGTTCTTCTTTGAACGGGTTTGGGTACATTTTGGAATCCCCCAAATCATTGTCTCAGATTGGGACAATCGATTTATCAACACACTCTGGTTGAGCCTCTTGTCACTGTTGGACACCAAGCTCACCAATTCCACGACCTTCCACCCCCATACAGATGGCCAGACCAAGGTCGTAAATCGAATGATCATGCATATCTTTCACATGTATAATTCCAAGCACCCTCACACATGGGATGAGAGTCTTCCATATGTCCAATATAGATACAATCGAGCTCTGCATAGAACAACCAACCATAGCCCCTTTCAGGTGGGGTTGGAATTCCAACCATTGGGTCCCATAGATGTTGCACTACCCCTTGCGGTCACCTCGCTCGACTCATCTCCTGCTCCAACTGAAGCTGACAAATCCACCCGATTCATTGAGCGGATCCAGCACATCCTCCAACAGGTTCAGGATATCCTACAGATGTCTAATGATAAGTACAAGTAGCTCCATGATCTACATCGGGTGCCACACAATTTTCAGGTGAGCGCCAAATTTTGGTCGCACTTGCAAAAAGAATGCCTTATAGGACCCCATCAAAAGCTTCTCCCACTCTATTATGGGTCGTACACCATCACCAATGTTGTGGGTGATAATTCTTTTGAGCTCAACATTCTGTTGATGGGTCTTAAATCCCTTGATTCAACAGTAGGCACCAAAACCGCTACCGAGGCCCAATTATACCCTACAACGTTTAATAATGGAATGGTTCTCTAGATCTTGCAATCCGACCAAATTATCGATGGGCTTTGTGTTTTCTTGTGAAGGCTATTCCTTCAGTTAGGACTATTCTCTTCTATATTTTCTCTTGGGTGGGACCGATATGAGAGATGTAAGCCAGTATAAACCAACTTGACAACAAGATGGATTAAGTTTTAAAATATTGGGGAAGAGGCTAAGCTTGGGATAACCCACTGCTCAAGCATGCAGACGACAATTTTATACCACAGGCCTAGTAGTAATACATTAACCATGTGAGCATCCAATTACTGTCTGAGAAACTAATTATCAGAAAGAAAACACGTATGTAATAATATAATGGAAAGGAAAATAATTCATCTACCATAACCATTCATCACATCATAACACAATGATTCATCTTCATCATTTAAATCAAAGAACAACAAAACATTGCACCAGATTGACAATAGAATTAATTGCTCTTACTCATTACAACATCATTCATGAGACATGATAGGAAATAGTTCTTCTCCACATCCAATCACACATGCATTTGATGAAAATAACTTGTCTCTGGTCCAGAAAGGACTTCTTAATTCAAAGCAGCTTCAAAATAATTCTTAACAACCAAAAAGAAAGAGTTCTTGCAACAACCATCGACCCTTTACTAATTGGTCGATGTCTTTATTTATAGTCTAAATTTCAACTGAAAACAACAACTAAGTGCAGTTTAAGCAAAGAAAAATATGCCACGTGGCATCCTCTTTTAATAGTTTCTTTAACATTCAACTCAAGTTATCACTTGAAGGGGTGATGTTTCTCATACTCTGACCAACTAATAAACAAATCTTTGTAGGTTTGGTCCCATGGAAATATGTGTTGTTCCATTTGAGCCACATAAAATCCTTGGATCTCCACTGCTTGCACTTGGTACTTCACTATACTTGTGTTTAACTGCTGTAGCACAGTCTGCGTCCTAATCAGATGTTCCATGAACCATTGCACTTGTCTCGGCGCTACATTGGTCACCTTCTCTAGCTCTTTGGACCAAAATGAATCTTGTTGAGCATGCGCTTTAACTATTTCGCATAGGTCGATGAAGTTTTCGGGGGTTCCGAACTCAGGGAGTCTTATATCCTTCATTTATTTGTTGATTTTACTCCAGTGTTTCTTGCACTTGGTCTACTGCTCTTGAATTTATTAGTATGGTTCTTGAGACATTTTAACCCAATACTCAGTTGTTTGCTTCATGTGATCAAGACTGCTTTTGCTTATCATCCGAATATCATGTTCTTCTTTATCTTGGCTCTGTTGGACTGCATCATTGTATTCGAGTCTATCTATGGCTTGCTTCACCCTCTCATTCCACCTCTCCATGTCCTTGCATGTTTCTAGTACCATGAGCGTGTCTTCGTAGAGTTCGGCTATCTTCGCAGTAAAAAGGTGCTGCTCTTTTTTGAACTTGTTGTAAGCTTCTTCGAACTCACTTTTAAGGTATACAATGGTCTGTGTGGTGCCTTTGTAGTATTCACCAAGATGGCATAAATGTTGTAGATCCTTCAGGGAGAAAGCTAGCTCCTTTTCATCCCGTTTGGACCTATCTAGGGTGGAATCTAAGAGTGACTTCCCCACTCTGATGAGCTGAGAGGGCGTCTGCTGTGTTTATCAAGTTATCCTATGTAGTGACAAGGATGGAGTGATCCAACGTGATCCTATTTTTCTTTGTGGTCCTTTGTACGATGGCCTTTCTCTTTCAATCATAGGATATCGTATAGATAGCTGCTACCTTGTCTACCAGCTCAGGTGTCTGCTGATCACCCCATGTGAGTGTGTTTCCCAGGCTACCGGTGATGAATACTTGTTCAAGATCGGGTTCTTGAACTTCCTCATTGTGCCTCGAAGGCCCGACCTATGCCTGTCGCTTGTCAGAGATCTGAGTATTGAGAAGAATAGAGATGTAGGGCACAGACTTGTTACTTACTTGCTCGTTTGCCATAGAATCACTGTTTTCCTTTTGCGGAGATTCTTTCTTTGGCTCATCCAGTTCGGGCTTGTCCTTCAGATTATCTGCTCTAGTTTCCAACGTATCGGGTCCCTTCATTTCAAGGCCACTTTCATCTTTTGTTTCCTTTTGCAGGACCTCCTTTGTTTGAACTTTGAGCTTAGGGGAAGAAGTCTTCTCAGGTCCCTTTTCCTCTTGGACACGCACAGGGGTACTGTGAGATGACTCTCGGCTCTCATCATCACTATATATAGTTATAAGCTTTCTCAAAGAATTATTTGCACGTGTTTCTACTGACACCCGGCCTGTCTCTGGTTGAGTCATCATGCCTGTCAGTGATCTTGCTAGTGATATTATGAATTCTGCGTTATTTGACCCATTGATGTTACCCAGGTTCACTAAATCAGGGTCATTTAGCCCCGTAGGGCTCTCTCCTTGGCTATCAGTTGGAAGCCTTGGAAACCTAATGGGGTCTGGGATATCCCGCATCTGACCCATTATCTGCAAGGCATGTTGGTACATAAGTTCCCCTCTCTCCCATGCATCCTGAACCTCGGGAGAGTTCCTATCATGTGCGGGGGTTACCTGGGAAACCTCCACTATTTTGATGGCTCTTTGAGGGGTTTCCACTGCTTCAGCTGGTTCAGATGCTATCCTTTCTCCTCTTTCCCTAAGGACCTCTTGAGCCATCTGTTCCATGATTGTTTCTTGCTCATCCAAGCTCATAGCCTTGAAATTGGTTTCCTTAGGGTCAACCATTCTCGCCATTACTTCATTCCAGTCTTGAGAATTATCAGTGAAGATCTCATCCTCAAATATGTCATGAGCATATGGCTAGCAAGAAGATACTTGGGATGCATGCTTTGGGACTAAACCTTTTGGGTCATGCTTGCGAAAGAGGCCAGTCAGGAATTGAACTTCCAATTGGATTAACCCTTCTTGCTTGGCCCCAGCAGTGTCTTTTACCATGTAGAAACCAACATGGAACCCATAAGGTATGAAGGCTTGCTTCTTATATTTTACCATAGTAGCATTATAACCCTGCAAGATGGTATGGTAACAGATTTCCCTGACTACTAATCGACCGGGGACATACAAAAGTAATAGATGTGGCACTCTGATGGCATCAAACACCTTGATATAGGTGTCGTGCTCATCCAGATACCAATTGCCAACTTTGGATATAATCCTTTTCAGTTGTTTGGAGATGATGGCACCCCAATTGAAGCTTGTGCCTGAAATGGCTACCGTATAAGCTAGAGGCTTCCAAGCCTCTGAAAATCGGGAGCAATATTTATCCCTATGCAATCTGCAAAGGAGAGCCATCGGGTATATGTATGGCTCCCTTAGGTTGGTCGTCGAATACCTGCAAGAAGTCCGGTTTGTGAATTTTTTGTCTTCCCTCCACCACGACACCATAACTTTGCTGGTGTCGTGTGCCGCATAGAAACTTACAACAAAATCAGTGTTCAACCTCTCTTCCATCTCCCTGAGCATGTAGTAACTCTGAACCTATGATGGCAAGAAAACCATGACGTGCTCGTTGTTGTCGTCATTAATCAAACATTTGTGTGTATCAGTGTGATCAATGAGCCATTTCAAGATCTTGATGCAAGGAAATATTGGAGTCCGGCTGGCCACCATGTGTAGATATTCCTTACAACATTCAGTAGGAATTCATCATCGCGTTTTCTCGTATCAACATCGCTTTGTGGGGTATATTTGGGGAACTCCTCCTATTTGATTTTATTGAAAAGTTCTTCCCATGGCAGGAATACCTTCTTGGTCCCAATGTTCGCCTCTATGTCTCCAAAGGCTAGGGGATGAACAAAATCTTTCTTGGTGACTATTTTGATGACGGGCACCGACTTAGGAGAAAATTCCAATTGTCTAGTGACCGTTGGGGAGGAACCCTCTCCCACCTCTAGTTCCTGTAGCTTTGGTGCTCTTGGGGATTTCCTGATGGTGGGTTTCTTCGGCAACATTGCTCCTGCAACCAAAAACGATCCTTTAGGCATGCGTACAAAGTAAAGTTGGATGAAAACATATGAAATGAAGCGTAAAACACCCATAAGCTGGTACATACCTGTAACACTTGCTAAATTGTTATTTAATACTCACTGGACCTTGGAATCTTTATTTGGATCGCTCGTCTTGCTCCTCTGGGTCTTCAAACTTCTTTCTGCACAGAATAAGCTTAACGACTCAAAAGAATATAACGGGAGAGATCCTACCAGTCGTATCAACCAATTAATACAAGTAATGAATGCAATTCAAAACAACCTACCGCTGAATCTCTGCAAATAAATTCTACATGAGTTGATGGTCGAGGGAGATGCATTGTATCAGCCTGCTCAAACAGTCCCTTTGATTTGCACACTAATTAGCAACTGATGCGCAATCCTGGAATTAATTAACCATTTAAATGCATCGTATCTAACGTATCTTAGGGATAAAATGTCCCATCACATCATGTTTCTTAGGGGACAGATCGGGAATTGGTGATATCCTTATGTATTTTTCCATTGGTCTCCTCCTGGGGAAAACCTCTAGTGTCAATGGGCTTTATTACTTGATTTTGATGTGGCAGGACTGTTTCGAGGTGCAATCATGGGTCTCAAGAGCTAGTAGCGAATTTAGGAAAAACTAGATCGTATGTTTAATCACTTTGGCAATGACATGTGACACCTGAGGATAGGTAGTTTGACTATACATATCAGTTGAGGTCGGGTTTTTTAACAAAACACTTGTGCATTATAATAAGCCTGGGATTTTCGATGCCAAAAGGTATTGGGGATCGGTGATCGGGGATAGTTAAAGTGCGTAGTTTCTTTGTGGGTTATGATCTTCGTAAATCCCCGATGCCGAAAACATTTCGGAAGTTGGCGATCAGAGATATCATTCCTTTACTCATGTGACAGTTGTTCTTTTTGTTTCTTCCCGATACTGACGCGGGTCGGTCATCGGAAATATTCTTGCATTGGCATCTATCGCGTAATAGAATCCCATCTGCCAACACTGATGAAGATCAAGGATTAGCTAATTTGGTCTTCTTGAGCATTTTTCGTCACTTCTAATCCTTCCCAATGCCAAACTTCTTAAGCACGTTGGGAAAGAGTTTCAACTGTCGATTCCTTAAGTAAATGTTAGTCTCTTTTAAAGTTATGATGATTTTCGCATGGCCGAGCAACTTTGAAAAACTTGAAAATGAAAAACAGAGGATAAGAGAAGGAGACATTTTCATATTAATATCAAATTAGACATTACAAGATATCAAGTGGTACCCAAAAAGTGAAATTTGACGTATACTTTTTAGGGTGTGTTGAGTGCTCAACAAATGGCGATTCACTGGGCGACCCCAGAATCTTTGTTCCTTCCTCAGGGCTCGACTGATATAGAAGTGGGTGGAGAACTTAATTGGTTTTGAATCAAATCCTCTTTCACCTTTGTCATTTGAAATTTTCTGGTTTATGATCCCGGGTCTGCCCATGGGGTTTTAACCTTTATTCCTCCTTCATTTCTTGTAACCTTGACTCATGCCCTTTTTACAAAAGTATAGCAAAGCATTCACTAGCATGAAGTCCTTAGTTACCTTTACTCACCTACTTCAGTGTTGCTCCACTGCCAGCAAGCATCCATAGCCCTGACAGAGTCACCACAACATCAGAGACCTTGCTATGCTGCCAGAGAGTGTCCATAGCCCCGACGAAGATATCTGCATACCCTCTTTTGTTGTTCACTCTTTCGATAATATCAATTTTATTTTGGCATGATTCCCTGAGCAAGTGGGAGAGGATGATGTATGTTTATTTTGTGAGGTGAGATGGTTAAGGTGGATCCTTTGCTAGCTTTGTCCTTTGGTTTCATGTAGTCCTTTCCAGCTTTCCTTCTTTCCCTTGAGGTCTTACCAAACATTTCTCCAAAGTTGTTCATTTACACAAGTTAGATAGAGGACCCCTCAAAGAAACCGCAAGCTCCTTGATGCTCCTTGTGTTGTATGTGAGCGATGAGTTTGGAACAGAGTTTGCTATGTCACATGATTGAAGGTCAACCATTGTAGTGATAAACACACCTTTCCAAAGAGCATAAAACCAGAAAGCAAAAGAAAACAAAAAATGTATTTCACGATCATGAAAACATTCAAACAAAACATAAAAACACACACACACATATATATATTTATTGAAAATATTGTTTTAGGGCTTGGCCATTTACTGGGAGGGCGTTAGGTTCCCCCCTTAGATTATGTAATCAATAAGTGCCTACCCTGATCTTCTCAGCCACCTGGAAAGGTCCAAGCCACATATTCTGAAACTTAGAATGTTTCCCTTTTGGATCATTTTCTCTATCCCATTTCAGGACTAAGTCACCTATTTCAAAATTCTTCTCTTTAGGCTTATGCTTGTGAAACCATATTTTCACTATCTGTTGGTGAGCTAGGAATTTTGACTTAGCCTTTTCTCTCTCTTCTTCCAGCATGAGAAGAGTGTTGATTCTTTGTTGTATTTCCAACGAAGGTTCCTCGCTGGAATCATGGGCCAGTTGAAGAGATGGAATATAAATCCCATTTGGGAGGATGGCTTCTTGCCCGTAAACCAGAATGTACGGGGAATTTCATATTACTTCCTTGGGTGTGACTCTATCAGCCCACAGAGAGTTATGGAGTAGATTATGCCAATTCCTTTGGTTATCTACAATTGTCTTCTTTAATATCCTCACTAGGTTCTTGTTAGTTGATTCTGCCACACTGTTTCCCTGTGGATAATAATTTGCAGAGTACCTAATTATCATTCCTTTGTCTAGAGCAAACTCTGTCAATAGGCTGGAAGAAAAATAAGCTGCATTATCAAAGACCGATATAGAAGGGACACCAAACCTTATGAATAGTTGTTGTTCTATGAATTGGATTACAACCTTCTCATTTACATGAGTCAGAGGGATGGCCTCTGCCCATTTCGTGAAATAATCGGTGGCAATAATAATGTACTTGTGTTGTTTTGAAGAGCTGGGTGTAATTTGTCCTATGATATCCAACCCCCATTGCTCAAAAGGTCTAGAGACAGTCACAGGTTGGAGTGGGACTGCTACTCTCTTCTCCTTCATAGCGCTCATTTGACAATTTTTATGGTTTCTAGTGTAGGTGTGAGCGTCTGTGAACAAGGTGGGCCAATAATAGTCGACTCTCAGTATCTTATGAGCGGTGGTGTTTCTTGTGAAATGTTCGCCATCAGGGCCATCATGGAGCTCTTTTAGAACCTTGTTTGCACATTCACGTTCGAGGAATATTAATAGTACCCCATCATAATTAATTCAGAAGAGTAGCGAACTTATAAGGCGATATTGTGCAGATTTTAACCTAACAGCTCTCCTTTCCCTAGGGTTGAGATTTTCTGGACAAGTCCCATGCTGTAGGAGATAAATTAAATTCTTATACCAAGAATCTTTTACTAGGGAAATGTATGATACTTCGCCACACCATAGTGTCATTTCATTCTCCCATCTAGAATCTTCATTAACTTGGTCCTAGGTTTTGGCTGCAAGTTTGCATAACCCTTGACCTTTTATTAGTTTGGCATGTTTTATATCTAGATCAAATTCTTATACCATGACCATCCAGTTCCTTCTTCTTTCCCCCATCTCATGTTGAGTGACAAAGGATCGGACCGCTGGATGTGCCACAATTACCTTGGTGTGGTTCTTGAGGATGTAAGACCTAAAGTGTTTTACTTCTTTATATACCGCATAGGCATGTTTATCTATAGTAGAATAATTGAGCTCATCTCCTTGGAGATTAGTGCTCATGAATGACACTGGTGTTAAATTTTTAATTAAAATAAAGTACCAAGGCAAGTGTTTCTCTTCCCTAGGCACCTAAGGGGGAGAAAGTGTCGAATGTGGGTCCTAGTCATTTAATTTGTGAGATGCAAATTAAAAGGTGACTTTATGACTAAAGTGAGGGTGAGTGAAGAGATGCCAAATCTCAGCCACCCATCTAATCTAATCTCAATCATTAGATTAGAAAACCCCTCACCTTCCCTCATGAGGTTGACTAGGGCAAGAGGACGCACCCATTCTTGGGTAGTTCAAACATTCTTGTTGAGAGAACAAGAGAGAGAAAGAGAGAGGTCGAGCTGAAGAAAAGAGACAGCAGTTGCAATTTCTGAGAGTATTGGCATGCATTCCAAGGCTTCCATACAACATTTATTGGCACAAAAATTGAGTCTTAGCAGAGTTTTGGCACAAATTTCGAGACATTCTGTACAACATTAATTGCTAGGACAGTCGTACAGTTGTACGGATTTCTGGTTCAGAAATCGAGGAGCAAAGCTATAGGAATGTCTAGATAAGTTTGTGTAAATTTCTGAAGATGAATATGTTGTAAAAGAAATTTCTCAGAAGCTCATAAATAATAAAAATCCCTCTCTCACTAGTTTTCCCCTTGTGGTTTTTTCCAGGGTCAAAGTTAGATCGAAAATCTTTGTGTCTATATTTTCTGAGTTTTGCATACTGCTGATATTTTATTTCTACGTTGAAAACGATGTTCAAAATCCTCATGTTTCAGTTCTGAAGTTTATTTTCTGTTAAGTTTTCATATGCTGAAACAGTGCTGTAACATATGCTGAAACAGTGCTGGAACATATGCTGAAACAATGTTGTGACATATATTGAAACAGTGCTGAGACATATGTTGAAACAGTGTTGAGA
Organism: Picea engelmannii; assembly: GCA_009831015.1. Lineage (NCBI taxonomy): Eukaryota > Viridiplantae > Streptophyta > Pinopsida > Pinales > Pinaceae > Picea > Picea engelmannii. The sequence continues at coordinate 165,692 of ML779323.1, forward strand.
CATATGCTGAAACAATGCTGAGACATATGCTGAAACAGTGCTGTAACATATGCTGAAACAGTGTTGTAACATATGCTGAAACAGTGTTGAAACTGGGTTTGGGCATTTAACTTTGGCTGAAAAATCAGCAAGACTGAAACTGGGTTGGGGTCTGAAATTTTTACATGGTATCAGAGCTGAGTTGAAGAGAGGCAAAAATTTCAGCAGACAGAAAGTAGGGACAACAGTCACTTGACAGGGAAGATTTTTGAATTTGTGATTTTCAGCAGAAAGAGGGTCATGGCTACTGGTTTGAGGGTTGAAGACAGACTTGATGGGGCAGCAAATTTTGGTTCTTGGAAGGAGAGGATGATCTTGCTTTTGCAAGAGAACGAGTTGTGGGAC
>ML779323.1:166125-182998 GCA_009831015.1 Picea engelmannii
TGGAAGGAGAGGATGATCTTGCTTTTGCAAGAGAACGAGTTGTGGGACATTGTGGAGAATACCACTACTCATCCTGTTGTGGTACCTATTGATGCTACTCTTCTTGCAGCCTATACTAAGAAGAGTATTAAGGCTAAGAGATTTATTCTTGATTCCATCAAGGATCATTTGATTCCTCACTTGACGGGGAAGACACATGCCTATGAGATGTGGGAGTCTTTGACTAAATTGTACCAGAGTACAAATGAGAACCGGAAAATGGTTTTGAGGGAAAAACTAAAGAGCATAAAAATGACCAAGGCTGAAAATGTGGTCACATACCTTACTAGATTGACTCAGGTGAGGGATGAGCTTGGAGTTGTGGGGGAAGCCATAGCTGACAGTGATCTTGAGAGAAAAACATTGAATGGTGTTTCCAAACAATGGGCTATTTTTGTGGAGGGAATTGTTGCTAGAGAGAAGCTTTCCAGTTGGGAACGTCTTTGGGATGACTTTGTTCAGGAGGAGACCCAGAGAGGTTATGTACATGGCAGTTCATCTACTGGTCATGAGGAGGAGAATGTGGCTCTTGCTACCACTAGCAAGAAGAAGTTTAGAAAGTGTCCAAAGGGAGGACAGAAGCCCAAGGGTGAAGGGAAGAAAGACATGAGAAAAGTCAAGTGCTTTGCTTGCCATAAGTTTGGGCATTATGCAGGACAGTGTCCAAACAACAAGAAGAAACAAACAACAGCTTCAGCAGAGGTGGAAGAGTTTTCCACCAAATTTGACAAGGAATTTTCCTTGATTGCGTGTCTATCCTCAAGGACCACTACTCCCGATACTTGGTATATTGATAGTGGTGCCTCTTTCCATATGACAATAGTTCGTGAGCACTTGACAGATCTTACTCAGTGTGGAGATGCAGAGGTAGTGCTTGGAGATGATCGGGAGGTCAAGGTGGTTGGTTGTGGGACCATGTCATTTCGGAGGGAGTCTCTGCCTCCCATGACTTTGACATAGGTTCTTTATGTTCTGGGATTGAAGAAGAACTTAGTGTCAGTTTCTACTATTGAGGAGAAGGGATATGAGGTCTTGTTCCATGATGGGTAGGTGCTTCTTTTCCGCAGAGGGTCTAGCATCACTTCTGCCAAAGTGATTGGTACTAGACATGAGAGGTTGTACAAGTCCTTGTTCCAGCCAGTGCAAGCATTCATTCATTCTACCAGCAGCAGCAATGACCTATGTGAGATATGGTACATGAGGATGGCACATTTGCACCATGGGGCTTTGCGAGTTCTGAGGGAGATGGCGACGGGAGTTCCAAATTTCAGTTCAGAGCACCATGAGTTGTGCAAGGGGTGTACCTTGGGAAAGTACACCAAGACTACTTTTCAAGCAGTGACAGTAGAGTAGCAGGGATACTTGATCTTATACATTCAGATGTATGTGGCCCGATGTCTTCGGCATCGTTGACTGGATCCCTATACTATGTTGTATTCATTGATGACTTCTCTCGGAAGTCCTGGATTTTCTTCATGAAGACCAAAGGACAGGTCTTCAGTCGGTTCCAAGAGTTCAAATCTCTTGTGGAGAACCAGACAGGGAAGAAAATCAGAGTCATGAGATCAAACAATGGGGGTGAGTATACCTCCAAGGAGTTTATGGATTTTTGTGCAGGAGAGGGCATCAGGAGGGAGTTGACTATTCCTTACAACCCGCAACAGAATGGGGTTGCTGAGAGGAAGAACAGGGCCATTGTTGGGGCTGTGAGAGCCATGTTACATGATCAGGGGCTGCCACTATTTCTATGGGATGAGGCATGCTACACTGCAGTTTATCTGCAGAACAGGAGTCCTCACAGGGCTATGGAGAGCATGACTCCTGAAGAGGCTTTCTCTGGGAAGAAGCCTGAGGTGGGGAACTTTCGAATTTTTGGGTGCATCACTTATTCATATGTCCCTTTTGAGAAGAGGACAAAGCTAGAACCCATGGCAGAGAGAGGGATCTTTGTTGGGTACAGTGAGACTTCAAAGGCTTTCTGTATTTACCTTCCTTCCTTAAGGAAGACTGTCTTGAGGAGGGATGTTAGATTTGAGGAGGACGGAGCCTTTAGGAAGTCTAGAGGGACAGAGAGAGGTGAGCAGTCTTCATCTCAGATTTAGGTGAGCCCGCAGTAGACTACAGTGACACATATTTTGGGGCCACCAGTTTCTGTGACTACAGGTTCACAGGTGACAGGGCCATAAAGTTCAGGTTCACAGGCTACCGGTCCACAGGTTTCGGGATCAGGTACTTCAGGGTCTACTACAGGATCATTGTCTCCAGAAGATGGGGTTGAGCAGGGAGAGTCCCCTCCACATGACACTACTTCAGAGAGGAGGAAGCCCAAGTGGATTCAGGACATTTTGAGGGATGCACAGGGTTCAGTGGGGAATCCCAAACAGGCAGTGAGGGAGAGTAAACCTCCCGAGAGGTTTTGCAGCTACATCGTGATGGTGAGCAATATTCAGGATTCTGAGCCTTCCACTTTTGAGGAGGCCTCTAGTATATAGGTATGGAGAGATGCCATGATGGAAGAGTACAATTCCATCATGAAGAACGATGTCTGGGAAGTTGTTCCTAGACCTGAGGGGAAGTCAGTGGTGACTTCCAAGTGGCTCTACAAGCTAAATCATGCTTTGGATGGTAGCATTGAGAAGTAAAAAGCTCGCTTTGTGGCTCGGGGGTTTCACAGGTTGAGGGAGTCGACTATGATGAGACCTTTGCGTCGATTGCTTGATACACTTCGATCAGGGAAGTGATCTCCATTGCAACAGAGATGGGTTGGAAGATCCACCAGATGGATGTGAAGACCACATTTCTGAATGGTCTTATTAAGGAGGAGGTATACATTGAGGATCCATTGGGCTTTGAGGTGCATGGAAGAGAGTCTCATGTGTGTAGACTGAACAAGGCATTGAACAGGGGCAAGTTTGTATTTTTCAAGGACAATCTTGGAGTGGTGAGTAACACTTTCCTTGGTATGAGGGAGTGTTAAATTTTTAATTAAAATAAAGTACCAAGGCAAGTGTTTCTCTTCCCTAGGCGCCTAAGGGGGAGAAAGTGCCGAATGTGGGTCCTAGTCATTTAATTTGTGAGATGCAAATTAAAAGGTGAATTTATGACTAAAGTGAGGGTGAGTGAAGAAACACCAAATCTCAGCCACCCATCTAATCTAATATCAATCGTTAGATTAGAAAACCCCTCACCTTCCCTCATGAGGTCGACTAAGGCAAGAGGGCGCACCCATTCTTGGGTAGTTCAAGCATTCTTGTTGAGAGAACAAGAGAGAGCAAGAGAGAGGTCGAGCTGAAGAAAAGAGACAGCAGCTGCAATTTCTGAGAGTATTGGCATGCATTCCAAGGCTGCCGTACAACATTTATTGGCACAAAAATTGAGTCTTAGCAGAGTTTTGGCACGAATTTTGAGACAGTCTGTACACCATTAATTGCTGGGATAGTCGTACAGTTGTACGGATTTTTGGTTAAGAAATCGAGGAGCAAAGCTACAAGAATGTCCAGATAAGTTTGTGTAAATTTCTGAAGATGAATATGCTGTAAAAGAAATTTCTCAGAAGCTCATAAATAATAAAAATCCCTCTCTCACTGGTTTTCCCCTTGTCGGTTTTTCCAGGGTCGAAGTTAGACCAAAAATCTTTGTGTCTATATTTTCTGAGTTTTGCATACTGCTGATATTTTATTTCTGCATTGAAAACGATGTTTAGAATCCTCATGTTTCAGTTCTGAAGTTTATTTTCTGTTAAGTTTTCAAATGCTAAAATAGTGCTGCAACATATGCTGAAACAGTGCTGGAACATATGCTTAAACAATGCTATGACATATGCTGAAACAGTGCTGAGACATATGCTGAAATAGTGCTGAGACATATGCTGAAATAGTGCTGAGACATATGCTGAAACAGTGTTGGAACATATGCTGAAACAATGCTGAGACATATGCTGAAATAGTGTTGAAACATATGTTGAAACAATGCTGAGACATATGTTGAAACGGTACTGAGACATATGCTGAAACAGTGCTGGAACATATGCTAAAACAGTGCTAAGACATATGATGAAATAGTGCTGAGACATATGCTGAAACAATGTTGTAACATATGATGAAATAGTGCTATAACATATGCTAAAACAATGTTGTAACATATGCTGAAACAATGCTGAAACTGGGTTTGGGCATTTAACTTTGGCTGAAAAATCAGCAAGACTGAAACTGGGTTGGGGTCTGAAATTTTTACAACTGGGTCCTTGTTGTTGTCATCATCCTTCTGAGTCAATATTGCAGCTAACGATTGGTCGGAGGCGAAAGTATAGAGGAAAAAATATCTATTGAAATCGGGACTTCGTAATACCGGGGCCCGAGATATAGCAGTTTTGATGTTACTGAAAGCATCCTTTCCTTCATTGTCCCACTTAAATACGACGTCTTTGCAAATCATCTTTTGTAAGGGTTTGATAGTTTCTGTGAAATCGGGTGTAAATTTCCTCACAAAATTGATTTGTTCGAAAAAATACTGCATAGCTTTCTTGTTGTGAGGCAACGGGAGTTGAGAGATGGATTTAATTCTTTCGGGATCTATGTGAATTCCTGCTTGAGATATAATGTGACATAATAGTTTACCTTCCTCAACACCGAATATCGTTTTCTTAGGGTTTAAGGATATACTGTATTTCCTACACCTTTCAAAAATCCAAGTTAAGTGTTGGATGTGCTCTTCTATGTTCTTTGAATACACAGTTACGTCGTCTAGATACACTACCATACACTTGTTAATTAGTCCCCTAAATGCTATGTCCATGGTCCTTTGGAAGGTCGCTCCTGTGTTAATCAACCCAAAAGGCATGTGTTTATAAGCGAAGGTTCCCCATTTGGTTCGGAAGGTAGTCTTCAACCGATCTTCCTCTGAAACTAGAACTTGGTTGTAACCTGAGAAGCCGTCTAGTAGAGAGAAAATCTTCAAACCCGACATGGTATGCAGGAGTTGCTCCATTGGTGGGACTGGGTAATTGTCCTTTTCTAAATCTCTGTTAAGGTTTCTAAAGTCTACGCATAAGTGGATTTCTCCTGACTTTTTCCTTACCGGAACCAGATTTTCTACCCATGTGGAATGTCTAACTTGGAAGATGATTTTGGCATCTAAGAGTTTCTTCAATTCCTGGTACATGAGAGGTTCCAAGGATGGGTGATATTTTCAGAGCTTTTGTTGGAAGGGTTTCACTTCAGGTTTTAATGGGATAATGTGTTGGATGATGTGGGTGTCATAGGTTTTCAAATCTCGATAGGACCAGGAAAAGACATCTTGATATTGTCTAAACAGTTTGAGATAGGCCTTCCTCTTCTCCTTAGATATAGTCTTTCCTAGGCTTACCTTCCTTGGGTTCTCTGGGGTTCCGAGATCTACAGTCTCATGAAGGGGATAGGAGCTACCGGTCTTCACACTTTTAGGCCCTTTAAATCACTCTTTTAGATCGAACAGATTTTCCAAATTGGCTATCCCTTTCGAGTTTGTGTAAGACTTTGATCTGCCTACAGGTTGACCTGTCCGAGGATCAGTTCATGCTGATTGTTCTTGGAATACTCCATCGTCAATAGCCAGGTCTCTAAAATTGTCTTGGTTAGTTAGTAAGTTTATGATCTGTTCATCTCCTCCAAAGACTTTCCAATTAGAAATGTTGTTAGGCACCGACGATTTGTAAATTAGTTCCACAGTGAATCGGGAGGCTTCATAATCCTCTAGAGGTGACAACCTTGAAGCAATTGTGGCTAGGGAATCAGCAAGAATATTCTTTTCTCTAGGAATCTTGGTGATATTGAAAGCTTCAAAATTCTCTATTAACCTATGCACTTCCTGCTAATAATTTTTTTTTTAAGTGCAATGAATTGCAATGTATAGTATTTCTTACCTGTCTAACAATAATCTCAGAATCTCCAAAAACTTTCAATTATTTGACATTTAAGTCCAAGGCTTTCTTTAACCCTTGTACTAACACTTCATACTCAGCGGTGTTGTTGGTGAACTCAAATTCTAGCCTACAAAATAAGAAATAACATTTACCTTTAGGATCAATGAGGATGCACCCTACCCCTGACCCTTCTTGTGATTTGGATCCATCAAAATACAAGATCCAACATTGTGGGCAAGGTGTGTAGTCTTCCTGTTCCTCACTATTTTCTTTTTCTCTCATTGATAGCTCTGTGTTTTATGATGCGGGTTCTGGGCAGAAGAGGGTTTCCTCTATAGGTGTAGGAAATTCTTCTTGAAACACCACTTCAGATTTCTGGGTGAGACGGACGTCGGATAAGAGAGGGGAAAATTTCCCAAAGTAGGATTCATAGGAATAATTTCCCAGTATAGGGAAATCTGTCGATGAGGGTTCGTTCAAGGTTTCTAAGTCGGTGCTGGTATGCTTCAAGTACCTTTCCCTATCGATTCTGATCATGTTTTTGTACCCCTTCAGTGGTAGCCAAAGGTGACCCCAGTCTGTACTAAAGTGTCCATTCAATTTCTCAGACCAGTCTCGGCTCAGCAGTAACCCATAAGATTCCAGGATATCTACCACAATGATGTCAATCACCTGTACAAACTCAGGGTGTTTCGCTATTTTGATCATCACATCTTTGAGTTCCCCCATGACCTTGACCTAGGTTCAATCAAGTTGTATTACATGTTTATCGCTCTTAAGAGGAACTGCATTTAGATTTTTTCATATAGATAAGGGCATGACGTTGGAGAACGCTCCTGAATCTACCAAACAATTGTGGAGGTTCCTATTTAAAATTTTGAACGTTAAGAGGAAAGGTGGGACAAAGGGCTTTCCCTTCTTATCGTCCGAACAGGTATTCACAGTTGGTTTATTTACTGGATCTATGGAGGCTAGGTTCCTTTCCTCACCATGGCCATTTGTAGGTTTTTCTACTGAGTTCAAAGCTTGTAGTAGGAAGTCCTTTTGTTGAGGGATCCTACATATATCCATGACTGATATATTAGCCCTTAACTTCTTCAAATATCCAACTACATTGTAATCAAGTTTGGGCAATTCTTGGGTGTGGATGCTTATTGGTTTTTTACCAGGAGAAAAAGATGATTTCGGGTGATCAGGAGTTTCCTTACTCCTCAAAGTTTGGGTGGCAGTGGCATCTTTCGAGACAGGTGGACCTTTATTGTGTGTCTGCACCACTGAGACTTCCACAGGTGGTTCTTGAGCCTCAAACAGGTCGTTGAAAGGCATGATTAGGTCAGGATCCCATATCAGCATGGCTGTATCTTGTGTTAGATGAATCTCTTCCTGGTCAACAATATTCATAATTGAACTGCTTGGTTGTTCGGTCAAGGAGACTTCATCTAGAAACCGATTGGCCATCAAATTCATGGCATTCACCATTGAGGGAAGTCTCTTTCAGAGTGGTTTTCCTGGTGATAGGTACAAAAAGAATCAGATGCAACGTTCCCTAGATAAATATTTAAGTTAGCTGGGGGAGGTTCGATTGCCTTGAACGGTGGGTTCCTTTTAAAGAAAGGATTATAGGGCCTTTGGCCATGGTTTCCCTCTCCTGTGTTTCTCTTCATGTCTATGATCTCGTTTGATAACTTCTTAACCATGAGTTGTAGATCTTCTATGTCTCCATTACCCTTTTTGGGAGTCTGTTCAGCTTATTTCCATGGCGGTATAGCAAGCAAGAGTCCTCTTCTGGGAGGAGGTTGGGCTTCTTTATTAACTAAAGAAACCTGGCCTTCTTTACACCCTTTCATATGGAATTCTATCATTTTGGCTTCTTCAAAGTTTTCATCTAGGGTTCGCGTGGAGGCCCTCTTCACAAACATGGAAATGGAAGCCAGGAGAGAGTTAACATAAACTTTGATTTGCAATTCCTGAGTTGGTTTCGCTTCGGGCTGAAATTTTTTTAATATGGTCATGAATATTTGATTGAAATATTTGACCCTTTCTTTTAAAATCATGGTGGCGGCGAATAACTCAGCCATTAGAGCTCCTGTAGTGGTTTCCTCTGCAAACTTATCTAGAAAGTCTTTCTGGAACTTCGTCCAGCTAGTTATAGATCCTACTGGCAGATTAAAATACCATGTGGAAGCTGAATTTTCAAACGTATAGAGGAAAAGACTACACACTATGTCTTTATGATGGATGTTCATAAGTCTGATAGTGAGTATGAACTTCTTGATATGATCTTCAGGTAATCCAGAAGTTTTGGAGTTGAATTTAGGAAGTAGCTTCTCCGGGTGTTGGGGAAGATTATGGACTTGTCCCGGTATGGCTACGGCATCTCCGACCAACCAAAGTTGGTTGTTCTGAGGGGGGTTTCCCCTTTATTCATCGTGGACGTTGTTGTATTCCATATCATTAGAATCCGAGTTGAACTCCTCTTCTTCCAAAAAATCGTCTGGCTCAGAGACGTCGTTGGCTGGCATTTCAGGGATAATATTCAGAGGGTGTTTGATTTTGGTGATCGCGAAGTCTATTAAATCTTCTACCATGTGTACGAAAACTTATTCGGGAGTATTGACCACTGTTCTGCTTATTTTTTTCTTCGAGGAAGTATTGGAGCTAAGGGTAACGCACCGATCTGTCGGGCGTCGACTCTTGTGATTCTTCTGAATTGATTTAATTCCTTGTGAGGGAGAGCATAAGGAATATCAAGGAACAATTGTCCTTCCTCAGGTTGGGGTGAGTTACTCATTTCAGGATTACTCAGCGTGTGTGGGATATCTTGTGAATGACTAGCCATGCATGTGGGTTGTTATGAATCTATAGGCTCTTTGGAATAATATATATTCAACCATTCATTCTCAGGCCCTCCTTCTAGCGTCGATTCTGTTGATGGGTCTTAAATCCCTTGATTCAATAGTAGGAACCAAACCTGCCACCAAGGCCCAATTAGACTCTGCAACATTTAATAATGGAATGGTTCTCCAGATTTTACGATGTGGCCAAATTATCGATGGGCTTTGTGTTTTCTTGTGAAGGCTCTTCCTTTAGTTAGGACTATTATCTTCTGTATTTTCTCTTGGGTGGGACCGATATGAGAGATGTAAGCCAGTATAAACCAACTTGACAACAAACAAGATTAAGTTTTAAACTACTTGGGAAGAGGCTAAGGCTAAATTTCCACTAGGCTAAGGGGAAGATGATTTGAGGGGCTAAATTTTGCAAATGGGCTAATTTTCCATGGTTTTCCCCAAAAAAGATTCACGAATTTCCATTTTTTCTAAAATTGATTTGCCCAAATTCCATAGAATAAAATTATTTTACCTTAAAAATTGCCAAAATTTTATAGAAACTATATAAAATCCTTAGAAAATTGAATATTTTTACAAAACTATCACCAAACATTTTACATTTTGCATATTAAGGACTAGTAAGATTAGCCCATGTTTCTACATTTTAATATAAATTTTCATCCTTAAAATCATCGCTAGGCTAAGCTTGGGATAACCCGTTGCTCAAGCATGGAGACGACAATTTTATACCACAGGCCTAGTACTAATACATTAACCATGTGAGCATCCAATTACTGTCTGAGAAAATAATTATCAGAAAGAAAACACGTATGCAATAAGATAATGGCAAGTAAAATAATTCATCTACCATAACCATTCATCACATAATAACACAACGATTCATCTTCATCATTTAAAGAAAAGAACAACAAAACATTGCACCAGATAACTTGACAACATAATTAATTGCTCTTACTCATTACATCATCATTCATGAGACATGATACAAAATAGTTCTTCTCCATGTCCAATCACACATGCATTTGATGAAAACAACTTGTCTTTGGTCCAGAAAGGACTTCTTAATTCAAAGAATCTTCAAAATAATTCTTAACAACCAGAAAGAAAGATTTCTTGCAACAACCATCGACCCTTTACTAACTGGTCGATGTCTTTATTTATAGTATAAATTTCAACTAAAAACAATGGATAATTGTAGTTTAAGAAAAGAAAAATACGCCACGTGGCATCCTCTTCTAACAGTTTCTTTAATAGTCAACTCAAGTTATCACTTGAAGCGGTGACTTTTCTCATACTTTGACCAATTGATAAATAGATCTTCATAGGTTTGGGGCCATGGAAATCTGTACTGTTCCATCGGAGACGTGTAAAATCCTCGGATCTCCACTGCATGCGCTCGGTACTTCACTATACCTGTGTTTAACTACTGTAGCACAGTCTGCGTCCTAATCGGGTGTTCCATGAACCATTGCCCTTGTCCTGGCGCTGCATCGGTCACCTTCGCTAGCTCTTCGGCCCAAAATGAATCTTGTTGAGCATGTGCTTTAACTATTTCGCACAGGTCGACGAAGTTGTCGGGGGTGCCAAAATCAGGGAGTCTTGGGACTTCGTTTTGTCATTTTTTAATGCATGTTCTAATCATTTAATTTGATCAACTGGCCTCGTTACATACCTAGTTTTCCCATACTTGGTGTAAAAGTGTAACCTAAGAAGAGCCCATGAGGTAGTTCAATACTTATGCATATTTTGTACGTTCTTATTAGTGAAAATGTGTTAATTTATTAAAAAGAGATCTTCTAATGGTGTGATTTGAATAAGCAGGTTGGGTGCCTAGGTAGCCTTGATCATTGACATTTCCAGTCATCCAATACTAGAGTAAAAGTCAAATTTTGAAGTCTTCTAGAAGAAAATCAGGGACATGGTTTTTATGGGGAACATCGTCGACATGTGGACAGGTGAGTCAGAATTCGCCTAGCTCACATGTGTGGACCTCAAGATCAGGGGGAATATTTCAAGAAATAGAAAAATCTCAAACTTCCAACTTGCACCTCGATTTTTGTGCACATGGAAGCGAATCTGAAGATTCTAAAACATGGGTTTTTCTCCTAGAATGACAAATTAGGTCTCTACTGAGCTGTTTGCAAAAAATCACTATGGTTACATAGTTCTGGAAGTCACTTTGGAGTGGATTAATAAAAATAGCACAGTTTTCCTATTATAGCCCGGTACCAATGTGACTGTTTAATTCCGGTACCAACGACTGTCCGAGTCTGGTAACAACCAATTGCACATTATTTGGATCTGGTACCATTCGTCGTGTCTCACCTGTTATGATCTGGTACCAATAAAGGAAACAAAGTATGCTAAATTTAAGCTCTAGATTGTGCCTGAGATATTTATTGACTGCTTATTAGATCATCCAAGTTCTAGCAAGACTATATTAGACTAGTTTGATTATTGCTTCATCCTCATGCACTCCATGTCATGAGGATGAATCTTAAAATATGTAACCGAATGTGTAAATTGGACAATCACTGATTTGTTTGAGATTTCACCTCCTTGTGTTTCATGACTAAGACTATTTAAATAGTTGTGGCAATGATTGTGAGACATCTGGACATATAGACATATGAAGAAATAGAGAGAAGCGTTGCATATTGTGGAACATATATTCAGTTTGAGTATTAATGAATGGATTTCATTTATGTCCATGTTTTTTATTATTAAGGAATGAATGTGAATTGAGTTGTTAGCCTAATCCAATTCCATGTTTAAGATTTGAGTAAGAGTGATGTGTGGATCAAAGACCAACTTACAGTAGGCTCCAGTCACTGACCTGTTGGAGCAGCAATGGCCCACCGCCCAACAAAGGTCAACATTCGTGTAGGTTAATGTTAGCATTTGGTTTCAATAGTACAATTGTTAGAATAGTTGAAGATTTTATTTCTTAATTTAATTCATCATCTCTAACAGCTTCAGGCAATAGCAGATAATTCAGTTTAGGATTTTGGTTAAATGATTTCTTAAATATCTTTACTTACTTTGTTTTTTCATATGCCTTATTTTTGTTCTCATGAATTTGATTTCCTTGAGTGATCATAGATGTTGGCAGCAATAGTCAAACCTATTTGGACAAGAACTAGTGAAGTTCATTGTGAACCACAACAGAACCAACATAATGACTATTGAACTACCCATGCTATGCTTTGATGATTGATGTGTGATTTCCTTTCTAAGAGTGTGATTGCATAGTTAGCTTTCTAGGTTAGATAGCAAAGTTTATTTGTCAAAAGACTCCATCTCATACTTGCCTGTGCCATAATGGAGTAGATAGCCTCTCTATGAAAGACAACCAAAGTGTGTTTCAGTTTTATAGTGTGCTTTATTTCCAGCATGCATAATCTAACTTAGTTCTATATTCTTGACATTAGAAATTACCTTTCTTACTGGTGTCTTGTAACTCTGTTGATTACGAATCCCAAATTGATAATTAAATGTGTGCATTATACTAATCATATAATTGCCACAACATTTTGGCATCGTTGCCAGGGAGTTGCAAACAGTAAAAGGTAATTTTAGTTTGATTTGTTTCAATGGTTTTAAGGACTACTTGAGGGAGGAGAATAAAACATTTAAGATGTGAGTGAAGAGCCACGCGACCACTATAGTGGGGTTCTTCGAAGCCAGGTTGCCTTCTTCCTTTAATGCAAAGTGTGTTTTTCTTTATGAATTTTAAATTTAATGAACTAACTTGTGTGAAAGGATAACTTGTTGATAGCAGGGTCCAAGTATGTGAGGAGTTCAAGTTTGGTGAGTTTTATTGCAATTAGTAGTTTTAGATTAAAATTTCAATCTCTTTAAAGATAAACCATTTTTGGGGTGTTGTAAGAACCCCCGAGTACTAATCCATGTTGCGAGACAGGATCTACTAGCCAGCAAAAGAATGATGATTAAGATTTTAATGAGCAAAGGAAGAAATGGTACTCCAAGGAATTTCACAAACTTTGATAGCAAATGGAGACCTACCTACATCTCGAGTGGAGCAAATCCTCATGGCTATCAAAGGCCTATCTGCATTTGAGGAGGACCAAGTTTTGGTTGCAGTCATAGATTTATCTGTATCTCAAGGAGGAAGAGAAGAGCAAGAGACTCATGAGCCACACAATGTAGAAGATCCAAAAGTTCGTAAAAAACATCTAGAGGAGATTCAAGAGTCATGGACCACAACTGATAAAGAGTGGATGTTGGAACCTGAAATTAAAGAGTCTCCTGCCTGCCTGACACCATATTTTATCAATGAAGACCATATTTCAAAATATTTACTTGACATGATAATGAAAGATCTAGTAAGCCAAGAAAATCTAGATTATATTGAAGGTTGGATCCAAACAGTAGGTAAACTACCATATTGCTCCCTTATTCAAAAATTCGCAGCATCATTTCTAGAAGAGCAGCTGGCCTCTCATGTCCGGACAACCATTGAGGTATCTTTTCCATATTTGGATATGAGCTTGCTTATAAATTTGTTTCGCACATGGCTGCATTGGAAATTTTCATATACTTGAAGAAAGACTCGCTCTTTCTCAATTAGGAAGGATAGTAAATAAGTAAATAAAAGTTGCATATAGTTGTTAGTTCGGTGCAACATCATTTTTTATATCTTCTACAAAAATTAAAGTGATTAGGTGTGTTGATAAGTTTTGTTTTCCAATAAAATGAAAGTGACAACCGGAACAGGTGGATAGTGCTTCAAAAAAGGGAGGTTTTCACATCTCCACGTTACGAGCATGACCATTAATCTCTTTGCCTCACTTTTTCATTGCAATTTCAATTTTTTTTATTTTTTTTATTTTTTTTTACTAGTGTGTTAGCAGTATGAATCCTCAAAAGTAAATTTAAAAAGAATTTGGACTTCAAGAACTTTCCAAGGATACAGGGAAGCCTACAACATGCCATCTAGTGTTGTGCTAGTCTGGTACCAGAAAACAATCCGGTACTAGCACTTTGTGCTAGTCCAGTACCAAAAAAAAAAACAGTCTAGTACCTAAACATTGGTATAAGATATTGTTGGCTAACCTTTATATCCTTTGCAATGGTTAAAATGATAAATTAACTTTACAGAGTATGACTGCTATATTTTCTAAATTGTTTGAATAAAGGAAGTACTAATGGATATTGGAGTTTTGTAGTGCCACACCTTGCAGCTGGAACATTACTTCTCTATTTTACTATGTAGACAATATTACTTCTCAATTGATGATTATTTGAACTTCAATAAAATACCAAGATTATAGGGAAACCATTGCACCATCATATAATTTGGTACCAGTGTGCTAGTCCGATACCAAAACACCTGTGCTGGTTCGGTACCATCAGATCTGTGCTAGTCTGATACCAGCAGCCCTGCTGATCCGTGCCATTCAAGTTGAAACCAAGGAGTTGGCTGCAACATCAAATGGAATATCTCATGAAAACCTATAAGAAATAATTTATTTTGGTTCAGTTGTTGACTAAAGGGAAGTATTTTAATTTCTTTTGGTTCAGTGGCTGGCTAAAGGGACGTATATTAATTTCTTTTGGTTCAGTTGCTTTAATTTCTTTTGGTTATGTTGCTTGACTGAGAAGATATAATTTATTTTTCCTCTGTTGCTTGATAAGAACCATGCTTAATCTGATTTAAAGTTTAGAGGTTTATTTCATGAAAAAGTCCATTACAAACATCATCAGTGCTTCAACATGATTAAAGGGATTAAAAATATTAGCCTACAAGTAACTATTTCACCCTAACTATACTTCAACAATAATCATTGGACTATCTTTACTAAATAGTATCATATGAGTGTATGAACACTCTCTGTCATGTGCACACTAGGAAAACTTTATGGGAAGAGGATGTATCAATACCCTAAGGTAACTTTAGGTCATTCTCTTATGGACAAACTTAGACAGACCATACATCTAGAATATCCAAAAGAAGTAACATAAATACATGAGTTTATTTTTCCTTCAAACAAAGCTTTAAACACATTTCAAATAAGAGAGTATATCTTCTAACCCAATACCATCCCAACCTGTAAAAGGGTTTTCAGATGAGCCTCCCCTTGTCACCTGTGAAAAAACACTCTGTAACAAAAATAAAAATAGGTGACTATGGGACAAGAATCCTCTGATAGAAAAAGGGTTTAAGAGACTAACCCACAGGGCTACTGAACAAGTCTGCTGGCAGCGGGTACTGGTCTGTGGTATGACTAGGCAAACCCATCAGGGTACTGAACAGGCCTATTGGCAATGGGGCATTCTACCTGGGGAAGGTATGTCTCTCACTAAATAACACAACTACCCCACCGAAGTACTGAACAGGCTTGTTGGCAGTGGGTTCTGGTTTGTGATTGTCTCATTTATGCTTGTTTGATTGAAAAATTCACTATTGTCATAAAAATATATATAAATTCCAAATTAACAAGAAAAATGAATACTGCAAGCAGATGTACATTTGAGAATTACCCTATGTCAACCCTACTGGTCTGACATTTAAATCCTACATTAACTAAGAATGCAACTTCTTAGGAGTGGGACCTTGACTATGGAGTCTAATCTACTTATACTGTGAAATTTATTCATAATATCTAATGATAGTAAATCTTTGAAGGAAGTCAGGTTGGGACTGTTCTTCTGGAAAAATAATAAAACTCCCTGTTTTCATTGCTGAATATTGTTGCTTTTCAATAAGTTATCAAAAGAAAGACAATTTCATTTTTAACAAAAAATAAGGCATGAGATCATATGCTAGATGACAGAAGCACTTTTGGAATTTGATCTAGTTTATCTTCTCTTATCAATTTTATTTCATTGTGATATAGTGTGCCATATCTTTTTGCATAGGGATATGCAACACCTTTGGCATGGGGGAGGGTCAAAGAGCCTCTTTCAGGACTCTTTTCCAGACTCACAACTCATCTTCAGAGGGCAACATGCAGCAACAACCCTGCAAAACCAGACACAAAGGAAGAAACTCAAGTACAAGAATAGGTTAAAGAAGCTCCATAAGGTACAAGAAATTCCAATACTAGTCCTCCAATAAGCTCCAGCCTAAAGAATGAACTTGTTTCAGATACTCTGCAAGTTTTAAACAAGAGAACAGTCAGCCTATGTTTCAGATCATACACATCATGTGGTTATACAATGGTCATATAGGTAAAAGCAAAGGAATTTCCGGTACTGATTAAAAGTTTCTGCAAAGATTTCAGAAAACCTCTCATAAACTCGATTAAAAAGAATTTATTTGTTGGCATACTTCAACCTTCAGTCAACATGCATCAGTTCTACATAGTCCTCTTTCATCTTGTAGTAATTTCTTGTAGAAGCATGTGATAAAAGAGTTTGCATGAGGACATGCAAACCAACAATCATGGGAGAGAGAGAGAGAGAAGGAATCCCAGTAGATTAGTACTCATCAACTCCCTCCCAAATCTCTAGCAGCTCTCAGTTTTTGTTGGACACATCTACCACACTTAGAGGGGGGGTGAATGAGTGTGGGGCTTGTTTTCCCAAAACTTCTCTCTTGCACAAAAACTCATCAATTAGCATTCAACATTTATTCATTACCCATTGTTTTCATTTATAACCAGTTAGATGTGAGCACATATCAGCAACATATATTAGCAATATATCATCAACAAGTCATCACCACAATGAACACAAAGAACACAAGATGTATGTACAATTTTCTTTTTATTACGGACTGCAATCCTTGGGGTTTATCAGCAACAACTGAATAGAGTACAACAACTCTACAAGAGCACCAGATCTATATGCAAGACTCATCATTAATTCTCAACACCAACTGAGATGAGGCAACAATCCTCAATAGATATCAATCTGTACCATAAAAAAGAGCATCAACCATGCACCAACCCGTGCCAAACAACCTGTAATCAACTTGTACCATAAACAAGTGCATCCAACCATGTACCAAGTATATACCAATCATGTTTCAACTACTCATCAACAATGACTCATCAATATGTACCAACATCATCAAATATACACCTCATGTATGTGCCAACTCATCAACTGCTTGTCT
>ML779323.1:189201-221891 GCA_009831015.1 Picea engelmannii
TGGAGTTCATCCATTTGTGCACCTTATCAATCATGATAAGACAATAATGAGTCATCTATACATTTTTCCAACAATGCATCATATACCAATGGAACCACATCGATCCATCTTCATCATGTATCAATGACAACTCGTTGATCCATATTCATCTATGCATTCTCATCAAGGACAATACATATTATATTACATAAATCATCAGCCAATCAATCCTTTGACATCAATCAATCACTTGACATCAATCAATCAAACCATTGGCATCAATGACAACATGATCCAACAGTTTCAGCCAACATGTACTTTGATCCATCCTCCACTTCATAGCCTGCAACGTACATTAAAGTAAAGGTAAACTTGAGGTAAAACTAGGCCAATTATGTCTAAATTTATAATCAGTCAGGTACCTTCAGCTTTGCAGTGATCTGGTACTTCAAATTTTGTGTTGGTCCGATACTAAAACTCTCACCAAGCACTAGTGACGAATTCTGTTAAAATTGACTCAATCTTTGGTATTTTCCTGAACTAGTATCAAATATCACAAGTTAACAAGGTATGTGCAATCATTCTAATTTTTACTAGTAAGAATTGTATCAATTATGCATTAAGTTCATATTACAAATCACACTTCTTATTTGATTATGTCATGTCATCATGATAGTCACTTGATCGTTGCACTCTCGGTTAATAAATGCTCTTATGAATGGTCACTTACACTTTGCTCAGCAAGAATTCCTTCATTGTATACTTTTTTTGGTAATCCATTCCCGATCCTTTGCTTGTACCAAACCCTAGTTGAATATTAGGTTGTCTTTAGACCTGCAATTAAGTAGACATGTGGGGTTGACCAACATGAACTGGTGTTTCAAGTCTATTTTGAAGTATGGATTGACAGTTTTGCATGAGGGCATGCAATAGTTTAGGCATGGGGGAATGTTGGGACTTCACTTTGTCATGTTTTAATGCATGTTCTAATCATTTAATTTGATCAACTGGCCTCGTTACATACCTGGTTTTCCCATACTTGGTGTAAAAGTGTAACCTAAGAAGAGCCCATGAGGTAGTTCAATACTTATGCATATTTTGTACGTTCTTATTAGTGAAAATGTGTTAATTTATTAAAAAGAGATATTCTAATGATGTGATTTGAATAAACAGGTTGGGTGACTAGGTAGCCTTGATCGTTGACATTTCCAATCATCCGATACTAGAGTAAAAGTCAAATTTTGAAGTCTTCTAGAAGAAAATCAGGGACATGGGTTTTATGGGGAATGTCGTCGACATGTGGAAAACTGAGTCAGAATTTGCCTAGATCACACATGTGGACCTCAAGCTCAGGGGAAATATTTCAGGAAATAGAAAAATCTCAAATTGTCAACTTGCACCTCGATTTTCATGCACATGGAAGCGAATCTGAAGATTCTAAAACATGGGTTTTTCTACCAGAATGACAAATTAGGTCTCCATGGATCCATTTTCAAAAATTCACTAGGGTTACAGATTTATGGAAGGTGCTTTGGAGTGGATTAATAAAAATAGCACAGTTTTCCTATTATAGTCTGGTACCAACGTGACTATCTAATTCCAGTACCAATGACTGTCTGAATCCGGTACCAACCAATTGCACGTTATTCAGATCTGGTACCATTCTCCGTGTCTTTCCTGTTATGATCTGGTACCAATAAAGGAAACAAAGTACGCTAATGTTAAGCTCTAGATTGTGCCTGAGATATTTGTTGACTACTTATTAGATCATCCAAGTTCTAGCAAGACTATATTAGACTATTTTGATTATTGCTTCATCCTCATGCACTCCATGTCATTAGGATGAAGCTTAAAATATGTAACCGAATGTGTAAATTATACAATCACCGATTTGTTTGAGATTTCACCTCCTTGTGTTTCATGACTAAAACTGTTTAAATAGTTGTGGCAAGGATGGTGAGACATCTGGACATATAGACATATGAATAAATAGAGAGCAACGTTGCATATTGTGGAACATATATTCAGTTTGAGTATTAATGAAAGGATTTCATTTATGTTCATGTTTTTTATTATTAAGGAATGAATGTGAATTGAGTTGTTAGCCTAATCCAATTCCATGTTTAAGATTTGAGTAAGAGTGATGTGTGGATCGAAGACCAACTTATAGTAGACTCCAACTTATAGTAGACTCCATTCATTGACCTGTTGGAGTGGCAAGGGCCCACTGCCCATCAAAGGTCGGCATTCGTGTAGGTTAATGTTAGCATTTGGTTTCAGTAGTATAATTGTTAGAATAGCTGAAGATTTGATTTCTCAATTTAATTCATCATCTCTAACAGCTTCAGGCAATAGCAGATAATTCAGTATAGGATTTTGGTTAAATGATTGCTTAAATATCTTTACTTACTCTATTTTTTCATATGCCCTGTTTCTCTTCTCATGAATTTGATTTCCTTGAGTGATCATAGATGTTGGCAGCAGTAGTCAAACCTATGTGGACAAGAACTAGTGAAATTCATTGTGAACCACAACAGAACCAACATATTGACTATTGAACTACCCATGCTATGATTTGATGATTGATGTGTGATTTCCTTTCTAAGAGTGTGATTGCATAGTTATCTTTCTGGGTCAGATAACAGAGTTGATTTGTCAAAAGACTCCATCTCATACTTGTCTATGCCATAATGGAGTAGATATCCTCTCTGTGAAAGACAACCAAAGTGTGTTTCAGTTTTATAGTGTTATTTATTTCCAGCATGCATAATCTAGCTTAGTTCTATATTCATGACATTAGAAATTACCTTTCTTACTGGTGTCTTGTAACTCTATTGATTACGAATCCTAGATTGATAATTAAATGTGTGCATTATACTAATCATATAATTTCCACAACAGGGAGTCCGATATCCTTCATTCCTTTGTTGATTTTACTCCAGTGTTTCTTGCACTTGGTCCACCGCTCTTGAATTTCTCGGTATGGTTCTTGAGACATTTTAGCCCAATACTCAGTTGATCGCTTCATGAGATCAAGATTGCTTTTTCTTATCATATGAATACTGTGTTCTTATTTATCTTGGCCCTATTGGAATGCATCAATGTATTCGATTCTATCTACGGCTTTCTTTGCCCTATCATGCCATCGCTCCATGTGCTTGCATGTTTCTAGCGCCATGATCATGTCATCCTGGAGTTTGACTATCTTCGCAGTAGAAAGGTGCCACTCTTTTTTGAACTTGTTGTGAGCTTCTTCGAACTCACTTTTTAGGTATATAGCGGTCTGCGTGGTGCCTATGTAGTATTCAGCCATATGATGTAAATGTTCTAGCTCCTTCAGGGTGGCAGATAGCTCCTTTTCATCATGTTTGGCCTTGTCTAGGGTGGCATCTGAGAGTGCCTTCCCCACGTTGATGAGCTCAGACGTGTGGGTGTCTATTGTGTTTATCAATTTCTCCTCTCTAGTGACAAGGATGGAGTGATCCAACATGATCCTTTCTCTTTTGATTGTAGGAGATCACATAGATATCTGCTACCTCATCTACCAGCTTGGGTATCTATTGATCACCCCATGTGAGTCTATATCCCAGGCTACCGGTGTTGTATACTTGTTCAAGATTAGGTTCTTGAACTTCCTCGTTGTGCCCCGAAGGCCCAACCTCTTCCTGTCACTTGTCAGAGATCTGAGTATTGAGTGGAATAGAGACGTCAGGCACATACTTGTTACTTACTTGCTCGTTGGCAGTAGAATCATTGTTTTCCTTTTGCGGGGATTCTTTCTTTCGCTCATCCGGTTCGGGCTTGTCCTTCGGATTATCTGCTCCAGTTTCCAATGTATCAGGTCTCTTCGTTTCAAGGCCACTTTTGGCTTCTATTTCCTTTTGCGGGACCTCCTTTGTTTAAAATTCAGGCTCAGGGAAAGAAGTCTTCTCAGGTCCCTTTTCCTCTTGGACATGCACAGGGGTACTGTGAGATGAATCTAGGCTCTCATCATCGTTATATATAGTTATAAGCTTTCTCAAAGGATTAGTCGCACATGTTTCTACTGACACCTGGCCTATCTCTGGTTGAGTCATCATTCTAATCGACGATATTTCCAGTGATATTGTGAATTCTGGGTTATTTGACCCTTGATGTTACCCAGGTTCACTAAATCAGGGTCGTTTAGCCCCGTAGGGCTCTGTCCTAGGCTATCGGTTGGAAGCCTTGGAAACCTGATGGGGTATGGGATATCCCTCTTCTGACTCATTATCTGGCATGTCGGTACATAAGTTCCCCTCTCTCCTGTGCATCCTGAACGTCGGGAGAGTTCCTGTCCTATGCAAGGGTTACCTGGGAGACCTCCACTATTTGGATGGATCTTTGAGGGGCTTCCACTGCTTCGACTGGTTCAGATGCTATCCTTTCTCCTCTGGCCCTTAGGACCTCTTGAGTCGTCTGTTCCAGGATTGTTTCTTGCTCATCCAAGCTCATAGCCTTGAAATTGGTTGCCTTAGCATCATCCATTCTCGCCATTACTTCATTCCAGTCTTGAGAATTCTTGGTGAAGATATCGTCCTCAAATCTGTCATGAGCATATGGGCAGCAGGTAGATACTTGGGATGCGTGCTTCGACACTAAACCTTTTGGGTCATTCTTGCGAAAGTGACCAGTCAGGAATCGAAATTCCAATTGGCTTAACCCTTCTTGCTTTACCTGAGCAGTTTCTTTTAACATGTAGAAACCAAAATGGAACCCATAAGGTATGAAGGCTTGCTTCTTATCTTTTACCAGAGTAGCATTATAACCTTGTAGGATGGTCTGGTAATAGATTTCCCTGACTACTAATTGATCGGGGAAATACACAGGTAACATATGTGGCGCTCTGATGGCACCGAACACCCTGATATAGGTGTTGCGCTTATCCAGATACCAGTTGCCGAATTTGGATATAATCCTTTTATCCACATCCAACAGCCTTGGGCACTCTTTCCTGAACAGTAAAGAATGAATACATGTGATAAATTGATTGCAAATGAGAGAGTAGGATTTATTGTACCTATTCTCACACAAAATGATGAAATATACATGGACCGGGAGATCTGAGTTATGTTAGCTTAAGTTCATTCCTACGAAGGTATTTCTTCCGCAGACAACATCCAATAGATAAGACACCATGTAAAAGGATAGGGTTTCTCCCTCTTTCGGTGTCTGAGCCTATTGTATGCAAGTGATTAGCTTCTTGGAGATGATGGCACCCCAATTGAAGCTTGTGCCTGAAATGGCTACCGTATAAGCTAGAGGTATCCAAGCCTCTGAAAATTGGGATAAATATTTCTCCCCATGCAATCTACAGAGGAGATCCATCAGGTATATGTACGGATCCCTTAGGTTTCTTTTGTATACCAGGCGGAAGTCTGGTTTGTGATTTTTTTGTCTTCCCTCCACCACGACGCCATAACTTTGTTGGTGTCGTGTTCCACATATAAACTTACAACAAAATCAGTGTTCAACCTCTCTTCCAGCTCCCTGATCTTGTAGTAACTCTAAACCTCTGATGCTAAGAAAACCCCGACGTGCTCATCATTGTCATCATTAATCAAACATTTTTGTGTATCAGTGTGATCAATAAGCCATTTCAGGAGCTTGATGCAAGGAAATACCAGAGTCTGGCTTGCCACCATGTGCAGATATGCCTTACGGACATTCAGGATGACTTCATCGTTGATTTTTCTCGTATCAAGATCGTTGTGCACGGTATATTTGGGGAACTCCTCCTATTTGATTTTATTGAAAAGTTCTTCCCAGCGCGGGAATACTGTCTTGGTCCCAATGTTTACCTCTATGTCTCCAAAGGATGGGCGGTGAACGAAAGCTTTCTTGGTGACTGTTTTGATGACGGGCACTGACTTAGGAGAAAATTCCAATTGTCTAGCGAATGCTAGGGAGGAACCCTCTCCCACCTCTAGTTCTTGTAGCTTTGGTGCTCTTGGTGATTTCCTGATGGTGGGTTTCTTCGGTGGCATCACTCCTGCAACCAAAAACGATCCTTTAGGCATGCATATAGATTAACGTTGGATCAAAACATATGAAATAAAGTGTAAAACACCCATAAGCCAGTACATACCTGTAATGCTTGCTAAATTGTTGTTTAATACTCACTGGACCTTGGAAGCTTTCTTTGGATCGCTCATCTTGCTCCTATGGGTCTTCAAACTTATTTTCGCACAGAATAAGATTAATGACTCAAAAGAATATAATAGGAGAGATCCTACCAGTCATATAAACCAGTTAATACGAGTAATGAATGAAATTCAAAACAACCTACCTCTGAATCTCTGTAAATAAATTCTGCATGAGTTGACGTCGAAGGCACGGAGGGAGATGCATTGTATCGACCTGCTCAAACAGTCCCTTTGATTTGCGCATGAATTAGAAACTAATTCGTGATCCTGGAATTAATCAACCCTTTAAATGCATTGTATCTAATGTATCTTAGGGCTAAAACGTCCCATCACGTCACATTTATTAGGGGACAGATCAGGAATCTACAATATCCTTATGTATTTTTCCGTTGGTCTCCTCCTGGGGAAAACCTCTGGTGCCGATGGGCTTCGTTACTCGATGTTGATGTGGCAGGACTGGCTCAAGGTGAAATCATGGGTCTCAGGAGCTAGTAGCGACTTTAGGGAAAACTAGATCGTATGTTTAATCACTTTGGCAATGACGCGTGACACCTGAAGATAGGTAGTTTGACCGTACATCTTAGTCGGGGTCGAGTTTGTTAACAGAACACTTGTGCATTAAAATAAGATTGGGATTTTCGATGCCGAAAGGTATCGAGGATCGACGATTGGGGATAGTTCAAGTGCATAGTTTCTTTGTGGGTTATCATCTTCATAAATCCCCGATGCCGAAAACATTTCAGAAGAGGACGATCGATGATATCATTCCTTTACTTGTGCGATGCTTATTCTTTTCATTTCTTCCTGATGTCGATGAGGATCAATCATTGGCAATATTCTTGCATTGGCGTCTTTTGCGTAATAGACTCCCGTCTTCCGACGCCAATGAAGATCAGGGATCGACTACTTTGGTATTCTCGAGCATTTTTCGTCACCTCTAATCCTTCCCGATGTCAAACTTCTTAAGAACGTTGGGAAAGAGTTTTGACTGTCAATTCCTTAAGCAAATGATAGTCTCTTTTAAAGTTATGATGATTTAAGCATGCCGGAGCAACTTTGAAAAACTTTAAAATGAAAAGCAGACGACAAGAAAAGGCGACATTTTCATATTAAGATAAAATTAGACATTACAAGAGATCAAGTGGTACCCAAAAAGTGAAATTTGACGTAGAATTTTTAGGGTGTGTTGAGTGCTCAACACATTCCTCCTTTCCTTGGCCTACACCCAGTGTTCAACGTGGATCTCCTTTAACCTTATTTCCCACCATTATTGGACACCTTAGAGGTAGAAGAACAACTGAAACCAATAGAGCTCAAATAGGACTACATACAAAATGCATCCAGTGACCAGACTGTGTACAAAGAGGTGAAGGGAACTCACTAGCAAAGGATCCAACTTTATTGAGTTGTTAAAGCAGGGAAGCTCCTACACCAAGGCAAGTGGCTCACCCGGGGCCAAATCCAGCATAAATTTTCTCATATGATGGGGACACTCAACGCAATGGAGGCCACTACTTACTAAGGGGTTAGTATTGATCCATATTGATTTCGGTGGCCTCCCACCTATTCCAACTGGCTCACTTTGGCAGTTTTCCAGTTTAGTAGTTTTTTCCTAGTTTTCGGGTCCCTGACTTCCGGGGTCGTTTTGAGGCCCTAAACAACGTTGTTAGGGATGACCATAGTTAGATAGTAATCGAAGCTAGAGTATGATGGAATCATGTTTATTCTTCGGATATACCTTTCCAACGGGCTATCATGCGCCTGAAACAGATATCGTATGCAAAAGTTACGACCCCAGGAAGTTGATGTACTAACTTACCCAAACGAGGCCCATGTGAATTTTGGTGCTTCATCTCCTAGGGTTACGTTTTTGGATGTCTAGGGTTTTTTACATTCCTGTTTATTGTAAAAAGGCCTTTAGAGCCTCATTGTAATCATCTTCTTGCGAATGAGCGCAATCATCACATCTCTTCTTAGAGATAAGCCACCATCGTTCTAGCAATCTTGTTTTTCACTGCATTTTACAGTTTCAACTTATTTCCTTATTGAATAGAAACCAGTTTACCGTATATATGTTATTCTATGTTAAGAATATTTTGATAATAATTTGTATTCATTTCATTCTGCTCATAAATACATATCAATGGTATTAGAGCAGTCTGATCCTTGTTGTTCTTAATGCATGTCCCCAACGAGGTCAGGGTACAAAAAATTGGGTCTCGAGCTTGTTTCTCTTGAGGACAAAATCTCTCGCACTCCCAAGTGACCTCTCATGGTGGGAGAAAATAAAGATGATGGGACATGATATCCCTTCAAAATGTTTCTCAAGGAAGCCCTCATGCAATAGAGGAACGAGATGATGGATAGTTTTACGCAAATCCTTTGTTGGCTACCAATAGGCGATGCATCTTCCTTAAACGGAGGTGTCACCCCCTTCAAGGTACAAATCAACTTCGATATTCCTATATTTGAAGTTTAGATAGACGCAGACGTTGTCGACAAATGGATGAATATGCTAGAAGGGTATTTATTTGTCCATAACTTCTCAAATAGAGAAAAGATTACTTTTGTGCTCCTCAAACTCATTCCCCATGTCAAAGATTGGTGGGAAACATTCTATGAGTAGAAGGAAACAAAGGAACCCTCATTATTTATAGACGTGGTCACCTGGGAATCTTTTAGGGATGTTATTAAGGAACACTACTATCGTTTTGGAAGTTATGATGACCTATACACAAAATGGACCCCACTGCAGCAGGAAAGAGATCAAGCAGTGCCCGAGTTCACAAATATCTTCCATACCTTTCGCAACAAGATGTGTATCAAGGATTCTGAATGACATATGGTACTCAAGTATCACAGCGGTCTGCATAGATACATCCAGACCGAAATGGAGTTTTTGGACATCTCATCCTTAGGCGTGGCCTACCGATATGCCATCAAAATCGAGTAGAATCTCAAACGAAAGACACGACAATTTGTGCCTGGGAACCCCTCATAGAAAAATCCAGGAAAGGGTGGCCCCAACTAGCAAAAAAAAGGATAGATCAAAGAAGCATTGCCTCAGGAAAACCATTCCATGCTGCCAGCAAAGAAGGACACTAGAAAGACAAAGAAATATACCAGGAAGTGGTGCAACTTCCATAAGAGCCCTTGGAATAACACTATTGATTTCGACTCAAAGAAGTTGCTAGTGGCTGAGGTGAAAGCCTCTTAATCAGATGATGGTTTCGAGACTGAGTCAGAACCAGAAAGGGGGAGATGGATCATTGACATAGAACCTAGTGCTACCATTTCTACCACCAAGATCCAGCCCGGTGAACCAGACAAGCCAGAGGAAGGCGAGCACCTTTTTCATTCACAGATGTGGGTGAAGGGTACCTTGCTAAATTTCATCGTTGATAGTGGTAGCCAAAATAAATTCATCTTAGCATAGATTGTCAAGAAACTCGCCCTGCTGACAACCCCACACCTTCAACCCTACACCATCAGATGGCTCCTCCAAGGAAGGGACATCCGTGTTAGCCAACAATGGTGCCTTTCAAACAGAATCAAGCACTTCAAAGACGAGGTATTGTGTAATGTTGCCCCTCTTGAAGTTTGTAATGATCTTTTGGGAAAACCATATTTATGGAAACTCCATGTTGTATATGAGTCTAGGCCTCGCATTGTTACTATTACTTCGAACAAGAAATTGTACAGGATACCCGAGGCAGTTCCACCTAGTGCTATTTCCTTGATCTCATCCAAGTAATGCAGGAAGGTCATCTTTTATATGGGGAAGTTTTTATTATTCATTATTCTCTCTCAAAATGAGCGAAAGATCGCAACCACATCTAGGGTCTCCATGACCAACCTCTCCACACATCAAAAGCAAGTGGATAAGGTCATGGAAGAATACTTGAATATCTTCTCCTCACCGAATGGGGTACCTTTGCACTATTAGGTCAAGGACCCCATCGATATGACCCCTGACGCACCACTGACCAATGGGACAGGCTACTGCCGCTCTCTGTTAGAGAATGAGGAGATCAAGCTGCAGATCCAAGAACTGTTCCACAAGGGGCACATCCATCCCATCTCATCACCATGCGGGAGCCCAATCATGCTGGTACAGAAGAAACATGGAACCTGGTGACTCTGCATTGATTACTGGGCCCTAAATAAAATCACAGTCAGAAACCGGTACACGATTCCCTGAATCGACGGCCTCCTTGATCAGCTCACAGGGGCCAAATACTTCAATAAGATCGATCTGAAATCTGGCTAGCACCAAGTCCCGATAAAATAGGTAGATGTATGGAATACCACCTTCAAGTCAAAGGAATGTCTTTTTGAATGGTTGGTCATGCCCTTTGGTTTGAAAAATGCTCCAACCACTTTCATGAGGATGATGGATGATATCCTGTGAACATTCACCAATACTTCTGTAGTGGTGTATTTGGATGACATTCTCATTTACAACAAGACTTGGGCAGAACAATTGCAACATATTCAATAGGTTTTGCACTCTCCGCGGTAACACAAGCTATACACCAACTTGGAAAAATTCTCCTTCGGCATCGATAGGGTCCATTACCTAGGCTACATCATTCATCAACATGGCGTACACATGGATCCAACCAATATCCAAGTCATTTGTGACTCACCAGCCCCAGCTGCACTCACTGAGCTTCAGATATTCTTGGGCCTTGCCAATTTCTACCACAGGTTCATGTTGGGATTCTCCCATAATGCATGGGCCCTCAACCAAGTAACTAGGGGTGGTGGTAAGGAGAAATTTGTGTGGGGCTGGTCCCAACAACAAGCGTTCGATGATTTGAAGCAGTGCTTGTGCTCAACCCCAATACTTTCACTATTGGACCTACAACATCCCTTTGAGAGCAAGACATATGCTTCAGACTATGTTGTGGGCACCGTTATCACTCAGCACAGCCACCCCGTGGACTATCATATTGAGACACTATGAGATGTTGATTGTAAGTACCCTACTTACGAAAAATAAATGTACTCCATTGTGTAATCTTGCTGCCTGTGGAGACATTACATTCTTGGGAAGTAGACTGTAATATCCCTAGGCAGAACCCAATTGTAATGTAAATGAAAATGTACTTAAGCTAGTGAGTTGTTTGATATCATTTTTGTATGCACCTTCCATGGCATAGTGCGCACATGTATTGCATAGTAAAATGAGGAAGTGTGCACATTCCAAGATGCCACGCGCAACAACTTAAGTGCACGTGATTTTGAGGCCAAGGAGCCTTGTGTATATGTTGTTTTTTATAGGCTGGTGAGCCAGTATTGTGATTATTAAGCCGAAGAGCCTAGATGTTAAAGGCCAGTGCACCTACTTTTGTATATGTCTTAGAATTAATATAAAATACATCGCTATGCACAAACTGACCACGATAAAAGAGTATGGGGGACTAAACTCTACTAGTTAGGGAAAGGGGGGGCTAAATTTTAAGAAAAAGGGCTAAGCTAGGGAGCTTAAGCCAAAAAGGAATATTATATTAATATTTCTTAAAGTATAAAGTATGGGTAATTATTTTATCCTAAGTTCCAAAGTTGGGGACAAGTGGGCCAAAGTAGCTCCCAACATGATAAGTGTCAAGTTGGGGACATGCATACATATTGTTGGGACTTATTTCATTTTCGGGGGATTCTTCCATCATTCCTTCCATCATTCAACCATACGAGGACCATTCACTCATGTAGTTAGCTATCCTCCATACTTCTTGTCATTGTATCTGAACCTGTATCCATAGTCAAACTTGTTTGTGTATCTGCTTAGTTTGGGAGCTAGACCGAAGAAGCGAGTTGTCAGGCGTGTGGGATATTGAAGAGGTGGGTTGTCAGGCCTGTAAGCAATTCCTCTTTGGGTGAGATAATTGTTGGGAATTGATTTCATGAAGGTGCTAAACTGCAGCTACATGGCTCTGAGACTTCTTGTCTGACCTATTGTTGAAGCCCAGAAAAGGAAGTGGGGCAGCCGAAGGATTGTTGAGTAGAGAAGGGGCACACTGCCTGGGGTGGGACATGCATGTGGGCAATGAGGGACTGTAGGCTGTTAGTTTGAGTTGGTACCTGTGACGGAGTCTTTCCTGTTGGCTATGAACCATTAACTTGGTTAGGAATCCCTTTTACTGGGTGGATTTTAGTCCCAGCTCGGGGGTGACCCACTGCTGAGAGTGATGAGCAGTGTGGTCTAAGGATGGGAGGTTCGTGGAAGGTCTGCATGCAGTTGGTGATATTCTTACCAAGATAAGTGTTAATTGTCTGATAAATTTGCATGCTACATTATTATTTACGTGTTTATTTTTATGGGTTTATCCTATGTGTGGTTATAACTGTCTGTATATTTATGGGTATTCCTGTATATGTTGCATGTATATGTTTACTGTCATTTTCATGTGAATCTATGTATTTACATATATATTTTTCTATTATGTTTTATATATATATTTCCACAAGTTTTGTGTGTATATATTTTAATTACATGCAGTTCAAAAAATTTATGTGGCATAGCTCAGTTGGATGTTGGGTATGTTACAGTATGTTCCGCAGAGAGAAGAAAAATGTTCTCTCATGTAGCATTCCTCAGCATGGGTGGTCGGGGATGTTACAATATGGTATCAGAGCTTAAGTTTTCAACACTGAGCTTGGATGGGCCAAAAAAGTTGAGTTGAAGCGAAATTTCACAGAGGATTAATTTTGAAATGGCCAAATTTCAGTTTGTAGAGCGTCCATGGTAAAAAGTAACAACAATTGGGCGGAATTGGGAAAAAACCCCAATTTTTGTTGTTAAATTCATGGGAAAATCGAGAAATTCGGCCAAGTTGTGAGATATTCTTGAGTTAATATTTATTCTAGAAAATTCAGACTTGGAATTGGTCGAATATGAAGTTACAGTAAATCCATGATAGTTGGAGCGAGATTAGTAATTAAAATTCTCAATCCATGAATTGATTTTGGGTATATTCGTTCCAAAAATGTCAACCCACAGTGATTTGTTGTTGCATAGGTTGAACTGGTGTTATCGGGGTGAAATTGAACGAATTTCATAAGTTGTAGAATGTCTATGGTAAATTGGGGAAAAAGTTAAGCAAAAACCCCAATTTCTGCAGTGAAATTCACGAGGAATTGATGCGCATAAAAATGAATGTGCGCAAGTGGGCACACTAAAAATTCATGATGTGCAGTAAAAAGCTTGTGATATGTAAATTTTGGCACCGTGTGAAAAAATGTTGGTGTGTGGGTGTGTGCACTAAATTTAGCATTGCACAGTGTGCACACACATAATAATGGTGCATGTGGTGTGTGCAGTATTGGCAGAGCGCAGAGAAATTTTGTTGGTGCGTGCAAAATGTGGGTATATATTGTCACAGGATAGTTTAGTTAGTGGTGCACGCAAAGTTTTGGTGTGTGGTGGGGGCGTACTAAACTCTAGCATGGTGCAACGTGTAGAGTGAAATGTGCGTGGAATATCAGTGCGTGACACAAAAAATTGCACGCAATAGGTAATAGTGCAAGAACCAAAACTGCGCGCGGTGGATATTGGTGCACGACACAAAAGTAGTGCGCGCAAGTTATTGGCGCGACAGAGAAGTGATGCACATTGGTTGTAGGTGTGCAGAGCATGGATTACTTTGTGGTGTTGTTGTGCATGCTATATATAGGTGTACAAGTTGAAATTTTTGTGTGCAAAGTCGTTTGGAGGGTGAACAACAACGAAAACCAACGAAATTCCACAACATTTTATACTGTTTGAACGTCATCTTTTTGTAGCGCGTTTTTGAGGCCCTTAAGAGCATTTTTAGGTACTCAAAAACCATGAGAATAGAGTGTACCAAGGTGCACTTTGTCTTTGCAACTCAAATAAAATAGCTCAGAGAGATTTTTCCAATGGTGTAAACCATTCGTCAAACAGAGCTTTTATGTGAAAGTTACAGCACAAACAATGGAGGGTAAATTTTAAGACCCAACTAACTTCAAAGGGCCATAACTCTCTGCTCCAGAATCAGATTGAGGCACATGAGTAGTCAATGGAAAGATATTGAACCATAAAAGACGGTCCCATACCTGAATTAAATTTTTGGGCATGTTAAAAATGTTTAATATGGAAAAGAAGGTACATGTATCATTCCATACCAAAAACATGAATTGGCCTAGAACTTCAACAGGATGTAACTAGCAGCCCGAAACCCAGAAAGTGGTGAAACTTGGAAAGAGTGTCCATAATATGTATATGAAGAAACCCAATTGATATTCTACGAAAAATCCAGTGGACTAGCTGCAAAAATTCATAATTACAGCGCAGAGTTGCCCCCAGTTGAAGAATGAATAGAAAAATTTATGGGAAATTTTCAAATAGCCATAAATTTATGCTCAAGACTCGGAATTGAGAATAGGAGAAGGCGTTGGAAAGGTATTGGATAGTGGAATCTAAATATCCACCCAGAAGTTTGATCTAGGTATTCAATTTTCTAAGATATCAAAATAAATAATTATGATATATTATTGAACTAGAATGGTTCATATATTTTTCATGAAATTGTTGAAACAGTTAGCCTGACAAAGTTTTGCTGGTTGCACATTTTTCAGAGTTAACAACAACTAGATCAGATAAATATCATTGCATAGTCCATAGTAATGGAAGAGGCTCAGGGTAATTACAACCAGAAATATGATATTACAGGGATGGATGTCCATTTAGGCATTGAAGGAACAAACTCCAATGGACATGAGAAGGAAGGGATGAAAACATGAACATGGTAGAGACCATTAAAAATTTGTAGAGGGATGTCCAAAGCCATAAAGTTGATAATGAAAGGCTTATGAGAGCCAAGGAGAAGCAAGAGGATTTCAACATGAAGCTAATGCAAATCTTGATTAGAATAGAAAATAAATTAGATAAGGAGAGTGGCTCAAGAAAATCAGAAAGTCATAGGCCTCCTGATGAGAAAAGAACAAGAAGTGTTAGAATACATCACCATCACTCCCCGAGGAATTCCAATAAGAGGGCGCACAACAAATCAAGTCCATCCCTTGTCAGGAAGAATAAGAAGTCTGGGGTGGATGAGTTACGAGGAGAAATGAACATAATCAAACCTCCTACATTTTATGGTGAGCAAAAGAAGGATGAAGATGCAAAGACATGGTTGCTGGGAATGAGAAATGTTTTTTAGTTGCATAATTATTCTTCTCATGCAGAAGGTAGAATTTCCATCTTTCAACTCAATGGAAAGGTGTCCATGTGGTGGGATCAGATTGTACAGGTACAACACATTAAAGGGAAAAGTGTTACTTGGAGGGAATTCAAGAAGTATTTTGAGAAGAGATACTTGACTAAGAGATACTATGACAAGAAAATGATAGAGTTATTTGAACTCAAGCTTGGGAGTATGACCATAGATGAATATGAGAGAAGGTTTTTAGAACTATTGAAGTATGTTTCTTTCATCAAGGATGAGACAGTAAATATTCAGAGGTATTTGAGTGGATTGCCAACATTCATCAGAGAAAAATACAGTATGATGATCCCAAGAAATTGGAGGAGACCATAAGGTGAGCTAAATTCCTATATGATCAGCAAAATGAAAGGCCAACTTTCCAAAAGGCTTGGGAAGACAAAAACAAATTTAAGATGGATGGGAAGAAGGGGATTAAGCCACCATTCTTCAGAAATAATACTCAGGGACATCCAACTTCTAGAGAACCTAGAACGATTGAGACAGGGGGTCAAAGGCCAAGGCAACCACCTATTCAATGTTGGGGTTGTAAAGGAGATCATATGTTCAGAGATTGTCCTCACAGAGGTGAAAAAGTGAGGACTGTTCATAATGTACAACAAGCTGAAATAGTGGAGGACATGGGCAGGAATGTACCAAGGATCTATGTAGCGCTAGACAACAAGAAAACAGAGTATCAATCACATATGATTGAAGTGGAAGGTATGATGAACAACCAAACCATTACAATTTTAATTGATTCAAGAGCTAGTCATAGTTATATAGATCCTAATATGGTGGAAAGTTTGAATTTGGTAAGAAACAAGCATGGAAAATCTTGGTTGGTGAAACTGGCTACGAGAGCCAAAAGAAAAGTTAATGACATGGTTAAGTCATGTCTTATGAACATGAATGAACTAAACACCAGGGAAGATTTGAACATATTTCCTTTAGGTTCCTATGACTGTCTAATTGGTATGGATTGGTTGCACTAGAATCATGCTATCCTAGACTATCATAACAAGGCATTTACTTGCTTGGATGAGGAAGGGAGCCTAAGAAAAGTGCAGGGAATTCCTAGGGTAGTAACCATTAGAGAAATTTCAACATTGCAGCTGAAGAAATGTTATAGAAAAGGGTGTCAAATATTTGCAGCTCATATGGAAGAGACATCTAAAGATAAGGTGCCAAATTTGGAGGATTATGCAGTTCTGGAATATTTTGAAGATGTGTTCAAAAAGTTACCAAGACTACCCCCAAAGAGAGATATTGGTTTCTCTATAAATTTAATGCCTGGAGCAGCTCTAGTGTCAAAGACTTCTTACAGGATGAGTACACCAGAGCTGAAGGAGTTGCAAATGCAGCTTGAAGAAATTTTGAAGAAGGGGTATATACACCCAAGTGTGTCACCTTGGGGTGCCCCAGTCTTGTTTGTGAAGAAGAAATATGGGACATTAAGATTGTGCATTGATTTCAGACAGTGGAATAAAGTGGCTGTAAAGAATAAGTATCATTTTCCAAGGATTGATGATCTCTTTGATCAATTGAAGGATGTCAAGATATTTTCAAAGATAGATCTCAGGTTAGGATACCATCAGGTAAGGATTATAGAGGAATATATCAACAAGACCACCTTCAGGACAAGGTATGGTCATTATGAGTTCACAGTTGTGCTATTTGGGTTGTCAAATGCACCAATTTTTTTCATGTGCTTAATGAATGGTGTTTTCAGAGAATACTTAAATAAGTTTGTCATTGTATTTTTAGGTGACATTCTTATATATTCTAATTTAGAGGAAGAGCATGAGCATCATTTGAGGATGGTGTTGCAAGTATTAAGGGAGCATCAGTTGTATGCCAAATTGAGCAATGCTCATTTTATCAGAAGCAAATTCATTATTTGGGACATATCGTTTAAGAGGATGGGATAGAAATGGATCCTGAGAAGATAGAAGCTATTAGAGAATGGTCAATGCCAAATAATGTGACAGAGGTCAGATCATTCATGGGCCTTGTAGGCTACTATAGGAGATTTATTGAAGGATTCTAAAAAATTGCACACCTAATCACTTCCTTACAAAAGAAGGGTGTGAAGTTTCAGTGGACATTGGATTGTGAAAAGAGTTTCCAACACTTGAAAAAATTATTAACAAGTGCTCCAATACTAGGGATTGCAGACCCAAATGAATACTTCATTGTATGCATAGATGCATGTAAATAAGGGCTCGATGGAGTCCTCACTCAAAATGAGTTTGTTATATGTTATGAATCAAGGAAGTTGAAGGAGAATGAAAAACATTATACCACTCATGATTTGGAGTTAGCATCCATAGTGCATGCCTTGAGGAAATGGAGACACTACCTCATGGGAAAAAAGGTTTGAGCTGAGGATAGACCACAATGGTCTAAAATACTTATTTGATCAACCAACTCTAAATGCTAGGCAAAGAAGATGGTTAGAATTTTTAAGTGAATATGACTTTGATATAAAGCATATCAAAGGGAAAGAGAACAAAGTGGTTGATGCACTCAGCAGAAGAGTACATGAATTGCATGCTACAACCATTAGCATGTACCAATCGGATTTGAAGAACAAAATTATAGAGGCTGCAAAATTAGATTTGCAATACAAGGAATTAGTGGCAAAATTACAGCAAGGTAATTTGCAGCAGAAAATTAAAGAATAAAATATAGATAATGATGAAATTCTCATGTACAGGGGCATAATTTATGTACCAAATTCTAAGGAATTGGAAAATATTATATTGAGAGAAATGCATAATGTACCTTATGTTGGGCACCCAGGTTATTAGAAAACTATTGCAGCTGTCAAGAGCCAATATTATTGGCTAGGCATGAAGAAAGAAGTTGCAGATTTTATTGCCAAATATTTGGAATGTCAAAAGTGTTATCACTGAAATTTCGTCCGCACATGGCGACAAGAACTTAGCATCGTCAAAATAGGAATGAAGTCATTCATGGCACTGGATTAATTTCACAGCATTGCAAAAGGGTCAAAAACTATACAAAGTAACCAAAATTTGAAGGGCGCTTTACAGAAGACAGGTGCGTGAGCATATGCGCGGAATAGAAATGTACAATGCGCGCATGCACGCACGATGTGCGACTGTGAGCAAAACAACCCGCGCACCTGCTAAACAACACATTTATTGAATTGGTCGGCCTCCCAACCACTTATGGACCAGCTCCCAACCTGATTTGACAATCAAATCCAAGCTGAATCCGCATGGTGGGCTGGTCAAAGACCTAATTGAGCCCTAAAGAGCCCCTTTTCACACCTCAAAGGAGTTACATAATCACCCAATGCTATGCTATAAAAAGCCATGGAGAAACATCATTTTCTCAAGGAATTTCATGTATTGTTATGCTGCTAAGATTGTTAAGGACTCACTCTTTGACAATAACACATTGGCAACATTTCATAGAGCCATTCACCCCTCCATTGAGTGGATGTGCTAGGAGTTCTTTCACTATCATTCTCATTTTTCTTATTGTAAGGAGAGCAAGTTTGTGAGGGCCTCAAGAGCCTTCCTTTGGGGGAAGAAGGAACCACAGTTCTCTTCCTTCATTGTGCTTTGATTTCATCAATTGACCAGCTCAAAAACATTGGTGATATTGGTCTTTTTGTGTTTGTTATTGCTTTATCCATATGCTCATAGTTTTAGTTTGTTTTAATTTAATTCTTGCTTATAGTCTTGTCTTGTATTCTCTAACTCTTTCTTCCACAGCTGTCATGCTCTGCAAGACCCAACAGGGCATGTAAGCACTCTCGATTTGCTCACCAAGTGATGAATTAGGTGCAAACAAAAAGGTAAAGGCTAAGCATAGACACCCAACTAGTTTTATACAACCATTACCCATTCTTGAGTTGAAATGGGTAGTTGTAACAATGGATTTCATCACCAAACTGCCCAGAAGAAACAAGCAACATGATTTTATCATGGTAGTGGTGGATAAGCTTACTAAAGCCACCCATTTTATTCCAATTAAGCTCACTCACAAGGCATCTAACATTGTTGATGTTTATATGAGGGAAATTGCTCGATTACATGGCATACCCAAGACAATTGTGTCTAATAAAGATCCAAAATTTACCTCAAAATTTTGAAAGGGATTATTTAATGGATTTGGAACAAATTTGAATTTTAGCATAGCTTATCATCCAGAATCAGATGGACAAACAGAGAGGGTGAATCAAGTGATTGACGATATGTTAAGGATGTACATGATGGATAAACCATCAAAATGGGAAGACTACCTACACTTAGTAGATTTTTCTTATAACAATGGGTACCAAACATCTCTAAAGATTAGCCCATTTGAGGCACTTTATGGCAGAAAGTTCAACACACCGGTAAGCTAGGATAACCTAGCAGATAGAGCAGTGGTTTGGCAAGATTTACTTAGGGAAATGGAGGAGAAAATGTTGAAAATAAAACAAAACTTAAAGACTTCCGAAGATAGGAAGAAAATCTATATTGATAAGGGCAGAACTCACAGGGAATTTAAAGTGGGAGACCATGTATTCTTGAAAGTGAATCCCAACAAAAGTTCCCTGAAATTGGGAAATTGTTCAAAGTTGGAAGCTCACTATTGTGGGTCATTTGAAATCCTAGAGAGGATTGGTCCAATATCTTATATGATTGCATTGCCTGCATCTATGTATGTTCATAATGTATTCCATGTATCATTGCTTAAGAAATATATACCTGATGCTAATCATGTTATTGATTGGAATGTGATCCAGGTGGAGCAAGAAGGTGCTTTCCAAGTGCATCCAGTACTCATTCTGGACCAGAAAATCAAATAGCTTTGGAATCGAGCCATAGGGCTTGTAAAGATCCAATGGACCTAGTATGGTCCTGAGGATGCTACTTGGGAGCATGAGGATGCAGTGCGGGCCGAATACTCGCATCTTTTTGAGGATTTTTGAAATTTTGTTGTATATGAGTACATAATGCACTGAGGACAGTGCATAAATAAGGGGAGGGGATTGTAATATCCCTAGGACGAACCCAATTATAATGTAAATGAAAATGTATTTAAGTTGGTCAGTTGTTTGATATCATTTTTGTATGCACCTTTCATGGCATAGTGCATGCATGTACTGTGCAGTAAAATGAGGAAGTGTGCACATTCCAGGATACCACACGCAAGAACTTAAGTGCGCACGATTTTGAGGCTAGGGAGACTTTGTGTATATGTTGTGTTTTATAGGCTGGTGAACCAGTTTCATGATTATTATGCCAGAGAGCCTAGATGTTAAAGGCCAGTGCACCTAATTTTGTATATGTCTCATCATTAATATAAAATACATCATTGCGCATAGACTGACCATGATAAAAGAGTATGGGGGACTAAACTCCACTAGTTAGGGAAAAGGGGGGATAAAAGTTAAGAAAAAAGGATAAGCTAGGGAGCTTAAGCCAAAAAGGAATATTATATTAATATTTCTTAAAGTATAAAGTATGGGTAATTATTTTATCCTAAGTTCCAAAGTTGGGGACAAGTGGGCCAAAGTAGCTCCCAACATGACAAGTGTCAAGTTGGGGACATGCATACATATTGTTGGAAATTAGTTCATTTTCGAGGGATTCTTCTAGCATTCGTTCCATCATTCAACCATACGAGTACCATTCACTCATGGAGTCAACTATCCTCCATACTTCCTGTCATTGTATCTGAACCTGTATTGATAGCCAAACTTGTTTGTGTAGCTAGTTAGTTTGGGAGCTGGACTGAAGCAACGGGTTGTTAGTCCCATGGGATATTGAAGAGGTGGGTTGTCAGGCCCATGAGCAATTCCTCTCTGGGTGAGAGAATTGTTGGGAATTGATTTCATGAAGGTGCTAAACTGGAGCTACAGGGCTCTGAAACTTCCTGTCCGGCCTATTGTCGAAGCTCATAAAGGAAGTGGGGCAGCCGAAGGATTGTTGAGCAGAGAAGGGACACACTTCCTGGGGCGGTGTTGAGCACTCAACACACCCTAAAAAGCCTATGTCAATTTTCCACTTTTTTGGGTACCACTTGATCTTTGCACTGTCTGAATTAGATTTTCATTTGAGAAATGTTTTGTCTTTGTTTGTTTTCTTAACTCTCATCATCTATTCAAATTTGTGCAATTCTATAAAACCCATGAATTAAAAATACTTAACGCTTAAATAAGGAATCAACAACCAAAAACACTCAGAAAAACACAGTCGTCGAGCGTCGATATTCACCGGTATTGATGAAAGGAAGTTTTTGTTTCATGACGAAAATCACAGACGAAGATTGCCGACAGTCGATCCCCTTCGACATCGGTAAAAGGAAAAGGGAGTAACATTAAAAGGAAAGGGAACGATATCGTCGATGGCCGATAACCGACATGCTTGTCAGAATTAGAGAAAACAAAATCACAACGAACATTGCGACCACGCTAAGGATTTTTCCCCAATCACCAATCCCCGAAGCGTTTCGACGTTGACAATTTTTTGAAGATGCTAACCCAAAGGAAAACACGTGATAGGTTTATCCTCGATCGTTGATCCTGTTATCACCATAACCATTTTTAGATAGGATCCAAGTCTCAAAAATTTAGCGAAGAGCTACATCGCTATGGAAGCATGATAGTTTGGGGGATAAGGTCACATATGGCAGCATATGGAAAAATATGGCAGAGGCGCGAAAGGTAGGACCTAGGAGACAGTAGATATTGAAACGGCCCAGATCAATGACTAAGGCACATATCGGGCAGCGAAATAGCATGAAGTTTAATTATGCAAAGGAGGGCTGGGGAAAATTGTCGTGGTTTCATTCGTGGATGCGTGGTGCCCTCAGAGGCACTTCAGGGTGAAAAACAGTCTACCTAAAACCATTTTTTCCAACCCTCGATATCGAAAGTTGATGAGGCTCAATGAACCATAGATCACCTACTAATTTGCATTAATTTTTTCCCAATGCATCTTGTCCTTGTGTTATTTTTCCACTCAGATTTTCTAAATTTTTCACTAGCTCCGTCAAGCTCCCATCACCTAAATCCTTCACCCAATGGATCATCCAAAACAATCATGTACTCCACGAGTCAAAAGTTGGCAAATATCCCAAGCTTATACCTAGCCTTAATTCTTATATAAATCCCTTAGTTCCATCACTTCATTCATTTTTACCCTTATTTTCATATTCCCATTGAAAATAAAAAAATATGCCTTTTATTAAGCACCCTTATCCTATCCACAAAGTGATGTGTTAAGCCTCATATGCCCAAAGTCCTTCGAAAATAGAAAAAAGGGGTTTTATTATTATTAATATAAATATTTTTATATTTATATTAATATTTAATCCAATATTTAATTTATGGAATCACGTCAAATCATGGGAACGAATCTCAATTCATAATGTGGAAAAGTCAAAGGTTGGATAGAGGGCGCAAATACATATCAGGGATTAAAGTAACGAGGAGGTTGATTATGTCAAGGCGGGCCAGGAAAAAATACTGTGGTTTATTTGGTGGACATGTGTTTTTACGTGGAACACATCGGAGGTAAAAGTAGTTTGGATTAAACCACTCCAGCCAAGGCCCGATGTAATAAATGTACCATCTATCATATGTTTAATGTGCGACATTTTTCCAGGAGTGCATTTCAACAACAAATATGAAATTTCTAATAAATGAAATTCCTCCTCACAGTGAAATGTTTTACGGAGGCAAGATTCAAGAAATTAATGTTTATTTCCATGAACAACATTTAAATGGGAAGATGCACGTGAAGGAAGACATGGATAATTCTTTATCCAAAGATTTACAGGAGTAAAAGAAGAAGATAAAAGGTATTTTACCAAAGACAGTAAATTGGAAAAAACACATAGTAAATGTTTTTTCACAGTGAAACGGTAAATTGGAAAACATTACACAGTAAATGTTTTTCACAAGGAAATAGTAACAATAAATGTTTTTTACAATGAAATGGTGAATTGGGCCAAACAATAAATGGTTTTAAAGAACCACAGGCATGAATTAAATTATGGAAATTTAATTCTACAGGATAGAAAATATTTGGGAATTATTTTTATTTCAAATATATTATTCCCAAATGTTTAATGAGAATATGGATGAATGAAATTATATTTGAACGAGTATAAGTGACATTTCAAAGAGAACATGGTAGAGGAAGGAACTGGAGTGTCATAGGAATCTGCAGGGATCATGAAACGTTCTTTTTCTAAAAACTGTCATTTGTAATCATTGTAGAAGCTGAACCATTTCATTTTAGTTATTGTAATCAATTACATAATGAAGGAACTTGAATTGTATAAGTATTAGAGGTTCTGAGTGCATTAATGGTGGGTAGAAGTTCAAGGGCACAATTCGGGTTGTTATGAACTTCATTGTAATTTTCTGGGGCTAAATTGAATACATATGCAGCAGCTTTGAAGTCTCTATGAAAATATTCTAATGGTGGTGATATGAGTTTTGTCTTCCCTCATTGTATGTATTTCCTGTGTTTCTTTAATTCCATTTACACTGTCTTCTGTTTAAATTGGAGAGTTAAAGGCCCAAAATTCATCTTATGATGCTCTTGGCTTAAGCAATTTAAACTGTATGTATGTTTCTTCTTAGCTAATTCAAAATTCATTCCTGTAATGCTCTGATGCAGTTATATGTTTCTCTTTCCTCTTACTACTCTAATTAAATTCAAGTTATAAATCAGATTCATTGCCTCATTTAGCCTTTATCCTCTGGAGAGTTCTATTGGCCAGCTAATGTTTTCATTCATTTTCAGAAATTTTGACTCCATAGCCCTGAGTGTCCCTCCTCTTCTCGGGCAACAAATTTTATAAAAAACCCCCAAAACAAACCAAATCTAGCCATTTTTCATTAAATAAATATCAAGTGACAAGAGAGAGCCCTCTCTGAGTTGAGCAGGCTAGTACCTAGCTCTAAAGTTGGTTGAAACAGTTACCTCTGTCGTTTGTCTATTCAACCGGACAAAATTTACAAAGTGCTAACATTCTGACGTCGTTGCCGAGGACGAAATTGAAAATTTTTTCTTGGGAAGAATGACATGGTTAAGTTCTAAGGTCTGAGAGTAGAAGACACTTATGCACATATT
Organism: Picea engelmannii; assembly: GCA_009831015.1. NCBI lineage: Eukaryota > Viridiplantae > Streptophyta > Pinopsida > Pinales > Pinaceae > Picea > Picea engelmannii. Next base: position 213,688 of record ML779323.1, read on the forward strand.
GGTTGTATTCCTACTCTGGCAACTCCACACATCAAAAAATCATCTTGAAGGTGATTCCACTAGTAGAAGAATCCAGAAATTTAAATTTTCTTTGGAAACTCCACTCTCAATGCAGAATCCAGCTTCCAAAACATCATTGGCAACTCCACTATCCAAAGATGAGTTCAATATATGCAAGGTATGCTCCAATGAATCGATCTCATATTCCTGGATTTCCAAATCACATTCCTCACATAAATTGGCAAAAATATTTGCCTAAATTCGAAGATGGGAAAGGAAATGATGTTGCCTTGCATTTGATTAGATTTCACATGCACATATGTAAGCTGGGGGTTGAATTTCATGAGGATTGTTTGATGAAAATTTTTATGGCTACTCTAGAGGGGAAAACAAGATTATAGTATGAAGGTTTAAAACTAGGCAACTTATACTCTCTTAAGGATTTCCACATAACATTATTTAAGCATTATGGAGAATCTAATCCTTCATTCTTGGTGTTTGAAGATTGTTGTGAATTTTGTGAACATTTCATTAAGTACCTTAAAAATTTTTTTGGTGATGAAGAGTATATGAATGATGAAACCATAGAAGCCCTTTATGAATATTTTCCCAAAAACAAATAGTATCCCCTCCTTTGGTTGAAGGTGAAGCTGATCAAGAAATTGTTGCTGAAAGTCATTTCCTTCCCTTGAACTTGATGAAGATATTCAACAAGATTTTCAGCAAGACAAAGTGTTTCAAGGTTGTCTTTCTCCCCCTATGAATGATATGGTTGCTGAAATTCTAAGTGTCCTATACATGGATGAGGATTCTGAAACTGCATCTATGGAAACTTCCAGCAATGAATAAACAAATGACATAGAGCTTCGGGAAAGCAACAAAATAACATATGCCATTTTTCAATCATAAATACAGAAAGATAATGAAGAGGCAGTTGTTTTATTTGATTCATTTGAAAATCATGGTTTTGAAAATGCATCCATGGGAATTCTAGACTGTGAAATAGTTCATGTTGTTATATTTTCACATTTACAAGAAGATTATGAGTAGGAACTTATTTCCATTCATTCATTTGAAAGTCAAAATGACAGTCCTCAAGCAAATTTCCAGAAGTTTAATGAAACCAAATCAAAATTGTTTGATGAAAAAGAGGATGCACATAATATGGCTTTCACATTTGAAGATGTTTAAAAATGTATAAAATCTTTTGTTGAGATGCATGAGAAAGTAGACAAACCTATTGCTTCCATTTCATTTGAAAATGTTCTCAAAACAAAAGAAATAGAGAAAGAACAACAAACACTTATGAAAGAGGATTTTCTTCCCATTTTTACTCATCAAGAAGAAATGAATTTCCATGGTTTTCAAGATCCCATGGCCATCCTATTACAATCATCATTGAAGGAAGAATTTGTTTCATTCATAAGCTCGAATTTTGGATTCAATTTTTTCTTTCAGCTCCCATCTTTTACATTTGTTTTCCTGCTTAAGAAAGATGTGATTAGAGAAAAATTGGGAAGCCAATTGCTTGATTGGTTGCATTGGCACTTTAGCATCACTTGATTGAGTATTCATTTCAGCAGTTTTAGAGTAGATAGGAGTGTGAAAATAAGCTTGTTGGTCAAGCATGTTTTTAGTTTGGATTTCCATTAGTGTGTACAGTCAGATTTTAGCAGTGTATTTAGTGTTCAGTATCCAGTTGAGAGCAATGTGTATAGTTCGGTTTTCAGAAGACACTGGTGATAGGTCAGAGCAAGGTACACACACATGTTTTGGGAGCTGCCCAATGGATCAAGCACCGGGTCTACAGTTATTTTCTACCTCACAAGGAGGATATCATTCCCATTTGGAGCCTATGTTATCACCATAACCATTTTCAAATCAGATCCAAGTCTCGGAAATTTAGCGAAGAGCTACATCACTATGGAAGCATGATAGTTTGGGGGATAAGGTCAAATATGGAGAGATATGGACAAATATGGAGGAGGTGCGAAAGGTAGGAAACAGGAGATCGTAGATATTGAAACGACCTGGATCAACAACTAAGGCACATATCGAGCGGCGAAATAGCACAAAGTTTAATTATGTGAAGGCGGGCTGGGGAAAATTGTTGTGGTTTCATTTGTGGACACATGGCACCCTCAGAGGCACATGAAGGAGAAAATAAGTCTACCTAAAACTGTTTTTGCCAACCCCCGATATCAAAAGTTGACGAGGCTCGGTGGACCATAGATCACCTGCTAATTTGCATTAATTTGTTCCCAATGCATCTTGTCCTTGTGTTATTTTTCCACTCAGATTTTCTAACTTTTTCACCTTCTCCGTCAAGCTCCCATCACCTAAATCCTTCACCCAATGGATCATTCAAAATAGTCATGTACTCCATGAGTCAAAAGTTGGCAAATATCTCAAGCTTATACCTAGCCTTAATTCTTATCTACATCCCTTAGTTCCATCACTTCATTCATTTTTACCCTTATTTTTGTATTCCGTTTGAAAATAAAAAATATTCCTTTTATTAAGCACTCTTATCCTATCCACAAAGTGATGTGTTAAGACTCATATGCCCAAAGTCCTTAAAAAATAGAAAAAAGGGGTTTTTTATTATTAATATAAATAATTTTATATTTATATTAATATTTAATCCAATATTTAATTTATGGAATCACGTCAATTCATGGGCACGAATCTCAATTTATAATGTGGAAAAGTGAAAGGTTGGATGGAGGGCGCACATACATATCGGGGATTAAAGTAACGAGGAGGTTAATTATGTGAAGGCGGGTTGAGGAAAACTACTGTGGTTTATTTGGTGGACATGCGTTTTTACGTGGAGCACATTAGAGGTAAAAGAAGTTTGGATTAAACCACTCCAGCCGAGGCCCGATGTAATAAATGTACCATCTATCAAATGTTTAATGTGCGGCATTTTTCCAGGAGTGCATTTCAACAACAAATATGAAATTTCTAATAAATGAAATTCCTCCCCACGGTGAAATGTTTTACGAAGGCAAGATTCAAGAAATTAATGTTTATTTCCATGAAAAAGATTTAAATGGGAAGATGCACGTGAAGGAAGACATGGATAATTCTTTATCCAAAGATTTACAGGAGTAAAAGAAGAAGATAAAAGGTATTTTACCAAAGACAATAAATTGGAAAAAACACACAATAAATGTTTTTTCACAGTGAAACGGTAAATTGGAAAAACATTACACAGTAAATGTTTTTCACAGGGAAATAGTAACAGTAAATGTTTTTTACAGTGAAATGGTGAATTGGGCCAAACAATAAATGGTTTTAAAGAACCACAGGCATGAATTAAATTATGGAAATTTAATTCTACAGGATAGAAAATATTTGGGAATTATTTTTATTTCAAATATATTATTCCCAAATGTTTAATGAGAATATGGATGAATGCAATTATATTTGAAAGAGTATAAGTGACATTTCAAAGAGAACGTGGAAGAGGAAGGAGTTGGAGCGTCAGAGGAATCTACAGGGATCATGAAATGTTTTTTTCTGAAAATTGTCATTTGTAATCATTGTAGAAGTTGAACCATTTCATTTTAGTTATTGTAATCAGTTACACACTGAAGGAACTCAAATTGTATAAGTATTAGAGGCTCTGAGTGTATTAATGGTGGGCAAAAGTGCAAGGGCACAATTCAGGTTGTTCTGAACTTCATTGTAATTTTCTGGGGCTGAATTGAATACATATGCAACAACTTTGAAGTCTCTATGAAACGATTCTAATGGTGGTGATATGAGTTTTGTCTTCCCTCATTGTATGTATTTCTTGTGTTTCTTTAATTACATTTACACTGTCTTCTATTTAAATTGGAGATTTAAAGGCCTAGAATTCATCTTATGATGTGCTTGGCTTAAGCAATTTATATTGTATGTATGTTTCTTCTTAGCTAATTCAAAATCGATTCTTGTAATGATATGATGCAGTTATCTGTTTCTCTTTCCTCTTACCACTCTAATTAAATTCAAGTTATAACTCAAATTCATTGCCTCATTTAGCCTTTATCCTCTGGAGAGTTCTATTGACCAACCAATGTTTTCATTCATTTTCAGAAATTTTGACTCCATATCCCTAAGTGTCCCTCCTCTTCTTGGCCAACAAATTTTATAAAAAACCCACTATTTTTCCTGAGTTTATACTTTAAGGCTCTAAAGTATACCGTCAAGGCATCCAAATAAGGTAGAGAGAGTTAAGGGGTAAAGTATCGGTTTTATGAAAGGAAAATTAAGGCTGGTTTCTTAACTGTCTCTGTCTAGCTTCTCATTGTTCTTGGATGCTAATATCCCTCTCAATTACTTCCCATGAATGTTCTAACTCAACCTGGGTGCTTGCTGTTTGTAAGATGGTGTAAATAAATTCAAAGAAATGCTATTTTGATCTGAAAGGATGGGCTCTATATTAGGTTGTCTAGTATTAGGTACAATCATGAGGGATAAAGGTTAAAAGGTCTAAAACTTTGTTTTTGAGGTTGTTATTTCTATTTTGAATTATAAAAGAAAAGTTTCCAAACTTGAAATAATAACATAACAGTTTTAGAGGTCGTTTCCTATGCCTGAGTTAAATTCGAAAGTCATGAAGTGATAGGGAGGAAAAACATCAATTTGTTGAATAATGTGAGGCATAAATCATGGAAGAATCTCACATTACAATAGGAGAAGAGGAAAAACAAGAGATCTCTATTGAAGTACAAAATGCAGTGATCCAAATAATATACAGGTCTTGAACTTGCTGATAGCAAGCATAGAGGAAAAATTGTAAACAAATAGATAACCAGATAACTTTTAACCACAATAGGTGTTATACTAAATTGCAGTTAAATATTCATCAGAGATACATAAGTGAAAAATGTTGAAAAGGAAAGTAAAGAGGAGCACATAACTCAAGGTTGACAAAATTTGGAATATCCTTTTGTATTATCTTTTATCACTGTAAATGAGAAAACTTCTCTGGTACAATCAGCTACAAAAACGCCTCTTCTTAGTATTGCGAAATTATATTTATACAAAGTCATCAAATTTTTGACAGTTGGTGGTTTTCTAACTTCTAGGGGCTAACAGTTACAAAAACGCAAAACTTGAACTGTTTGCATGGTCATCTTTAATTTCTCTATAATCTCGATAATACAAGCTTTCAAAATGACACTTCATTGTTTTGTTGAAGTATCTCCTTCTTTCAATCCGAGACATTCAACACATTTTTCTAGAAATTGTGAAAAAAATCTAGGAGGCTCTGGAAAATCCTTCACCTCGAATAGATAGAACTTTCTCTGTATTTTCGAAAGTTGGTCTTCAATCACTTTACCAACAAACTCAATTGATTGCAACCTTAAATTTGGCTTCACCAACCACCTATCTATTTGAGTAACATCAATTTCCTTTAGTTGTGAAATTTCCATCTAAATTTCAATCAAATTCCCTTTGAAATTTGATTGATGTCTTACAATATTTATCTGTCCTAGTAACCCAGGAGAATTGTCTCTTCCAATGCCTAATGATCCTTTGTCTAGCAGATCGAATATTCCTTTGCAATCATCTTTAACTTCCTTGGCTATTTTCTTATTTTCAGCAATGTTGGCCTCCCATACTTTAAGCATGATATCACCTCTGATCTGCTTTGTAATAGACAACTTTTGAGTTTTTGACACCTCCTCTTTTGTTGAAAGTACAACTGCCTTTTGAAAAGTAGTTTAGGCTACCTTAGCTTCTTTTTCTTTCAAGACAATGCCATCGATTTACTTAATTCTTGGAAGTATTTCTGAATGACTTCTACTTTGGAAATCAATTTTTGTTGCTCTCCTTCTATCTTCATGTGCACTTCCAGTGCCTAGGCTTGGAAAAATTTCCAATCTATCACCTAATTTTGAATAGAATCCAACCTATCCTATAACTATTTGGTTAATTCTTCCTATTGGATGGCATGTACTTGACTAGCCTACATATTTGTATACATTTCATCCAGACTTGACTTAAGCATTTGAATTTCCTGTTTGTCAACGATTCTAGCTTGTTCTAGCCCTTTGTTTATCTCTTTGCTAATATTTTTCTCAGTATTTTTTAGTTGTCTTTGTAGCTGGGCTATCATATGATTTCTCTTCCTTAGCCTTGTTTTTAGATTATATACTGTGAGCATATTGAATGTTTCCAAAGCTCCCATAGATCCTACTACCTTTGTGGTGAACTCTTCCTCTTTTATCTTCTGTCCATATACGAGCACTTGATGTTTCTTTACCATTGTTTCTCCTTTCCAATGTGTTTCCTGTTTTACCATAGCCCTTCTCTTTTTACTGAAAAATTAATCAGAGGAAGGTATCTCTTCTCTAGAGATGGGAGTAAGATCACTTGCATATATGACTTCTAGATGAGGAATCCCAAGAGTTGATTGTAAATAAGTCAAGGACGTAATTGGGCTACCCAACTTCGTAGATGGCGTTTCTTCTACATTTTCAGGAATGTCAGCGGGAATAGTTGATGATGAAGGGGGAATCAATTTATTTGACTTGGGAGGTGTCTCAGACCCTTTTTATGTTCCTAACCCTGGGTTCTAGGTCTGTGGACCTTCTGATTTTGGTGAAGACGTTTTAGTCTCCTTTGGATTTTCCTTTGTATTTTCTTTATCTTGCACTTCTGATCCAAAACCTGGGGGAGGACTTCCTTATGATGGAGGGGAAGTTGTCAATTCTCCTTATAGTACCTTTGGAAAACCACTTCGCCTGTGTCTCTAGAAAGTCAAAAAACTGGTCTGCAAGTCTGGTGATAATGCCTGTACTCTGCCTAATACCTCCTCATAGGTTCTAGCTCATTTGAACATGTCGTCGCAGGGGGATTTTTCATGTTTGTATGCTTTCAGATTGCAGTAGGAAAGGTGATTCCATGCAATTTGACAAGGGTCATATTTTTTGTGTTCGAGATCCACCAATTTGACCTCTTCTAGTGTTGTGACTTCAAATTTGGAATGACCTAGGTTAAGTAGTGAAAACTTCCCAATCTGCACAGGGAACAATGGCCATAACTTCTTTTGAGCTTCTTTCAGTTATATTCCGATGCGGCCTGTTATTGTTTGATGAGCTACCTCCCTGTACACCAATTTGTTAGGGAGGAATTTCTAAAGTGCATGGGGAGGGATCGAACATCCAAAAACCCTGATATAGGAGAAATTCTCCTCGATAAACCAATCGACAACCACCTTGAGGTTTCCTCTGACCAGCTCTAAAATACGGGGGGGTGCATAGCCATACAACATCTGATGCACCGATATCACCACAAAATGAAAAATTTCATAAAAATAATCCTTAGCATTTTCTTCCCACAACTTAGAATGATATTCATGAATGGGTTCAGTGCAGGTTGGGTTCCAACTCCAATTCATCAAGGGGAAAGGAGCCATGAAACATATAGCATCCATAATGTATGTGGACATGTAAAAGTCTACTGGTCAGCCTTTGGATCTTGTGGTTTGATACTCCATAACCTCCTTAGCTAGGTTATCTAATAAAATCTTGTTCCAATTGAAGTTGTAGCCTTCTGCTGCTTCATGTAGAAGGGGCACCCATTCTGCAGGGAAATGGGTAGGACTTTTCTTCCCGAAAAGTCTACATAGCATCATAGCCACATAGACCATGTACTCATTCAATGAGGCTATCGCATAAATGCGATGGGTATCGGTCCTGAATTTTGCTGGGTCTCTCCACCAGTCTTTGATTATGCCGGGGTATTGTTGTGAGGTATTCTATCCTACGGACTAATAAGCTAGGGTTCTAAGCTTATACGCAGATCATGACCCTTCAGATTTAACCTTTAACCTTCTACCCAAAATCTCAACCCCTTTTCTCAAAAAAGCATAGGAAGAATGAACTAACCTTTTTATCGAAGGTTGAAGTAGATCCTCCGTTGAGTTGTTGTCTCCTTGCTGCTGCTCCTTCCACAAAGCTATTCCTGCAAAACAAGACAAAAACATACATGCATGCTACTGATCTACTAGGGGGTTAGAGATAAAACATAAATCAGATAACATAGATGAGACTCATGTATTTCGGGATGGGAAAAGTATCTTTTTCATTAACATCAATACAAATCAACTTACAATGATTTCTGAGATTGGCCACCGTTCCTCGATCCTGATCCTGGGCTCTTCCTCTTCTTTCTGTCCTCCAACTGCTGCTGCAAGTATTTCT
>ML779323.1:233807-260678 GCA_009831015.1 Picea engelmannii
GCTGCTGCAAGTATTTCTTCTAAAGCTTAAGGCAAGGCTAGAAGGTTTGGACAGAACTGGCTTGGCAATTTGGCAGAGTTTCTTTGCTATGATTTTCCTCCTTTGAATAGTACCCCTACCCCTCCTTTAATAGGCTAGAAGGATCTAGGGTTTTTGGCGAACTCTCGGCCATGCATGGCTCGGAGTTCCAGTTAACTGACAAATAGCCTTGTGTTCCGGCGGAAACTTTCCTGATTTTTTGCTTTGTTAGGTACCCGCGGGCTGTTTTGGGTTAGCCCGCGGATGCTCGCGTGCAGTATAAGGACAGCAAGCGGATGCCCGCGCCCAGTGAGACGTTAGGGCGTGGGTTAGTGGCTTTTTTGAGGATTTGTTCAGCATGGCTTTGGCTAGGAAGAGGCATGAGTTGGCCTGATGCCAGATAAACCTGTGTAGTGCATTTTAGGGTTATAACAGGTATGTTTGGTCTGCCTCTATGCATTCTTTCCTTTGAAATTTGCTTACAAATTCTTTATCATAAATATATTTAGAATTGGGAGACAGTTTATACATTACTTGTATATGCTTCGGTCTCAAAGAGTCGACAATGACCCATTGGATGTATAAAATTCTCCTCATCTACACGTCCGTTCTCTCTAAGGCCCAACTGATCATATCGTTGTAGGACATGAGTCGTGGGTGTGTAGCTACTTTGTGAAGCTCAGAATCTTCTATGTCTTGGAGCTTGTTATCTGAATCATCAAGGAAAGTCTTGATTTCGTAGTCCAAATTTTCAAAAATTTGCCTCCAGGATTTGATTGAATCAATGGCGTGCAGTGTAGTATCGGATATGACATCTCCTTCTGAGCTTGAGATTTCAGCTGATTCTTTGCTTTTCTTAGGTGCCCTTCTTGGTGCCATAATGTTCATGCTAGAACGAAAAGCTCTTGCAGAGGAAAAATGTATAAGATTAGCTGAATGCAACTCAATCCTGATTGTAAAAAATAAGAATGAAATTCGAAACATAGAACCTTTATTAACCTTTAACTCATCTTACAATGAGCATACTGACGCAAATGATAGGAATTTAATGTTTTAATGGGGAAGATACACCTAGAGATATGCATTTGTGTTAGAAATTTCTCCATTTGTCCGTTATAGATACTATCGCATATCGGTGATTTCAAAACTAGAGTTTCAAAAGGACTGCTTTCAACAAAACCCGAAATGCGAAACGCGAAAAGTAGTTTAGTCATCATTAATCCCATTTTAAACTAACTTAATTTAGTTTTAGGATTTGTTAAAAAATCATGATTTCACATTTCAGAGTTTTGGAGATCCTGTCCCCAAGAGGTATGTCATAAGAAAACCCTAAATTGCGAAATCACAATGGGATTAATTTAGGCACTAATCGATTGTATTAATGCTTTAATTAATCGAGATTAGTAATTAATTTCATTTTTTCGGAAAATCGGAGATCAGGAGTTCGAGGGTCGACATTTTGAAAGCACTTTGATACAAGGAAACCCGAATCACGAAAGATTAATGAATTGTTGATTGTGTTTAAGAGTTTAATTAAATACGATTAAAGGGTACTTCGTGAAAAGCGTGTCGGGACTTATAACATTCATTTTTTCTTTTTTTATTTCTTTAAATATAAATCCTTTTCGGGATTTCGGCACCGGGACTCTGGAGTTGTTAACTAAAGATCATACCTCATGAATAGCCGAATCTCGAAAATCGAAAAATCGAAAGACTTTTGACTCCTTTTTAGAACTAAGGGCGGCTCCATAACTAGGAAATAACGGATTTTTAGGTTTAGAGAGGAAAGATTAATTTTTTTTTGAACATAGGCTCCATCTAGGGATCTTGTCTTCTTGTGGGACGAGAAGAACATGTAGCTCAAGTGCCTTCATTGGGTAAATGGGGTCAATCATTCAACTCTGTGAAACACATCTGGAGAAAACTCAACAAGGGATTTTTAGTACCTCAACCTTAACTTCAGAGACTTTTCAAAACTAAAACATCCAATGATCTCAAGTTAGGCTCACAATAGATTTCCCTTTCTAAAACTGAGCTCATATTTTTGCAAGATAATCGAAACAAAATTAATCATTCTACCAGGTTTCATTTGATTTTGTTCGCATCAAGGTAAAGTAATTTCAATGTTTCAAATTAGGGGATCCCATAAGCTTATAGTGTAAATCTAGCTGAGAGAAGAAAAGTTACCAGAGCATTTTGTAATTCATGTATAACAGCCTTATCAGGTATGTAGATATTTATTCACTGTCAACGAGCCTGTTCAGTACCCTAGTGAAGTTATCAGATTTTCCACATTGAATTTCCTTTCACCACTTCATTATTTTCTAGCATTTAAATGATGAGATGAGGGCAATCAATAATGAATTTCCTTTCTTCATCTCTTTAGACTATATGGGGGCAATCAATAATGAATTTATTTTCACCATCTGTCTATATATATTTTTTAATATGAAGTGGGGGAAATCAATAAGTATGTAATATACTCGGGAAAATGTCTGCTTAAAATTTTAACAGCAGAGGTCTGTCAACTCATTTTAATAGCTCTAGGTTAATATTCTTTCTGGCCTTCAAACACTTTTGGCTTCAGGGAAATTCTTGGGGGAAATCTTATTGATATATTTAGGGACTTTCCTTGAGTGGAAACGATCAAGTTATTCCTGCTAGGATGACTAAGGAAGTTAGGATTAGCCCAGACATACTTCCGGTTCAACTAAAGTTAGAAGAAACATAAACTTTTCTTGTTCTCATTTTGAAGGTTAGTTTGTGAGTTTCTGGAGCTAAGGTGAGACCTTTCTTTTCTCAAGAAACTTATGGGAAAGTAACCAGGGTCAGGTGAAAAGCAAGCTTGATCACGATCAAGGGGAAAAGTTAAAAGAGCTTTAGATATTCGGTTGCACATATGATTGTTCTTAATGATTTTCTTACTTAACTTCGTAACCTTTCCTTAAGCCCTCCCCACCTTTTTTTTTTCTTTTTTATTTTTTTTCTTATGTTTAAAACTTTCAGTGTTATTATTAACAACCATGAAATTACTGTCTTACTCATTTGTATCTCTTAGGGCATTTTAACCTGAATTTTCAGAACAAAAATTCATACCTTTGTAGTTTCTTTGTATTTTCAGCCAAAAAACTGTTTATTTATTACCTTTTTCAAAAGGTATTTAACATGAATATCCATGCATGTTACCCTTTTAGTACCTCTAGTCTCTTGGTTCATTAACAAATTTCCTGTAAAAAAAATGACATGATAACTATCAGGAATTCTTACAAAATAGAAAGTTCTTTTTTATTGCAAAATTCGACCTATTTTGTATATATATATATATATATATATATATATATATATATATATATATATATATATATATTTTTTTTTTTTATTTTTATTTTTTTCATTTTCATTTTCTTAGTTGGTATTTCATATTTACAGCCAAAATAAAACTTACCTGAATAAATGTAACTATAAAGAAAACATGAAAACAAACCGATATGTACAATGAGAGTTTGGAAACATATTACTGCATGTAGTGTTTAAGGTACCGCCCATTGATGGGGGTGTTGAGAATCTTTCAGTCGATATTTTCTAATAAAAAAACATTCTTTCCCTCAAAAGCTGAAATCTTGTATGGGCCACACCAGATCTGATCAAACTTGACATGTTTACCAGCATCTTCTTTCTTGGCTTCCCATTTTAGGACCAAATCGCCAGGGAGGAATTCTCTATCTTTAGCTTTTTGGTCGAATAAGGATTTCATATTATCCTGATATCTCTGTAGCCTTTCATCTACTTCGGCCCTAATTTTTTGAACTTCAATGAACTGGTTTATCCTCCTGGTAATGTCATTCGGTTCTTCATTTGATTCTTGCCAGAGTTTCATTACTGGCAGAGCAAGATTTATTGGTAAAATGACGTCAGTACCATATACCATCTCAAATGGGGACATCCCAATTGATGTTTTGGTACCTATATTGTTGGCCCATAAAGCATATTTTAGATGGATATGCCATGCTTTCTTGTTTTCATTCAACACCTTTTTAATTATAGTAATCAAACTTTTGTTAGATGACTCGGCTAGACCATTACCCTGTGGGTAGTAATCCATGGAGTGTCCTAGAACGATATTATATTTTTGAAAAAATCTTACCATGGCCATGGACTTAAAATATTTTGCATTATCAGTGACTATCTTTTGGGGACAGCCGAATCTGGATAAGGTATTTTCCTCTAGAAAACTGATTACTACCGAGTCAGTTGCATTTCTCATGGGAATAGCTTCCACCCACTTGGTGAAATAGTCTGTAGCAGTTAGAATCCATTTGTGTTGGGCACTGGAGTGTGGATGAATTTACCCAATGAAATCAAGACCCCATTGCTGAAATGGAGCTTCAGTTTTAACTGGAACTAAAGGTAAAGCTAGGACTTTTTGTTTTTCTGTAAACAACTGAGAGGGAGTACAAGTTCGGACTTTAGTGTTTACATCTATGAATAGTTTGGGCCAGTAATACTTGGCTCTTAAGATTTTATAAGCCATTTCTCGTCAAGCATGGTGTCCTCCACACACTCCCTCATGGAATTCATCTATAACCTTTTCTATTTCAGTCTCGACTAAACAACTCAACAGGAAACCCAGGGGGTCTTTCCAATACAATTTACCATCTATGATACAATATTTTACGGCATGTAGCTTCAATGTTCTAGATTTAGATGGAGTTAGCTCACCGAGACACTGAAGGGTCAATAAATAAGAAATAATATCGTGATACCAAACTGAAGAAGATAACTTGTCTTGAATTTCCATTGTGGGTGCAATGACATCGAGCTCATCTATCTCTAAAAATCCTTCGTTCTCTTGCAATTGGCTTATTCCAAGTGCTTTCAAATTTGATTCAGCCATCAATTTAGCCAAACCCTGACCTTTAATCAGTTTAGTTGGTTTGACTTCCAAGTCCAACTCCTGGATTTTAGCCAACCATCTGTCTCTCCTTCCATCACTGTCTGGATGGACCAATATATCCTTAATAGAACTCGTAGGCACATAAGCAATGATCTTTGAGTGCAATATGTAAGTTATGAAATCTTTGAGAGCTTTCACCATTTCATAAGCTTGTTTTTCCATGATGTCATATTTCAATTCAGTGTCTATGAGACTTTTACTAAAAAATGCAATAGGTTGCTTGAAACCTTCCTCATTTTTCTGTAACAATACAGCTGCGATAGTGTGCTCAGAATCAAAAGAAAAAATCAGAAACTCCTTTGTGTAATCCGGGCTTGCCAGGACTGGTGCTTCACTTATCACTCTCTTGATACGTTGAAATAACGATTTGTCTTCATTTGTCCACTTCACCTCGTTGTTCTTCTTAAGCATGTCTATAATCATTTTTACAATTTCAGCAAAGTTAGGGATGAATCTCCTCAAGAAATTTATTTTTCCTAAAAAAGACTGAATTTCTTTTACATTTCTAGTGATATTTATAGTATCTATTGCCTCGATCCTTTTCGGATCGATTTTGATTCCATCTCTAGAAACTATATGACCCAATATTTTACCTTCTTACATTACGAAATGAGATTTCTTGGGATTAAGGGACAAACCAAATTTGTGACATTTCTCAAAATTTTGCTTGATTCTTGAGATGCACTAAATGTTATGCATCAGATTTGGAAAAAAAAGTCAGGTCATAAAGATAGATAACAACAAACTTATCTCTTTCTCCCACGAAGGTGATATCCATAGCTTGTTGGAAATTTGTCCCTGCATTCATTAAACCAAAAGGCATTTTTTCATACATGAAGGTACCCCAAGGGGTAGTGAACACAATTTTTTCTTTATCATCTTGATGAACTACAATCTGATTGTAACCTGAAAAGCCATCAATCATGGAAATTTTGTTAGCTCCAACTACTTTTTCTAAAACATGATCCATCTTAGGCAATAGATAAATGTCTTTAAGTGATGATAGGTTCAGGTTTCTAAAATCAACACACAGTCTGATTTCGCCATTTTTCTTTCTTATTGGGACTAGATTGGCTACCCACTCAAAGTATCTTAGTGGGACAATGAATTTGGCGTCCAAGAGATTTTTGATTTCTTTTTCTATCACCAGTAATAACATAGGGTTAATCTGTCTGATTTTTTTCTTAAAAGGTTTGACACCTAACATAGGGTTAATCTGTCTGATTTTCTGTTTAAAAGGTTTGACACCTTGTTTCAGAGGAATTTTATGCTCCATTATGGTACTGTCATAAGTTCTCAATTCATCATAAGACTAAGTTAAAACGTCCTTATATTGTTTAAGTAACTCAACATACTTACTTTTTGTTTCAGGAGGTAGGTACCTGGATAATTTTACTAGTCTAGGATCCTCTTTGGTACCTATATCGCAATCCTCAACCTCTTCTGGCTGAGGCTGTAAAGTGGACTTTAGAGGGATGTCATCTTGATTAAATAACCTTTCTAAGGGAATCAGGCCCTTGGGGATCTAATTATTTTTCAAAACAAGAATACGGTGGTTAGCGATTTTATCTTGGAACTCTTGGGGGTCTTCCCTTTCTTGCATGATCCAAATAGGATCATTTTGGTTTTCTTGGTCGTCATGCGTTTCAGAAAACTCGTCTACCAATTCTAAAAATTTATGGAGCTTTTCATGTTCCTCAAAAACTTGCCAGTTGTATGTTATTCGGTATGGAAGGCCTATGTCTCATTTGTATATGGTATTTTAGTTTGAAAGAAGTGGGAGGTGTGAATGTTGAAGCTGCTTTGGCTAACGCATCTGCCTGTTGATTTTCAGCTCTTGGAATGTAGTGAATATTGATAGAGGAGAAAAAGTTTTCGATCAGATCCCAAACACAATTCTTGTAAGACCTTAACCTAGGGTGTTTGTCCTGGTACTGCTAATTTACCTGTTTCACTATTAACTCTGCATCGCCAAAGCCTTCCAGGTTTTTTTTTTTCATTCTCCTAGCAGCTTCTAATCCTAACATTAAGGCTTCATACTCACATACATTATTAGTGTGGTCAATGTTCCATTGTAACCTATAAGAGAAAGGGATAATGAATTTATCATCAGGTGCTACAAAGAGTGCTCTAGCCCCTGCTCCAAAATAGGATGAGGCACCATCAAAAAACATTTTCCAAACACCAGTGCTATATACCTCTTCCTTTATTTTTTCTTTTTCTTTTTTCTTTTCTGTACAACTTTCTTCTATACATACATCAATATCATCATCAATAGATTAAATACAATTGCCTAAATCTTGATCAACAATATATACAGGGTAGTTATTCGGGTTGTGTGGGTCACTTACTGTAGATGAAAACCTAGTTTCTCTATTTAGGCACGTGAACTGTCCTCCAAAAATCAGGATCGTGGCATACGTCATGTCGAGTTGGAGGGATCCTCCAATATTGGCACCCCAGGACCTAGATAACAACATGCCATACTTCAGAGGTATATCAGCGACAACCACATCCATTAGAATGATTTTTGCAGGTATCTGTGAAAGATTAACAACTAAGTCTTTAATCATTTCTATACATTTAACTTTTCTTGAATCGAAGGAATATAAATCTCCATAAGGCCTGGTGATTTCAAGACCAAGTCTATCCATAATGGCTTTAGGCATTACATTGTGAGAGGCTCCAGAATCTAACATGCAATTATGGAGCAAGTGATCGAACATAGTTAGCATGATATAGAAAGGGGCAACGATGTCTTTGGCACCTTCGAAATGCAGGCCGAAAATTATATTAGGCTTGTCATATTCTAAGTTTATAACATAGGCCTGACTTTCATTTTCTGAAAAACTAATCATCTTAGCAATTTGTTTTCTGTATATTGGGTTTTTCGCCAGTTCAACAAGAGGTATAGGAATCTTGATTTTATTGATTTCATTTTCCATATTAAAATTTCCCACAATTTTGTCTCTCTCTATGGTTTTGGCTTCTATCCCCTTCTTTTCAGCTTTCTTTTGTGGTGAAGTTTTTGTTTCAGTTACAAGAAACTTGAGAAATAAGGACTAGGAAAATGTGGACTTGTTTCTTCAGACTCACAGGGTGAATATATAGGAGAATCGACTGGAGTCGAGTCAAGATATACAAGATATTCATTGGAGTATTGAGAGATAGGAAACTGAACTTTGGGAAGAGAAAAGGTGTCGATCGAAATAGGAAGTGAGATGGATCCTTTACCACTATTGGAAAAAGAAACAGTTGAGAAAGTCTCAGTTTTAAAATCAGGTAAGACCAAATCGGGTTCTAGGGTTACAATTATATCAGCAGATTGTTCCCTGCAAAGAGATGGGGTATTTGATCCTTCAAGTAGATCCTTAGTGTTCAATTGTGTAAGTTTAGATTGATAAATCTTATTTGTCATTGAAGCAGTCTGGTTAAGGTATCTTCTTGATTTTAAAATTTTTTCTGGGTCGGAAACTGGCGAAGTCTGTTTGTCATTTGGGTTCTTCCTGGTGTTATTTCAGCTTAAAGTCATTTTATTTATCATGGAGTCGCCAAGTGAAATATGAAGGTAGCCTTAAAAGGTTTTCAATATTTGTTCACTATCAAAGCAAGAAAGTGTCAATGTCGTTCTTCCCAGGGAAAAAGTTTCATTTATTTGCTCCCCGACAATGGCGCCAAAAAGATGTTGTTCCTGAGTTTATACTTTAAGTCTCTAAAGTATATCGTCAAGGCATCCGAATAAGGTAGAGAGAGTTAAGGGGTAAAGTATCGGTTTTATGAAAGGCAAATTAAGGTTGTTTTCTTAACTGTCTCTGCCTAGCTTCCCATTGTTCATGGATGCTAATGTCCCTCTCAATTACTTCCCATGAATGTTCTAACTCGACCCGGGTGCTTGCTGTCTGTAAGATGGTGTTAAATAAATTCTAAGAAATGCTAGTTTAATCTGAAAGGTCGGGCTCTATATTAGGTTGTCTAGTATTAGGTACAGTGATGAGGGATAAAGGTTAAAAGGTCTAAAACTTTGTTTTTAGGGTTGCTATTTTTGTTTTGAATTATAAAAGAAAAGTTTCCAAACTTAAAATAATAACATAATAGTTTTATAGGATGTTTCATGTGCCTGAGTTAAATTTGAAAGTCATGAAGTGATAGGGAGGAAAAACATAAAGCTGTTGAATAATGTGAGGCGTCAATCATGGAAGAATATCACATTACAATAGGAGAAGAGGAAAAACAAGAGATCTATGATGAAGTACAAAATGCAGTGATCTAAATAATCTACAGGTCTTGAACTTGCTGATAGAAAACACACAGGAAAAACTGCAAAAAACTAGATAACCGGATAACTTTTAACCACAGTAGGTGTTATACTAAATTGCAGTTAAACATTCATCAGAGATACATAAGTGAAAAATGCTAAAAACGAAAGTAAAGAGGAACAGATAACTCAGGTTCGATAGAATTTGGAATCTCCTTTTGTATTATCTTTTATCACTGTAAATGAGAAAACTTCTTTGGTACAATCAGCTGCAAAAAAGCCTCTTCTTAGTCTTGCAAAATTATATTTATACAAAGTCATCAAATTTTTGATAGTTGGTGGTTTGCTAACTTCTAGGGGCTAACGGTTACAAAAACACAAATCTTGAACCATTTTCATGGTCATCTTTAATTTCTCTATAATCTCGATAATACGAGCTTTCAAAACGATACTTCATTTTTTTGTTGAAGTATCTCCTTCTTTCAGTCCAAGACATTCAACACATTTTTCTAGAAACTGCACAAAAAATCTAGGAGGCTTTGGAAAATCCTTCACCTCGAATAGATAGAAATTTCTCTGTATTTTTGGAAGTTGGTCTTCAATAACTTTACCAGCACTCTCAATTGATTGAAACCTTAAATTTGGTTTCACCAACCACCTATCTATTTGAGTAACATCAATTTCCTTTAGTTGTGAAATTTCCATCTAAATTTCACTCAAATTCCCTTTGAAATTCGATTGATGTCTTTCTATATTTATCTGTCCTAGTAGCCCAAAACAATTGTCTCTTCCAATGCATAATGATCCTTTGTCCAGCAGATCAAATATTCCTTCACAATCATCTTTAACTTCTTTGGCTATTTTCTTATTTTCGGCAATGTTGGCCTCCCATACTTTAAGCATGATATCACCTCTGATCTGCTCTTTAACAGACAACTTTTGAGTTTTTGATACCTCCTCTTTTGCTGAAAGTACAATTGCCTTTTGAAAAGTAGTTTGGGCTACTTTAGCTTATTTTTATTTCAAGACAATGCCATAGAAAGATTTACTTACTTCTTGGAAGTAGTTCTGAATGACTTCTACTTTGGAAATCAATTTATGTTGCTCTGCTTCTATCTTCGTGTGCACTTCCAGCGCCTGGGATTGGAAAAACTTCCAATATATCACCTGATTTTGAATAGAATCCAACCTATCTTGTAACTATTTGGTTAATTCTTCCTATCGGATGGCCTGTCCTTGACTAGCCTACATATTCGTATACATTTCATCCAGACTTGACTTAAGCATTTGAATTTCCTGCTTGTCAACGGTTCTAGGTTGTTCTAGCCCTTTGTTTATCTCTTCGCCGATAATTTTCTCAGTATTTTTTAGTTGTCTTTGAAACTAGGCTATCATATGATTTCTCTTCCTTAGCCTTGTTTTCATATTGTCTACTGTGAACATATTGGTTGTTTCCAAAGCTCCCATAGATCCTGCTACCTCTGTGGCAAACTCTTCCTCTTCTATCTTCTTTCCATCTACGAGCACTCAGTGTTTCTTTACCATTGTTTCTCCTTTCCAATGTGTTTCCTATTTTACCACATCCCTTCTCTTTTTACTAAAAAATTAATCATAGGAAGGTATCTCTTCTCTAGATATGGGAGTAATATCACTTGCATATATGACTTGTAGACGAGGAATCCCAAGAGTTGACTGTAAAGGAGTCAAGGACGTAATTGGGCTACACAACTCCATAGATGGTGTTTCTCCTACTTTTTTCAGGAATGTCAGTAGGAATAGTTGATGATGAAGGGGGAATTGATTTATTTTACTTGGGAGGTGTCTTAAACCCTTTTTCTGTTCCTGACCCTAGGTTCTCGATCTTTGAACCTTCTTCTTTTTGTGAAGACGTTTCAGTCTCCTTTGGATTTTCCTTTGTATTTTCTTTATCTTGCGCTTCTGATCTGGAACCTAGGGGAGGACTTCCTTGTGATGGAGGGGAAGTTGTCAATTCTCCTTGCAATACCTTTGGAAAACCACTTTTCCTGTGTCTCTAGAAAGTCAAAAAACTGGTCTGCAAGTCCGGTGATAATGCCTGTACTCTACCTAATACCTCCTCATAGGTTCTAGCTCCTTTGAACATGTCATCGCAGGGGGATTTTTCATGTTCGTACGCTTTCATATTGCAGTAGGCAAGGTGATTCCCCACAATTTGATAAGGGTCATATTTTCTATGTTTGAGATCCACAAATTTGACCTCTTCTAGTGTTGTGGCTTCAACTTTTGATTGACCTAGGTTAAGTAGTGAAAACTTCCCAATCTACACAAGGAACACTGGCCATAACTTCTTTTGAGCTGCTTTTAGTTCTATTATGATGCCGCCTATTATTGTTTTATGAGCTACCTCCTTGCACACCAGTCTTTCAGGGAGGAATTTCGAAAGTGCATGGGGAGGGATCGAACATCCAAAAAACCTGATATAGGAGAAATTCTCCTTGATAAACCAATCGACAACCGCCTTGAGGTTTCCTATGACAAGCTCTTAAATATGGGGGGGTGCACAACCATACATCATTTGATGCACTAGTATCACCAAGAAATGACAAATTTCATAAAAGTAATCCTTAGCATTTTCTTCCCACAACTTAGAATGATATTCATGAATGGGTTCAATGCAGGTTGGGTTCCAACTCCTATTCATCAATGGGAAAGGAGTCATGAAACATATAGCATCCATAATGTATAAATACATGTAAAAGGATATTGGTCGGCCTTTGGATATCGCTGTTTGATACTCCATACCTCCTTAGCTAGGTTATCTGATAAAATCTTATTCCAATTGAAGTTGTAGCCTTCAGCTGCTTCATGTAGAAGGGGCACCCATTCTGCAGGGAAATGGGTAGGACTTTTCTTCTCGGAAATTCTGCATAGCATCATAGCCAGATAGACCATGTACTCATTCAATGAGGCTATGGCATAAACACCATGGGTATCAGTCCTGAATTTTGTTGGGTCTCCCCACCAATATTTGATTATGTCGAGGTATGTTTGGTCTGCCTATGTGCATTCTTTCCTTTGAAATTTGCTTACGGATTATTTATTAAAAAGATATTTATAATTGGGAGACAGTTTATACATTACTTGTATATGCTCCGGTCTGAAAGAGCCAACGATGACCCCTTGGCTGTCTAAAATGTTCCTCGTCTGCACGTCCATTCTCTCTAAGGCCCAACTGATCATATCATTGTAATACATGATTCATGGGTGTGTAGCTACTTTGTGAAGCTCAGACTCTGCTATGTTTCAGAGCTTTTTATCAGAATCGTCAAGGAAATTCTTGATTTCGTAGTCCAATTTTTCAAAAATTTGCCTCTAGGATTTGATTGAATCAATGGCAGGTGGTGTAGTATCGGATATGACATCTCCCTCCGGGCTTGAGATTTTAGCTTCTTCTTCGATTTTCTTAGGTGCCCTTCTGGGTGCCATAATGTTCGTGCTAGAACGAAAACTTGTTGCAGAGGAAAAATGTATAAGATTGGCTGAATGCAACTCATCCCTAATTGTAAAAAATAAGAATGAAATTCGAAACACAGAAACTTTATTAACCTTTAACTCGTCTTACAATGAGCATACTGACACAGGCGATAGGAATTTAATGTTTTAATGGGGAAGATACACCTGGAGATACGCATTTGTGTTAGAAATATCTCCATTTATCCATTATAGATATTGTCGCATATCGACGATTTCAAAAGTGGAGTTTCGAAAGGAATGCTTTCAACAAAACCCGAAATGAAAAACGCGAAAATTAGTTTAGTCATCATTAATCCCATTTTAAACTAACTTAATTTAGTTTTAGACTTTGTTAAAAAATCACGATTTTGCATTTCGGAGTTTTGGGGATCCTATCCCCAAGAGGTATGTCATAAGCAAACCTTGAATTGCAAAATTGCGATGGGATTAATTTAGGCGCTAATCGCTTGTATTAATGCTTTAATTAATCGAGATTAGTAATTAATTTCCTTTTTTCGGAAAATCGGAGATCGAGAGTTCGAGGGTCGACATTTTGAAAGAACTTTGATACAACGAAACCCAAATCGTGAAATATTAATGAATTTTTTATTGTGTTTAAGAGTTTAATTAATCACGATTAAAGGGTACTTCGTGAAAAGTGCATCGGGACTTATAACATTCATTTTTTCTTTTTTTATTTCTTTAAATATAAAGCCTTTTCGGGATTTCGGCACCGAGACTCTGGAGTTGTTAACTAAAGATCATACCTCATGACTAGCCAAATCCCAAAAACCAAAAAATCAAAATACTTTTGACTCCTTTTTAGAACTAAGGGTGGCTCCATAACTAGGAAATAACGAAGTTTTAGGTTTAGAGAGGAAAGATTAAAATTTGTTTCAACACCCCCAAAACAAACCAAATCTAGCCACTGTTCATTAAAGAAATATCAAGTGACAAGAGAGAGCCCTCTCTCAGTTGAGCAGGCTAGTGCTCATCTCTGAAGTTGGTTGAAACAGTTACCTCTGACGTTTGTCTATTCAGTCGGACAAAATTTACAGAGTGTTAACAGATCCCCGATACCTTTTCGGCATCGACAATCCTAGGACCAGTTTAAGAATGCATATCTGGAGGAAAGTCTTGACTCTAACTAATACCCGTGAAGTTAAGTTCGTAGTCTTCATTTCCACATGTCCCAAGCTAGTTTCGCCACATCAGCACCGTACGATGAAATCAATCGGCGTCGGCGGTGTTATCACCCTATAATTTATAGGATCAACTGGTGACTGGAATGTTATCTCTCTAGTGTTTTTTTTTTGTCAAATGATTTTTCATTCTACAAATAATTTGAGAAAAGAAAGAAAAAGAAAAAGAAAAGAAAGAAAAAGAAAAAGGAAAAAGAAAAGAAAGAAAAAGAAAAGAGGGCATAAAAGAATATCAATAAGAGCCCCATGCAATAACAGTGACTTGGTCCATACCTTTCAAGCACGACTAAGTTCTTTTAAATTGATGTTGATAGGAATAGTGAATAAGCTTGGCTAAACTGTTTAATCTTAGCCAAGTGATCTAGGTTAGTTAGTGAATAAATCTAGCTAGACTGTCTAATCTTGGTCAGATAGCCCCAGGGTAGAGTAAGTTCTTAGCCAACAGTTTAATCTGGGCTAACTGTCATAGGAAGTTAGGTTAGAACATAGGCTAGTTTGCTTTACTTCAATAAAACCAACTCGATTATCAATGTTGGACCATGTTTTGGATGCTCGAAAAGTTGTTTGCCTAACCCCTTGGTGATGTAAAGATGTAAAAGCTTGGGAAAAAACCATGATATGCTCTTATCCTAAGTTTTTCAGGGTGCATATGCTTTTGTGCCCACATTTATGCACCGCTCATGTATCAACGACCCAGATGATCGCGCCTAGATCTACGGTGGACAAATCTTTCCAGACCCCCCTGACCGTTCTACCTTTAACGGAGGGGGGGGGGGTTCGGAATCGCTGATAATGCATGCACGCATATGGACGGCCCAAGTTTCGACGCTTAGATCTACGGTTTATATTGGATTCTGGACCCCCCTATCCATTCTGCATTTAATGGAGGGTGGGGGGGGGTGTCCGGAATGTGTGTTAAAGAGTGCACACAGATCTGTGGTCAAAAGGAAAGTGCGTAGATCAATGGCCCAAGGTATTTTTTGGACCCCCACGAATGATCTACCATTAACGGTGGGGGGGTGGTCCGGAATGGAATCTTACTCTGGCAGCCCCCTATCTATACATGGCATGAATCTACTGGTCCCGAATCCCACCGCCTCTCACTGCCTGACATACCACATCACCTACTAACATCATCATCCACCTTTCCAAAAGAGTCACATCCCATAACTCCATCAGTCCTTCTCCCTCATTCACTCGAGGCAAGTACCCTCACCATGATTTTTTCCCCCAATCGATAACCGCCACATCAACCATCTGTATCCCTCAGTCATTGTCACCCGCCATCTCACATTATAAATGACCCATTGGCCATTTATTACTCGATAACTTATCCATTAACCAACTGACCTGTCCCCCGCGCCCAACGGATACCCGTTTACTCAAAATTACCCTCACTCTTCATTCCTTCACCATTTACCCACTCATCACACCAGAGAATTTACCCTGTTTACTTCTCTGTTATAGTCAGTCGCTCCCATCTACAGTAGTCAAAGATAACATTGTTTTATTTGTAGGTATTGTTACAGTAATGGTGCCAAAATCAAAATGAACAGAAGGAGAGGAGAATCCGTTTCTCCCGCCTCATGTCGATCTCGATAGGATTCCACTGGCCGACAAAGACTACTTAATCGCAGACACTAAGTGCTATTTCAACTTTGCAGACCTTCAATCATGGCTTAAAGAAGTCTCCAGAGTGATGAAATTGGAATTTGGGAGTCCAACCTACCCTTGTACCTCTTCCCCCAGATTCACCATTTCCCAGAGTTCACCCTCAAGTGCCAAGCCCACTATATTCCTGAGAAAAGAGCCATCGTATCCTCCTCCGGGGAAGTTCTTTTCCTCATCACGCCATAAACCATCGACAAAATGATGCAAATATCCTGAGCTGACTCTGCATCACCTTTTAACCTTGAAATCCTTACAGAGTTATACCAGAAGATGACTTTTCCTCAAAGAGCTCAAATATTTGAGCTTTTTCTTCCACAATCTGCTTAGCTCCCCGCTACAAATCCCCCTTATCCTTCCTCCATGTTCTCAACCAAAGAAAACTAGGTTATCACATCCCTATGCAGCTTGTTGGGTTATTATTCAGATCAGTTGGTAGATGAACCCATTCTAGGATTTTTGTCTATTTTCTCCACCGATGAGAAGCCTACTACACAGTTCAACTTCAGCACATTCCCGGAGAACAATATTCACGAGCAATTCGTCAATTTCTCCACAGAAGGCATGTTCCGGTATTCTTCAATACCGGCATACTTGTTCGTGTTCTTCCAAGCGGACAAATTTGTTTTTTCTATGCAAAAGATGGACGGAGATGGTAGACCCCAGGTAGTAACCACATGGACTTCCCTGCTCAGACATAACTCCATGGAATTCAGCTTCAAGTAGTTCATCGATCAATTCTACCACCCAGTGGTGAGTATGCTCAACGATAGACCCGAACCCAAGAATAATGACGAAGTTCAAAGGATCCTACATCTCTCGGATCATACAAAGACTGGTGATTGGTACCTTCTCCAAGATCACACTAAGATTAGAGTCTATGGGTGTGAGTTGGCCCCATATAAACTACCCAAATACTTACCTGTCAGAATTTTTTCTTTGGAATACGTAAGGCATATTATAAACTCAGATGATATTCACTTTGTGTCTTTAAAGAAGAAGCAATAGCTCAAAATCAAAGGGTAGATTGGGTCTTTCATCGGCAACAATCGAGGCGCTGGGGAGGAAGCAGACGAGATGCTGAAGGAAATGAAATTGTTCATGAGTTTCACATGGCACTACAATCTGTGTGGGATCATTTCATAGATGAGGACAAAAAACAAGAATATCCCGTATGTCCACGAATCTAGGACTGAGGTAGAGAAATTTGCAAACCAGACAGGATGGGAACCAAACACTTTGGTTGAAACAGAACAATAGGACCCCCCGGTCATTGTATCATAGACAAACACACCATAGGTTCCAAAGGAGAAAAGGCCTAGGCAGGATCTATCACCTCCTGTAACTGAAGTGTCATTAGAAGAATTCTGACTGCATACCAAGAGGCCAAAAACTAGTCCAGCTCCTGACTCAACTGGAGAAAAGGAAATTCCATCCACTATAGTGATAGAGGTTGATTGGTCGCTCCTCAACATAAGAACCAAGAAGATTATAACCACTGTGATACCAAAGAAGACTACAGATACTCCACCAATCAACCAGCCATGCAAGACAGGACCAAAGTTGAGCATCTTTGAGAAATATGACTTGATCAAAAAAAAAGAATCAAACTTTGACCAATAGAACATATGCCCAATTCTGGAAGCAGACGTCGACTACACAACATAGGCTACTATCGGCATTCGACGCGGAGAAGGGCATAATGCACATGGAATTTCTCCAAGCACAGGTGCCAGACCCAAAGGTAATCACCGACTATAAAAGGGAAACCTTTGAATTCCAGACCAAAGACGTGCATCCTGCCGATCAAATGGATCTGCACAGGCAAATTGGAGAAATGGTTTTCTCCATGTTGGCACCTGCTTCCACTACTGCCTCCAAGTTACAAGTGTCTTTGAACAATGTCTAGACATAGTTGAAGTTGGAAAAGATATCATCCTTTGCCAAGGAGAACAGGATCAAGACATTGGAGGAAATGGTCCTCAAGATCGGGTACGATCCCTCGAATGTGAAAGAAGTCGAGGAGATGATCAAGAATAAAAATGTAGACATAGCATCTTTGAGGAACTAATTGAAGCTGCCACCAACAGTAGACTCGTAGGCAAATGAAATAGCAGAGATAGAAGGAGAAAAAGATGAGATGCTTAAGTTGATCATGGAACAGAATGCACAACTGAATGAGATGGAAGCTGAGATGGAGAAGCTAGTGAAAGAGAAACAACAGTTGAGACCCATGGAAGTCATTCCATTGAGTGCAGTTCCACTCTCAGGAGTGAGCACAACATCACTAGTAGAAGTCCCATTGGCGAATCCACTGACATCTCTGGAAAAGACGGTTGAATTGGCCAAATCTATGGAAGAGATGAACCTGCAGGAGACAGAGATTAGCAGGCTCAAAAAGGAGATTGAGAACCTTCAGGAACTCAAATATTCTTATCAAACAAGCTTCTCCAAGGAAAATCATGTGTTACACCAGCTCAAAAAAGAGTTAAAACAGCTCTGGAAGCAAACAGTGGCAGGTAAAACACTGGCTGAAGTCAAAGAAAGTGTCTGGACATACGTCACCAAGTCTATGAATGAGATATGGCCAATGGTACACATTATGTTTGAGAAGAATGAATTGGTGCAGAGAATCAAACAAGCCATCGAGAAGATCAGATCAGAATTGGGAGGGATGCCCACACAAGCTAATGAAATCATCAAATTCCTAAATTCTAAAAGTAGAGAGGAGCTGGAAGAGATAAGAATTGAGGATAGAACAGAGACCATCCTTGAGGTCAAGAGAGTCTTGACCAATAGAGGACTGATGCTACAACTAGAAGAAAAGGTTCAAGCCATGGAACAAGGGTTACAAAGGTTTTTCAGCAAGACTGAGGTTCTACAGAAGAAAGGTCTTCCTGGTTTGAAGGTGATAAATGACAAATTGATGACAATCCCAAACTACAAAAAGAGACTAGCCGATGTGGCTAAGGATAGTTCAAAATTTTCAGGAATTCAAGGGAGCATCATCGACAAGGATTTCCTAGATGCACTTCAGTTGGACATTATCATACAGCATGAGATCCGGTACATCTTCATCACCAAGCCTACTTTTGCCAAATACACAGAAATGGATGAAGTCTACCGAAGGTTACTCAAAGTCAGCGTTCCCAGTCATCTTCGATGGGAAGAGCTTTGTGCCCTAATCAAGTAATCGATGAGCTTTTACAGCCCAGTTAGTTGTCCATTCAGACGAGGTCGTGCAGAGGCCTCACCAATGGTTCACCCAGAAAACAGCATGCAATTGCGACACATCATCAAACAATTTTCTATATTCTTGTAATTTGTTAAGTTAGTTAGGCTAAAAATAGATTTACCATGTCTTGGTCTTTAATGGCAGGATCATTTGTAATTTTGGGTTATAAACACTTCACTTTTTGAAGTATTGAGGGTTGATCTTTACGCTCTATGAGCTATCAGACTGTAATATTTTTCAAGAGATCTTCCATTAATACAAAGAGGCATTTTTACAGGATTCTTGCGTGTATTCACTGGTGATGTTTTTTCTTTCTAAGTTTAATGTTATTCTCGCTTAATTATCACATTGTTTGCTAAATCTAATCTTTGAAATCAATGAATGTTGCAGGCTTTATCTTTGTATACCTTGTTTCTCACTTTGAAATATTTTAGTGTTTCATCTTCTGATTTTATGATAAATAAATTCTTAACTGCTTCTTTGTTGTAATTGACATTCTCACCTTTTTCTACTATTACCTCATTTATGCTACTAAAAGAATCTAGCGATTACATTATTTCGCCATGTGAAAAGTTTCTTTGATTTCTTGTTTAGATTTTATTTCATGATACAGACCCCATAGCCCAATGGATGTGTAAACTCTCTCAGCCAACCCAACGAAAATTACAACAACAAAACCAACATATTTTATTTACCTAGCCTAATATTTTAAAATTTGAAACATATCTAAATCATATAGAGAGATCATATAGAGAGATCCCTGTCTAAAGTTGGTAGGGCTAGATCCTAGCTTCGAAGTAGTTGGATAAAGTTACCTCCCGTAGATTTCTTCTCTCCTGACAACCTCTAGGAAATTTACAGGGCGTTAACATAGTGGCGACTCCACTGGGGACATAGAGCTGAACAAATTTTTAACCTCACATCTTCTTTTCCCTAGAGGAAAAGTTTGCTTCTAAAATATTGCAAATCTGAGAAAGAAGTAATGTTTAGAGGTTGTTGAAAACTTGCACATATTATTTTCAGACTCGTAAAACTAAAAAGTATATATATATATATATAAATCAAAAAGAAATCTGGCTCCCAAAAGACCTTATACTCGATCTCACCTAGACCCGGAATCTGTGATAGCAACAGATAATCCATAGCAGTTACTCAGGAAAAATACCATTACTGAAGGTTCAGTAAGTCATAATCTCGTTCAGAAGTCCCCTTCCCTTCTAGAGGAGCTTGTTTCCCTTCAGGATCTTGACTTTGACGTCCTTTTCAAACAAAGCCTGTTTAGAACGAAATCCGATAGCTTTGTAACTGAAATCGTTTTGGACCCAAACATCTTGCAACCCCAGACTCCTAAATTTCTGTCTCCCACTACTAAACCTCAAACCACTCACTCTGTTCCAGCTATCCCCTCCTCATCCTCGTCTTCTTTAACCACTCCAACTATCATCCAAGTTATTGTCCCGCCCCCTCCGCCTATCATGGCAGCCAGATATACTCCCTTGGTGTTGGTCGCAATCCTTCATCCTATGCCCCAAGACTATCAAACGAGACCTCCACAGTTCGATGGAACAGGATCCTTGAGCACCTAGCAACACGTTGATAAAATGAATGATTATTTTGACCTACAGGAAGTAGATGAGGCTGACGTTCAAATGAGATTGTTTGCCCAAAGTTTAATAGGTGATGTTAAGAAATGGTATAAAGGTTTACATGCTGCCTTAGTCCTTGAACTTACTGCATTCCAAAGGATTTTTATAGACATATGGGAGGTAAAGAAAAACCCTCTCCAAATCTTGTCAGAATACGAAAACATCAGAAGAAATCAAGGTGAGACAGTACAATATTACTGCACCCGTTTCAATAACCTGTACAATCCAATTCCAACCGATATTAAACCTCCATAAAGTTTAGCATTGATAAAATTCCTTGATGGTTTTGACGCCGATATGTCATATCAATTAAGGAAAAGAAACTCCACCACCCTGGAGGACATGCAGAAAAGTGCAATAAGTGTGGAGGGCAACTTGTTGGAAAAAAGGGCACGACCGAGGATAGAGAGGAGAGTCACAATCAAAGAGGAACCTTCCACATCAACCTCTGATTCCAAATTAGATTCCTTGGCCAGAGACATTGAAAGAATGATGGAGAGACTTACTGTATCTGAAAGAAATCCTCCTAGAGAAAACCCACCAGCTCCTCAAATTCGAAATCCTAACTTCAGAAGAAACCCTCCTCAAATCAGGCAGAGAGATCCTAGGGATCAAAGTGAATAGAGAGGTCCTGATCAATATATCTAACCTCCCCTACAAGAAAATTATGCCAATGAAGGAGAGGAAGTAATTGAAGAACTGGAGGATACTCACATAAACCTCATGGGCATTCATGATAACGAAGCTATTTTCCTTACCTAGGAAGAGCAAGAACTTTTTCTCCTCAATCAAACAAAGGTAAGTGAAGAAGATGAAGACATCAAACAACAAGCATTTGAAAATGCTATTTTGGAGGTACACCGACAGTACAATCTACGAAGTAAAAAGACAAATGGAAGTTCTCCAAAAAAGGTGATCGAAATGAAGAAGATAATCGAAACCCAAAAGGTCTCTGAGCCTTCTGCCGAGAAGGGTAATGCTGAAGTTCCAGCAAAAAGAAACCTTACTACTCTGAAAAGATCATCGCAGTCTAAGGTTTCGTCAATTAACCCACCAAATAATTCTGGCCAGAAGATCATGGTGGACAAATCAAAATTACTGAGCTAAAGCAGAGCACCTACACTTTTCAGCCTCGAAGGGGAATTAGCCAAAGTAAAAATTTCCATTCCCCTTTCCAAGTTGTTGAGAAAATATGCTTACCATTCACAGGTGATTAAAGCGCTGACCATTGAACCTGATATAGGCATGAAGGCCTTAACCATTGGATCAACAAATCATTCAGATACTATAAACCTTACATATGACCAACCTGAACTCTTGTTCGGACCCGAAGTGGATGGTCAGACCGACAATGGTGTTGTCGCTCCTTTTTACATCAAACTTAATATACACAACCTGATTCTACATAATGCTATGTTAGATTTGGGTGCTTCCCATAATCTGATGCCTAAAGCAGTGATGGAAAAACTAGGACTTGAGGCTACCAGACCTTACAAGGACTTACACTCATTTGACTCCAGTAAATTTAGATGTATCAGTTTGATCAAAGATCTGTGTATCACACTGTTTCAGATTCCAGCAAAAAGCATGGTCATGGATGTTATGGTCGTAGACATTCCCCCGAAATATCGTATGTTGTTGTCCCAGTCTTGGGGGGCCAAGTTGAAAGGTACTTTACAGTTGGATATGTCATATGCCACTGTCCCAGTTTTTGGTCAACAGAGAAGACTATACAAAGAAACACTAATGAAGTACATGGTTAGCAGCCAAGAAAAACCACATAACTATCCTCTGTACTCTGCACATTCTGACCTGGACTCCTTCATCCTATACAATGATGGCGATACGGGAGAACAAATCATTCAGCTAGAATAAGATACATCTGGTCTGGACGAAGGCCAAGAAATCGTTGAGGCAGAAAGAAAGAAAAATGTGATAACTGAAGAATTGCCAGCGGATTTCTGGAGCATGGACTTTGATGGAGCTATAAGCAAAGAAGGAGCTAGAGCAGGAGTTTGGTTGCACAATCACAGATCTGGGTATTTGAAAAAACATTCTTAAAAAATAAATTTTCAATGCACTAACAATATTGCCGAGTATGAAACCTTGATGCTCTGTCTGAAACTTCTAAAGAAGGTTGGTGCCAAACAAATTATGGTAAGAGGTGATTCCCAATTAATAATCAAGAAAATTAAAGGTGAGTATGCAACAAAACACCCTTGTCTTAGAGCTTATAGGAATGCCTTTCCGGATGCCCTTAAATGTTTTACTGAAGTTTATTTGCAGGTGATGCCTAGGGGGCATAATATTTTGGTAGACGGGTTAGCTACGTCAACAACAACATGCAAGATACCTTTTCGATCCACTTGCCCATACACGGTGGAGGTGAAATGCAGACCAACTATTCCAAACAACATCAGATATTGGCAGGTATTTGGTAATGATGATCAAATTGAATATTTTCTGCAATGTAAAAATGATTTCGAGTGTACAAACATAGACTTAGAAAATGAAGATGAAAATGTAAAAAGACCTGATTTTGGAAATGATAGTGTAAATAAGATAGATTCAGGAGAGTTAGGTGATGATGAGATAGAAGCTGATGTTTTGAATTTGAAAAGTAATGTTTTACCTAGGGGTTTAGTTCCTTTAGAGGACTTATTTGATTTTAATGATGTAGCTAAAAAACCGAAAATTGAAGCCAGTGGTCAAGAAGTAGAAGATTGTAATATAGGGACAAAAGAGAAACCCAGGATGGTGAAACTTTCCAAATCATTATCCCCTGAGCAAAAACTCAAATACATTGATCTTTTCAAGGAATATTCAGACGTATTAGCATGGGGTTACGAGGACTTGAAATCTTATGACACCAACATCATACAACATAGGATTCCAATAAAAGAAGACCAAAAACCTTTCAGACAAAAACTTAGGAGAATCAATCCCAAGCTACTTCCCCTGATAGAAAAGGAAATCAAAAAAATGTACGATGCTAAAATCATAGTCCCGTTACGGTTTTCCAAATGGGTTTCAAATTTGGTCCCAACACGAAAGAAATCTGGAGAAATCAGGCTTTGCATTGATATCCTAAATCTGAATAAGGTCTCTCTAAAGGACAATTACCCACTTCCAAAAATGGACCACATATTACAAAGGGTATTCAGATCCAGTCAAATCTCTTTACTGGATGGGTTCTCGTCTTATAATCAGGTCCTTGTTCACCCATATGACCAAGACAAAACTGCTTTCACAACACCATGGGGTACTTTCATGTATGTGAAAATGCCTTTCCAGTTGATGAACGCAGTGGCTACTTTCTAGAGGGAAATGGAGATCGCTTTTGTGGAAGAACTCGGAAAATTTATTGTCATCTATCTGGATGACATAACTGTGTTTTCCCAATCTGACGACGAGCACTTACGACATATCAGACGAGTTTTTTGAGAAATGCAGGAAATTTGGGATTTCTTTAAATCCTAAGAAGAGCCTTTTCGGATTAGAGGAAGGTAAACTGCTAGGGTACATAATCTCTAAGGACGGAATTAAAATAGACCCCAGCAGAATCAAGGCCATTCAGAAATTAGAACACCCAAGGAACATCAAAGAGTTACAGTCTTTTCTCAGAAAAATAAACTTTCTGTGAAGATTCATACCCAACCTGGCTAAGCTTCTTAGAAACATCACAAACATTTTAAAAAAGGACACCAAAATAAAATGGGACACCGAATCCAGGCAGTCTTTTGAATAAGTCAAACGTGCACTCACGCAGGCCCCAGTCTTGATCAGTCCTGACTTCACCAAAGATTTTTATCTTTTTTCTTTCACCTCTGAACATACCATTGCAACAGTATTATTGCAGAAAAACAATGAAGGGTATGAACAACCCATAGCCTTTTTCAGTAAAGATTTAAGAGATGCTGCTTTGAATTATAAAATAATGGAGAAACAAGATCTTGCCTTGGTGAAAGCCATAAAACATTTTAGAGTATGCATTCTCCATTCCCACACCATTGCATATGTTCCAAATGCGGTAGTAAAAGACATTTTAACCCAAGACAATCCGGATGGCCGAAGAGGAAAATGGATTTCTATAATTCCAGAGTATGACATAGAGATTAAGCCTACTAAACTGATTAAAGGACAAGGTCTAGTAAAGTTAATGGCTGAATTAAATTTCCATGCTCTTGACATTAATTTCTTAGCTGCAGCACATGAATAGGGTGAGTAGGTGACTCCAAGCGTGAGAGAGGTATTTCTCAACTCTCCATGGGAAGCAGACCTGATATTTGTTTTTCATAATTTGCAAGCTCCCCCTGGTCTGACCAAGAATAAAGGTAGGTTTTTGAAATTGAAAGCATTAAAACTATGTATTCTAGAAGGCAATCTTTATTGGAAAGATCCTGGAGGTATTTTGTTAAATTGTCTATTGAAGGATGAAGCTGACAAAGTACTGCAGGAGTTTCATGTACGAGACCGTGGTGGTCATCTGAACTGGAAGGCCACGGCCAACAAAATCCTCAGAGATGGATTCTATTGGCAAACTCTATTCACCGATGTGCATCATAAAGTGACGTCATGTCATCAATATCAGTTGTTTGAAGGCAAAAGGAAACTTCTTCCTCTACCCCTGAAACTGATCTCCATTGAAGCCCCTTTCCAGCAATGGGGATTAGACTTCATCAGAGAAATACATCCTCCTTCTTCTGGCCAGCATAGGTGGATTCTTACTGCCATGGATTATTTTACAAAATGGATCGAAGAAGTACCAAGCAGGCAAGCCATTGATTCTGTCATTATTAAATTTCTTGAAAATAATATCTTGTCTCATTTTGGATGTCCTAGAAAAATTATAACTGACAATGCAGCTGCTTTTCAATCTAAGAAACTTATAGAATTCTGCAACCAGTATCATATTTTCTTGGGACACTCCAGTCCTTACTACCCTCAGGGAAATGGGTTGGCGGAATCATCAAATAAAATCCTGGTAAACATTATCAAGAAAACTTTGCAAGAAAACAAGAATTCGTGGCATAGCAAGTTGGTTTTCGCACTATGGGCCGACAAACTGATCACCAAAAGGTCAATCAGTATGTCACCATATCAGCTGGTCTATGGCACAGAAGCATTCTTTCCAACTTCCTTAGGAGTCCCTGTCATGAAATTGCTCCAAGACATGCAAGCTGAGCCAAACGAATCCCAAAGAAGGATCAACCAGATGATCCATTTGCAACAGTCCAGGGAAGAAGTATACAACAAGACTCAGGTAGTCCAATAAAGCATTAAGAAGATTTTTGACAAAAGAACCAAAGAAGATGATTTCGAGCTAGGAGATTTGGTGTTGAGATGGGATTCCCAAAATGAAGACAAGGGAAAGCATGGAAAATTCGATAGTCTGTGGAAGGGACCATACGTGTTTCAAGCATTCAGAGAAAATAACACTTTCTTGATAAACAACATTGATGGGACAGATCTGCTAGGAGGACCTGTAAATGGTAGAATGCTGAAGCATTACTCACCACCTTAGTAGAGACCTGAAGTCACACTTTCCATTGTACAAACCATTTTTTATTTTTCTTGAGAGTTTCTGAGTGAATAACTTTGGTTAGTTGGTTGAAGCCCGAAGAGAAGGTCCTAAGCCACTGACCACTATTTTCTATTTTTTTAAAATAAAACCAATCAAGCAACGAAGGCGGCTAGGGAGGAGGTTTCAAAACATCAGGAATCAGGATTATTGGCACTTCACAAGGAGAATACCATCCCCAGGTGGAGCCACTGTTATCACTCTATAATTTATAGGATCAACTGGTGACTGGAATGTTATCTCTCTAGTGTTTTTTGATTGTCAAATGATTTTTCATTCTGCAAATAATTTGAGAAAAGAAAGAAAAAGAAAAAGAAAAGAAAGAAAAAGAAAAAGAAAAAAGAAAAGAAAGAAAAAGGAAAAAGAAAATAAAGAAAAAGAAAAGAGGGCATAAAATAATTTCAATAAGAGCCCCATGCAATAACAGTGACTTGGTCCATACCTTTCAAGCATGGTGTTTGCACTCTTTTCGTCGCTGTGTGAGCAAAAAGTGAGTGCTTACATGCCTAGTTGGGCTTTGCTAGTCATGACAGCTGTATGGTAAAAGGTTAGAAAGAAAACAACTAAGCTATTAACAAGAATTAAACAAAAACTAAATGAAACTATGAGCATAGAAATAAAAATAGAAAACAAATGACAATGGACCAATATCACCAATGTATAAGATGGTCTGATATATGAAATCCAAAGATACACAGTGGAGAAAGAGGACTTGGGTCCCTTCCCTCTCCAATGGAAGGCTCTTGAGGCCCTCAACTGATTGCTCTCCTTACAAAGAAAAGATGAAATGTGGATGAAAGAACTCCAAGCTTATTCACTC